>OZ012682.1:27238462-27623462 GCA_963942445.1 Argyra leucocephala
ATAACTTACGAAGTTGCTTTATTTTTTGTGTTTGATATATTTTTTTACCTATACTGGAATTTTGATTTGACGCAGTAGTTAGTTTTGAAGCAGTTGAATCTACTGAAGAACATAAAAGAATTTTTTTTGGAAAATTTATTGGGGACATTTCATTTCTCTTTTGAACTTGACATATTTTCTCAAAGGAAGAAATAAGTTATAAAACAAGTTGAATTAATAATGTTGTTTTTTATTTAATAATTTTTGTTAACTTCATTATATTTACAAATTTCAATAATTTACTTACAGTAGGTTTTTCATGAATATTTGTATCATTTGGTATGGAATTCGGTGGAATATGAAACATTTTATTTCCTATCCTTGTTTTTACTGCAAAATGGTTAGAGCATATTTTACTATGCTGTTTTAAATTTGGTATCCATTTTGCAGTTTGAATTCCTTCAATCCATCGTTGTTTCAAACCATCGTCTTTTGGGAAACTACAAATATATATATACTTTTTTTAAAATTATATCCAATATATTCAAATATATATATAATCCAATATATTCAAAATAAATATTTAAAATGATATTCAAAAAAAAAATTTCTTTGTCCGGATATTTAAATTATCCTAATACTACACTGTTTTGTTTAGAAGTTTTTAAAAATTCAAAAGATGTAAAATATAATACTTACATATGTAAAGACACGTAATTTTCTTTTTCCAAATGAGACTTACAGCCTGGAATGATACAAATCTTCTTTTTACGTTCCATTTTTCCTTAAAATTTGTAATTTTTTAACAATTTATAATAAAAATCAAAAATTTTATTGACTTTTTTTAATATTTATTTGACAATAACAAATTTTATTTTTGCCTACTTCATTGCTAGTGTTCGTACTTTTTGAAAATTTCATATATCCATATATTACACACTACTGCTACATTTTCAGTATTTGAGAAACATGAATGATTTTTTTTTTTTTCAAATAATTTAACAGCAATACTTTTCTGTGTAATAATAGAATACGGTAATAAAGTAAAAGAAAGTTTAAATTGAAAAAACATTGTTATTTTTATTAAGATTATATTTTGATACCTTTTATTTTATTCATACTCAAAGATTTAACTAATTTTCTATTTAAAAAAACTATATTGGCCTAACACTGAAAAATTTTTTTTTTTGACAATTGGAAACCCAAACAAACCAAACCGAAAGAGAAGTACTAAAAAAATATGGACAAAATGTTTGTATTTTTATATGGGATAGTCACTTCCATTTAATTCTAATTCGTTGGTATTGATGTTGTTTTTAGATCGGATGACAAATTCACTGTTAGTTTTGAATTTTAAACAAATAATTGAATTTAAAATTTTTTTTTTTTTTTTAATGTGTAAGAATGTGAATTTAAATGCAAAAAAAAGAAGAATGTTAAATATGTATTTAACATTTTTTGTAAATTGTTTTTTAGCTTAAACACGAAATTTTAGAACACTTATATGGTAAATTTCAATTACAAATTTCACAAGTTTTTGTGTTTTGACATAAAGGAAGTATAATATAGAGAAACTATGCGGAACAAAAAAAATTTTTTCAATATTTCTTAAATTTTACTTCACCGTAGAACCCCAGAGAAAAAATATATTTTATATGCCAAAATACTCCAGAGCGTAAATTATAATATCTCTTATAAATTATAATCTTTCTCTTGATTTTGTATATCGCATACGGATTCAATGATCTTGATAACAATATTGTAATTCCTTAATCCTTCATTATAATTTATATATGTGTGTCGTGTGATATGATATATATTCACACATACAATGATTTAATTTTTATTTTTCTGTGTTTGGGCAAAACAAAAGAACACCTGCAACAATGCAGTGTAAATTGTTTTTGTAATTTGAAATTTTTTGATTTTGTTTTTGGACTCAATTTGTATTCTTTATTAATTTAAATTTTAAAATAAATTGAAAAATTATTTTTGTACTATTTCGTTGAAGGGTCATTTCATAGGTATCATAGGTAACTTAGATATGTCTTGAAAAATAAAAAAAAAAATATATGGGTATGAATTGAATTTGTGGCTGTAAAATTAAAATTCTTAAAATAAAAATTTCACAAATGTGTATGTACATATATATTTTGCAATAGGTAGATATATGAATATTTTAAATAAAAGCGGGATTGAAGTTTAATAAAAAACTAATAAATATTTTAAATGCACATGTAATCCTCCTCCATCACGTCCAGAATTTTGTGAATTACACTCTTATAACACGCTTCGTACCTCTAGCCACACGGTTACATATTTTTATCTATGTACATGCAACAAGGTGTCTGGTTTGGGATCGACAGGGAAACATTATTGGAAACAGACCCGGCAAACGTTTAAAGGACTCCGATTTAAGAATTTGCAGTTGGAATGTAAGAACACTCTATCATCCAGCTGCATCTAACAAAATTGAAAATATTCTCTCGCAGTATAAATCAGACATTACTGCGATACAGGAAATCCGATGGAAAGGATCTGGCATGTTAAAAAAACGAACATGCGATATATATTACAGCTGCCACGAAAAACATCACATATTTGGATGCGGATTCGTAGTGGGAAAACGGCTTAGAGGAAACGTCATTGATTTTACACCGGTTAATGAACGTCTAGCCGTCATCCGTATCAAAGGCAAATTCTTCAACATCAGCTTAATATGTGTGCACGCACCAACCGACGAAGCGGAGGACTCAATGAAGGATGAATTCTACGACATCTTAGATAAAACATATGGGTCCTGTCCTGAGTACGATGCGAAAATCGTGCTTGAAGACTTCAATGCTAAAATCGGTAAGGAAGGAATTTTCGGCAAAACTGTTGGTAACCATAGTCTTCACCCCACCACCACAGATAATGGATACCGAACAATCGATTTTGCAGCAGCTCGTAATATGGTTATAAGTAGCACAAATTTCCCCCATAAAAATATCCACAAAGCTACCTGGCTATCTCCGGATGGACGTACAGCGAATCAAATTGACCACATTATGATTGACGCCCGACATGCTACCAGTGTGTCGGATGTACGTACCTATCGAGGAGCTGACCACTTCCTAGTTGTCGCCCAGTTCAGAACACGAATTTCCAATGTTAAAAAAGGGCGCACCAGCCAAAATAGGAAGTTTAACATTGGAAGACTCCAAACACCTGAGATAGCCTTAGCATACAAGGAGCGATTAAGTGATATACTCAATACCACACCTCTACAACATAATCTCTCCGTCAACGGAAAATGGAAACAATGCACAAACATCATCACGATGGCTGCTACACATACCGTGGGTTTTGAAACACCTCGCGTGAGAAACCCATGGTACGACGATGAATGTTTAGCAAAGACGGTAGAGAAAAATGAGGCCTACAGGAAAGCGCTGCAACGTAAAACAAGAGCAGCTCAAGAAGAGTATAGAGCGAAAAGAAGAGACGAGAAGAAAATTTTAAGGCGCAAAAAACGTTTATTCGAAAAGTCTCAACTTTTGGATATAGAATCAAACCGAGACAGAGGCGAAGTACGGAGCTTTTATAAAAAAGCCAAGCAGCTTGCAGCTGGTTTCAAGCCCCGTACACATGCGCTGAGGGATGATTCGGGAAATTTGGTAACCGATACGCAAGGGATATTAGAGACATGGAAACAGCATTTTAAGAACCTGCTGAATGGCGCAAACATAGAAAACACAGATACGCCTCGCCCTAACCCAGTCAACTCCGAAGATACAGATAAACCCAGTCCTGCAGAAGTGGAAGCAGCCATCCGAAAATTAAAGAACAACAAAGCTGCTGGACAAGATAACCTGCCAGCTGAACTTTTTAAGGCAGGAGTGATGATTGAATTCATGCACCAAATCATCAAACAAATCTGGATCGAGGAGAGCATGCCTGATGACTGGAATTTAAGTTCAATATCTCCAATATTCAAAAAGGGCGATTCCATGTCCTGCGCCAACTATAGAGGAATATCCCTATTAAACGTTGCGTATAAGATCCTTTCCAATATTCTGTGCGAACGATTGAAGCCCCATTGTAACGCTGTGATAGGAAACTATCAGTGCGGCTTCCGTCCTGGTAAATCAACCACCGACCAGGTGTTCGCATTAAGGCAAATCCTGGAGAAGGCCCTCGAATTTCAAATCGATACGCACCATCTTTTTATCGATTTTAAATCTGCCTATGACAGCATAAATCGATCAGTGCTTTACGAATCAATGTCGGAATTTGGTTTCCCAGCCAAGCTTATCCGTTTGTCAAAAATGACCCTGTAAAACACCCGGTGTGCTGTGGTGATTGGGAGGCACATTTCTGATTCATTTCGAACGTGCTCCGGATTTCGACAAGGCGATGCGCTGTCATGTAATTTCTTTAATCTGGTGTTGGAGCATATAGTGCGACGTTCCGGTGTGAACACGCAGGGCACTATATTTTACAAATCGGTGCAGCTCCTGGGTTTCGCTGATGACGTCGATATTATCGGAACATCACGACGAGCAGTCATCGAAGCCTTTACACAGATTGAAGAAGAAGCAGGTAAAGCGGGTCTTCTCATAAATGAGAACAAAACAAAATATATGCTGTCGACAAATAAAATGTCCTCACAACATCATATAGGACACAACATCACTGTCGGCTCATATAATTTTGAGGTAGTTTAGGAGTTTATCTACCTTGGAACCATAACATCGATGTTGAAGTAAGGCGAAGAATTACCCTTGCAAACCGTTGCTACTTCGGTTTGTCGAAACAACTGGGTTCAAAGCTCCTATCCCAAAATACCAAGGCACAATTATACAAAACGCTCATCCTTCCGGTGCTGCTATATGGTTCTGAATCGTGGACATTACCAAAAGCAAGCGAGCATGCACTTGGTATCTTTGAGAGAAAAATTCTTCGTCGAATTTATGGTCCTGTGTCTGACGAAGGGGTTTGGAGAAGAAGATACAATGCCGAACTATACCAGCTGTACAACGACATGGACCTAGCAGTCGTAAAAAAGTCAGAATAAGACGGCTTCATTGGCTAGGCCATGTAGAGCGTATGGATGAAAATGCTCCGGCTAGGAAACTCTTCGAATCCAAACCCCAGGGAACGCGTCGTCGAGGGAGGCCACACCTTCGTTGGAGAGATGAAGTATCGGCAGATATGAAAAAACTACAAATCACCAACTGGAGAGATTCCGCTCGTGACCGAAATCAGTGGAGGACAATTTTGCGCCAGGCCCAGGACCTTCAAGGTCTATTTATACAAATATTTTATTTCCTTTGTACCTCGTACAGTATCGTACAATAATGTTGAACATTTCAAAAGATGAAAATTTATAAAATATTTAACTTTGTTTTGTTGTTTTTTCTTTTGTTCATCAAAATAAAAAATAACACTAATGGAAGCGTCTAAACTGTTTTTATAATTTCGAATTTTTTGATTTTGTTCTTGGATTGAATTGGAGTTTTATTTCAATTTCAAATAAAATGCAAAATTCTATTTAAATTACTTTTTTATGCGTTGAAAAATAACATTTCATAGGCACCACTTAGATAGGTTGAGAAAAAAAAAATGTACCTGTTTTAGAATTTGTGGCTCTAAAATTAAAATTCTTTAAATAAAATTTTACAAATGTACAAATAATATGTACCTACCTATGTTGTAAAATATATTTTAAACAAAGAGAAAAGGCAGAATTGAAGTGTAATAAAATAATAAACACTTTGAATGTAATAAAAATAAATAACTTGAATATAAAAATGAAAATGAAAAATTAAATAAACAAAAATAATTTCTTAAATTTATTATAATATTACTAGTATTAACAATATTATAATATTAGAAAAAATAAATAATTTATTAATTTATGTTTTCAATTACTTCAATGTGCTTATCTTTTTTGTGCCACACTGCAGTAAGTAAGGAATTTTGCACACTATCTTAATTCATATATATGCATGTATTCCTTGATTTCTTAGTGTATAATGCATAGTAGAGGTAGAGTGTAGGTTATTAAGATTATCTTATCATAATATATTAACAATGAACGTGAACATTATTTTTGAATATTCTATTTCTATATTAAAATTTTTTAATTCGCCTTTCTTTATAAATTTCCAATTTAAAGTAAGTTGTTTGTGTTTGCATTAAAAATGTAACATTTTGGTTCCATGACAAAATTACATGTGGACAAAATTTCATAAAGACAAAATTTCATATTTAAAACAATTAAATGTTTAAATTTTTATTAATCATTATAAAATGTGGAAGAAATTGTCAAAATCTGTAGTTGATTAATAATTCCTTTCAAAATATGATTTTGTTTTATATTTTTATAAGAATTGTTTTATATAAGAATTAGGTGGTTATGCTGAAGTCCGTCGAAATTACAAATTAAAAAAGCGCTTCAAACGAATAATATCTTTTATCATTTTCAACAAAATGTAATGTGTAACAAAAAATTAGTATTAAATTTTAATTTGTATATACCTACATATGTAATTAAAAATGTATAAGTTTTACTTTTAATTTATGTACATATTACGTTATGTAATTATTAAAAAATTTATAACTTTTTACAAAATAAATAAAAAAAAACTTAAACTGTCAATGCCTTTTTTATTTGAAATAAAAAAAAATCTTCCAAAACATTTAATATTGATTTCTGCACAGACTTTGGAGTCGAATTTCAGAATACTGATATTTTTCGTGTTCCGGTCGGAAATTTTTTTCGGGGATATTCCGCTTCGGACTTCAGCATAACCACTTAGTATTCTTACTTTTTTTTAAGAAAAAAAAGTACCTTCATTACAAAACAAAATAATTTCAATTTTTTTATAAAAACTTAAATTGGGATTTAATTTTTTTAAATATGTAATTGTGTCTTTGAAATTTTGTCCCGACACCATGCATTTCATATTATTGGTATATTCTACATCTACCCAACAAGTGTGTATTTGATACGACATACACAACCTTACCTCATTGCCGCTACTACATTATATGTATGTTATATAAAAGCAAAAACAAAAAAAAAACAACAAGAATTAAAATCATTTTAAGATTCTCTCTCTCAAAGCTAGAATCTATACAGTTGAACCTGCATAAAAGAAAAAATTTTAGTTCAATATTTTGTATGAGTTTCTGTTAACGAAGACATTAAAATGAGTTATTCCAAATTTTTAAAGTGAGTTTATCTAGGTCCTACTGTGTATGGGGTATTTTCAAAAATTTTTTAAGCAAAAAAACATCGTCACAAAATTTGTTCCGCATAGTTTCTCTATATTATACTTCCTTTATGGTTTTGATCAATAAAATGTTTGTATCTCTGCCAGAGCACTGTACTTAGATTTTAATTCACTATGAATTTAGAATAGTTAAAATTAAAATTAATGACCAAAGATGTCCAATTACACTAACAATTTTCTTTATGTTTAGATGTTTGTACGAGTACTGTACTTAAGTTTTTATTTCACTATGAATTTAGAAAAGTTAAAATTAATGACCAAAAATGTCCAATTACAATTACACACATTCGACAATTTTGAGCAAGATTTTACAAAAACAAAACAATAATTATATTCCAAAAAATATCCGGATTCGAAGGACCATAATGTTCGCTATGGAAGTAGCTGGTTGACAAATTCTTAAAATAATCAAATGCGTGTTATTAGTTCAAGTGTTTATTAACTACTACTCAAATAATATATTATACAGTATCAATTGTATTATAAGTTAAAATAAAAACATGTGATAAATTCAATATTTTAGTTTCCGATCAATAATCCCTAACATCTATAATTATGAGTTTAATTGATATTGTAATCTCTAACTTTATTTTTTAATACAATTTTATAAGTTTCTTTTTTCTTCTGTTCTTATAATTATATTAAAATAATTACTTGCTTAAATTTGTTAATTTTTTTAATATATAAAATATGTTTATTTTTTATTTTTTTTTATTTATTCTCTTAAATTTTTTTAAATATCACTTTAATTATTTTATGTATATTTTTTTTTTATATATATTAAAAATCGCTTGTCTATAGAACTTTATTATATATTAATTAAACAATGAAATAAGGATAACAAATAAAATAAAAAAAAAAAAAATTTCAAAATGAATTTTCATTGACAAAGCAACACATTTTAAAATTTATTTTAAATATCAATATTTAAAACTAAACATACCTATTAATTATAAAAATATCTTAAAAATATAAATAAATAGCGGATATTTGATTTGATGATCATATGTATATACATACTAGAAAACCTTCTGGTAAATTTCTTTCCGTGCAAGAAAAAAGAATTTTTTTGTGAAACGGCACAATAAAATGTTTTTTTTAATAAATTGGAACATTTGATATGTTGTAATGAATATATGAATATAACTGTATAGCTATATAAATCTATAATAAAAAACTCTATATTCATTCATAACTTTAAAGCTCAATATATGAGAATTAGAACATATGTTAAATATTATTTTCATTTGTAAAATTATGCTGACTAGCAAAAGTATTATGGAATTTACTATATTATTATTCTGAGTTCAAATGCACTAAAAAAATTGTTATTCAAATTAAATAAATCATGTAAGGCAATGAACTTTGTTTCTTTTATTTAGGATTGGTTTAAATTGAAAGATCTTTTCATGAAGTCATACGCTTTTAAAGATCTTTTCAATACAAGTGTACAATCTTTATAGAGTCATACGCTCAATAATTATATGCAGTACAGAAACCTAAGAATTGTTTAAAAAACCATACGCTTTAAACTTTATAGGTAAAATACAGCTTTACCCAAGCAATTCGCTTGAAAACTATATTGGCATAACAAAATAAAGTAGTAGAGTTATGCCGATTCTGGACCAAAGTAAACAAAAATGTGTAATTTTAAATTTTTGTTTGGTTTGTAAAATCATTGATTAAATAATAAAATTGGTTGTACGTCTACATATTGCTACTTCGGTTCAGCAGAAATTTTTATTTGTTTAGTTAACTGTAGTTAAAGAAAAAAAGAAAAGAAAAAAAACGTAGGACATTTTTCATGAGTGATCTGGGACACTTTTTCTTTTTCTTTGAAGAAAAAACAACAAAACTAAAAAAAAACATAATGTTTAATAGTTTGATTACTATGTGCCTACTTTGGTTCAGCATAATTTTTTGTTTTTTTTTTGTTTATATCAAAAATAAGAAGAATGATTATTTGTTGCAAAAACAGAAAAGAACAATAATAATTTTAGAATAATTGGATTTCGCTTTTAACTTTAAATAACTTAATTTTATTTATTTTATTTTTTCAATACCAATCCGTGTGAGACTATTTGGGCTAAATAAAGTAGATATTGATATAGGATAACATGGATTCATGAGATCTTGATTAAAATGATTAAAGATTTTGCATAAATGTCGAATGATAATTTAATGCAAAGTGCCGGTGTAGGATACAACCCAAGTACTTTGGTTCATAAAAAAAAAATGTATTCTACAGCAAGGGGAAGATTACTCTACGCTAAGCAATATACATGCAGGAGTACCACAAAGGAGCATTCTGGATCCCATCCTATATTTATTATACACCAGTGATATTCTAGAACTAAAAAATGCAATCATGGCCACTTTTGCAGATGATACTGCAGTATTAGCGATTGGTAATAACATAAACGAAGCAACAAATAAATTGCAACAACATTCCTAGTCCACCTGTTATAAAGAGTAGACGTAGTATTAAAAACTCCTGAGTGAAAAAAAAAAAAAATAATATTAAAGTACCGTTAGGGTAACAATAAAATCTAACAACAACAACATCATACAGTAAAAGACATTAAAACATTAAGTGCATAAAATTTCGATTAACTCAGTACAGTGAAAGACAAAAAAGAAAAAAAGTGAACTATAATAAAAAAATAAATTAATACACAAGTGCAGTTGAAAAAGACAGCCCATTCACTGGGAAAATATTAAAAAAATGGGTCCACCCGACCCAAACAACCAATTTGACATTTTAACCTACGTCAATGATGATAACCTCATTATTGACGCACCAACCAAGAAAAGAAAAGAAAAAACCAAAAATATAAATGCTAAACTTAATTATAGCCCCAGGAACTTTCCAGCATTAGATTTCACCACCAAACAATCAGGTAATAATGACACTAAATATTTAAATATAAGAGCCACAGACGAATCCAAACCACTGAGATCGTACAACATATTTGTTGTGTCGAAATTATTCAACGTATACACTCCAAATGCAAGCCCACCTTCAACAAAGATGGCAATATTTCCCTTGAAGTACCGAATCGACTAATAGGTGATAAATTCACCCAATTAAAAAAACTCGGTAATATCCCCATCACAGCAGAATACAACCAACACCTTAACCAGAGCAGTAGCACCATATTCTCCAGAGATCTGATCAATCTTACCGACGAAGAAATTTTAAAAGGCCTCAAAGAGGATAACGACTCAGTAATAAGCATCTGGAGGTACAAAAAAAACCAAATTCTGATGGACCTACCACACAATCAACCTACTCCGGTGTAATTCAAATAACATTTGACACACTAGAACCTCCTCAAGAGGTTTCAATTGGTTTTCTAATAACATCAGTCCGAAAGTTCTACCCTAACCCCATGAGATGTAACAAATGCCAACTACTTAACCATAGAGCAAAGTATTGCCGTTCAACAATCACAAAATGTCCAAACTGTGCGAAAATTATAAACGAAAGCCCAGAAGAACACATGAAACTATGCTATCCAGCCAAATGCGTTAATTGCGAAGTAGCCAAGCTAACAGATAACCACCCATCCAATGACAGGGATTGCGCATCATTTGTTAAGGAAAGGGAAATCCTTAAAATAAGAACCGACAGAAGAGTTCCAAGACGGGAAGCTATCAAACTATATTTAGAAAATCAAAGAAACAATAGTACAACACCCATTCCCACTCCACAAACCACAAGTTACGCAAATATGGTGGAATCCATAAATATATCAACCACCTCTCACAATCAAGCAACTTAACTTAAAGAACTATCAAACATCCAACCAGAAACAACCATTCAAAACACATCATCAAATAAACTACAAAATAAAAAAACCCAATCAATAACAGACAGCACAAAAAATAACCCAACAAATATAACAAGCATATCTACACCAAACAAAACTTCCTCACCTCAATCCACAACTGCACATACCACATTAGAACTAACAAACACACAGAAAACTAAAAATTATCCACAACTCCAACAAGCAGTTACAGATAATGAAAATTCAAAAACAAAACAACTAAAGCAAAATACATTAGATCAACATTTAAATGAAAAACTCGACAATAACAACATCAACAACATCAGCAATAAATCAAACAAAACATCAATTAATAACTTCAATAACGAAAATTCTTCAAGTAATCTAACGGTAACTAACACTGAACCACATAATGATAATTCTTTAAATAATATTTTATAATTTAATTTTAATTTTAATATATAGTACAGACAGGGTCATTTGATTTCCAACACACTCATTACTATTCTTTGGAATAATAATTGTAGTGTGAACAATAAAATCAAAAATTATGATACTTAATATTCTTCAGTGGAATATTCAAGGTTATCACAATAACTACTTAGAACTCGAAACCTTAACCAAAAATTTAAACCCTAGTATTTTTTGCCTACAAGAAACCCATATAAAAAGCGACGTTAATCCATACACACCAAAGCAATATATAGGACATTTTCACAATTTCACATACAACACAACTTCCAAACAAGGCTCCGGTATATTAATTCATAAAAGTATTCCTCACAAATTAATCCACATTCAATCTAACCTATCAATAGTTGCAGTAGAAATCAATTTAAAATACAAAATCACAGTACTCTCCGTATACATTCCGCCCAAACAAATATTTTCAATAAAAGAAAACTTAAAACTTAAAAGAAACCTTCAAAACTTAATAATAGGTATCAACTCACCTATTATAATAACGGGTGACTTCAACAGTTGGAGCCCACTCTGGGGATCCCCCAATTCCAACCATCGAGGAAAAATAATCGAGGATTTTATTCTAAGTTCCAACCTAAGTATATTAAACAACGGCTCACCAGCACACTTTTCTACACATTGCACCTTTACACACATTGATCTTACCCTTTGCTCTCCTCAGCTTCTTCCACTCTCCTCTTGGTCAGCTCTAGATGACCTTCACAACAGCAGTCACTTCCCTATAAAAACGCTAATAAAGTTTCCCAATCACACCCCTAATTACATATCTAGACCAACTAGATTCAATTGCAATAGAGAAAACTGGATAAAATTCGAAAAAGAAATACTTTCCCTAAACGAACGAATCAATATCTCATTAAACATAAACAAAGAAACAGCTTCCATTCAAAAAATCATTCGATCTGCAGCTAACTCATCCATTCCACAATCATACAAAAAATCATCCCGAAACGTACCCTGGTGGACAAACGAACTCAAACAATTAAGAGATAGAAAACAATTAGCCTGGAAAAACTACAAAAACCTTAAAACCCCACAGAATCTTATAACTTACCGTAAAAACAATGCAATTTTTAACAGAGAAAAGTTAAACAAATTGGAGGAGTTTACGAAAATGTTAAACCCTAACACCCCTACGACCAAAATCTGGCAAAACATCAAATTGTTGACTGGTTCATACTCCCCTTTTCAAATAAAATCTATCAAAACAGAGAACAAAGTTATCGAAGACCATTCGATTATTTCCTCAAAATTCGCCCAATTTTTCTCAGATAATTCAAAATCATCAAATTTTCCAGTACTCTTTAAAGATCACCGACAATCAGCCCTATCAATTACCTCCGGTTTCATTAAAAAAACAAGCCAAATTCCTTGAAAATGACTTCAACCTCAACGAACTGGAGACCACTCTAAAAAGTGTTAAAGGTAAAACCCCAGGAATAGACAAACTTAACTATGAAATGCTCCAACACTGTCCGATAAAATTCAAGGAAAGAATACTTTCGTTATACAACGCAACTTTCAAAACCGGCATTATTCCACAATCTCACATAAAGGCAATAATAGTTCCCATCCGAAAGCCGAATAAAAGTATTGATGAAATCACCAGTTATAGACCAATCTCCCTGCTCCCCTGTATGAGCAAGATACTCGAGAAAATGATTTCAAAAAGGCTAATGTGGTACCTTACATCCGAAAATCTTCTCTCCCTAAATCAAGTGGGATTCAAAAACGGTTCAAGCACCATAGACGCTCTTTTATACATTGAGCACTTAATCTGCAAAAACTTTTCATCCAAAAACCACACATCAATATTATCAATCGACTTTGAAAAAGCTTTTGATAAGATCGGAATTCATGTTGTTCTAGAAAAACTGATAAAATGGAAAATAGGCCCAAAAATGTTCACTTACATCAAATCTTTTTTAAGTAATAGAAAAATATTCTGCAGAACTAACAACATACTCTCACCTACTTACTCGCTTTTCAACGGCATTCCTCAAGGTTCTCCTTTATCAGTTACACTATTCTTAATCGCCTTCGAAGACTTAAGTAAACTAATAGCCAATCAATATAACATTAAACACTGCTTATTCGCTGACGATCTCTACATCTTAGCGAACTATAAAGATACCAACGCAATATCAAATAGCTTCACTGACACTCTTAATTCAATTGACAATTGGGCTGAATACTCAGGCGCCAAAATCTCACTCAATAAATGCAAACACCTTCACGTATGTCGGAGACTTAACTGCAACCCAATTTCGATTAATTACGGGAATCATAACATTAGCAACGTTAGCAATTTGAAAATTTTGGGTTTAATATTTGACACAAAAAATAGTGTTAATTGCCACTGCATTAACTTAAGGAAAAATCTATTTAATAAACTGAACGTCATTAAATATCTATCAGCAAACAAAAGCCACGTACATACTAACACTCTTACCACTATTACAAAACTTACCATTCTTTCTAAAATAGCCTACGGTATACAAATTTATAGCAAATGTGCGAAATCAACTTTACAGAAAATTAAAGCCCCCTACCATGCAGCGATAAGAAATAGCCTGAGGGCATTCAGAACAACTCCCATCCAGAATATTCTAACAGAAGCAGGTTTCCTTACAATAGAAAAAAGAGCCCAGTTACTAAAATGCCGTCTTCTTCCAAAGTTGTGCTCTACCCCATCTGAGATTCTCCACAAAGAAGTTCAACTTCTAAAAACAAAGAAAAAACCTTTCTCTACAAAATCCGGTTTGTGGGAAATTTACAATCTACAAAAAGAACTTAATTTAGAACGCCCTCCAACTAAAAACTCGAAACATAATGCTCCACCATGGTTAATATCAAATAATTCATTCATCAACAAACTATCCACCTTTCGTAAAGACAATACCCCTGCTTCAATATACAAACAAATGTTCTCCGAATCCATCAACCCGTTAAAAGATAATAACTGGCAGATAATTTTCACTGACGGCTCAAAAACTGACAATGGAGTGTCATTTGCTGTAGTCAATGAACACGGAAAGATGCTATCCCACGGCATACTCCCAAACGATTCCAGCATCTTCGATGCTGAAGTTCAAGGAGTATTATCTTGTTTGGAGATAACCAAAACTACCAAAGGAAAATTTGAAATTTGCACAGATAGCCTTAGTCTTTTCAAAGCAGCCAAAAATCCCCTAACCAATTGGGAAGCAATTAAAATTATACAACAAAAACTCATCCATATGCCCCAAAAAGTAAAGCTCATGTGGACACCTGGGCACACCGACATCATAGGAAATGAATTGGCTGACACAGCAGCCGAGTTCGCCTTAAATTCTCCGTTACATACCTTTATCCCCCCGAACAAAAAAAGAATCTCGAAAGTCGCCTCAAAAGTAATCATACAAACATTCCGAAATGATTGGATAGATTACAACCATCACTATAAAGCTGTCAACCCAACCGGTTTCCCAATAAAATTCCCAACCTCAACTACTACTTTAATGAATAAATGCTTCACCAGACTCCGACTAGGTCATTCAAATCTCACGCACATACACCTACTAAAAAACAACCCCGCACCTATATGTCAATTTTGCAATTCGGTAACACTAACACTAAATCACCTATTATCTGAATGTCAACATCTAAATCATAATCGCTTTCTCACATTCCAAAAGCTAAATCCCCTTCAACTTCTCTCAACACCCACAGAATCAAACATAAATATGATTTACGATTATCTAACTAAACTTAAAATTTCAAACCTAATATAAAACTTATTTTCATAATCTCTCAATAGCAAATAAAATGATCAAATAATTTGCAATAGTCTGTAAATTACAAAAAAAAAATTTTTTTGGTTAAATAGCGAACACCTGCTAAAGTGTTCTGTTAATAATAATAAAACAAAAAAAAATCAATTTCTATATCATCTTTATTCAACAAAAATGTATATATATGTATGTAAATAATGTAAATATTTTATTTATTTAATCTAAAGTAAAAATTGTTATAAAACTGAATAATTTATATAATAACTCTAAAATAACATTATAAATCAAAAATAGCAGAATAAGTAAGAAATAATAATTTAATACTGTACTACTAATTTTAAGTTCTCATGTAAAAAAAAAAAATATGTACCTACTACAAATAAAATAATTAAAATTTATGTAACACAAAGCCGAAAGCCTCTGCAGCTAGCGCTTACAAAATTGGCCATAATTTAAATTATGGTCAATTCAATAATAATAATAATAAATTGCAACAAGCAAACAACCAAATCTCCTCATGGTGCAAAAGATGGAGAATTAAATTGAACGAATCAAAATCCACACATGTTAGTTTTACAAACAAAATAATAGAGTTGCCCATAGTGGTCACAATAAACAATGTAGTCATACCATATCAAAATTCAGCAAAATATCTTGGTATGACACTTGAATCAAAGCTCAGATGGAAAGAACATGTTAAGAAAACAAAAACAATAGTTAGAACTGAAATACAACCAGCTGTATTGGCTAATTGGGCGGACATCTTCGCTTTCCACATATAACAAAGTTTTGATTTACAATCAAATATTAAAGCCAGTCTGGTCCGTATGCCCAGGCCGTATTCAAATATGGGGTTGTGCTAAACGACTTCATATTCAAACTATCCAAACGTTCCAAAACAAAGTGTTGCGAAACATTGTCAATGCTCCCTGGTATGTTCGCAATGCTGACATTCATAGTGATCTTAAGACCCTATCCTAACAGACGAAATCAAAAAACTGGCAATACGCCACAAAATTTGTCTTTCTCAACATATTAATACTGAAGTTTAGCGCTTAGCTGACAGTCAAAACTTTGTTAGACGTCTTAAGCGGACGAAACCGTTCGAACTGTGTTAGGAAAAAATCTTTTATCTCTCAATAATTCCTAATGGGATTTTGATTGATCAAAGATATCTGAAGAAATAGAGCCAAAACTGTATTAATGGTTAGTCTAAAAGACTAGTTTTAATTTAAACAAAAGGATAGTAGTTTTTAGTGCGTTAAAGTCGATACAGTCCTTCACTTTTAATTTTTTAATGAGGCTATTTTTTATTTTTTGCATTTATTTTTATTTTACTGAAATTTATTAATATTATATAATAAATTTTTATTGTTTTTTAGCACAACATCCAATATGATTGAATAAACACCGTTTAGAAGATTTAAAAATTTGCAAACTCCTGGAATTATAACCATTTAAGTCTATAATAGTGTTTTGTTGTTTTAAGATATTTTCAAGCCATTTTTTTTTTTCGTTTCCATACAACAACACCGCTTTATTATTGTTGAATGAAAATAAAAAGTACCTATACCTACCAAACCAATGATTAAAAATTTTGTATAAAATTGTAAAGAAACATTTTTACGTATTTATGATGTATTAGGATTTGTAAATTCAATTTTAAAGCAAAATCGAAAATTATGGTGGTTATGCTGAAGTCCGAAGCGGAATTTCTCCGAAAAAAAATTCCGATCCGAATACGAAAAAATCGGTATGATTAAGTCCATTCGACTGCAAAGTCTGTGCAGAAATCAAAATCATATGTTTCGGAAGATTTTTTGTTTGTTTTCATATTCATTTCAAACATTTTTATTTTCAATTTTTTTTTATTTATTTCGTAAAAATTTTTTAATAGATAATGTATATATACAATATGCATACATAAATTAAAAGTAAAAGTTACAACTTTCTTAATTACATTTGTAGTATGTATATAGTAATAACACCTTTATTTATGCGTTGTTCTTTATTCGTTATTCGAGGAAAAAAAGAGGAAGTTTGGCTTGTGGAGCGTCCTTTTATAGGCTTTTGCCTGTCGATATTGTCTTTTTGATATTTTGGCTTTCACCAGACAACATTATTTTGGGACGATAGTGGGTTCTTTGAATTCTAAAAATAATTTAAATTCTTCACATTCTTGTGTGAAATCCACTATCATTCCATAGGTGGCGGTAGTGGTCTTTTTGTATGCAGTATTAATAATACGTTGCAATCATTAATACTGCATACTTTTACGCGTGACGTATATCGTAAGCCATTACTCCTCCCTCCTTAAGATTTTCCTCCGGAGAATCTAACTTAAACAAAATTTACATAATTTTTATTGTACATTTTATCTTAAGCCTAAATTTTGTAATTATTTTATTATTGTTTTTACATTATTATTTCTTATTCTATTTTTATAAATAATTTTATTATTCTTACATTTAAATTTAAGATGAATGCAAGTTTCATTACATTATTTTGTATTTATTTATGTGTACGGTTGTCGTTAAAAAAAGGTTGCATATCGCTGTAATATTTATTATATTTAACGTAAACTTATTTAAATGAAATCAAATAATTTTTTTTTTTTTTTTTTTTTTTTCATAATGAATAATGATACCATAAAGTACATCAGCTGTCAATTCTTATTGTTTCTTTTAATGAAATTTGGTTTATATTATATGTACTACCGTTATTGACCTTTTATTTATTTATTGCAAATATTAAAATTAGATTTAGATTAACTTTTAATTTAGGTCAGCTGTTTTAGTGACCAAATTATTTAGAGTAAGTAATAAAAACTTTTTTTTTTTTTTTTATTTATGTATAGCTGTTCAAATTCAAAATTAAATTTAGTTTAATATTACATTTATTCAAAATCGTGTCGAGAAAAATTTAATTCCGTGTTTAAATATTTAAAAAGTTTCATCTTCAACAATAATATTGGAAATATTAAAGGAAGTGTGTACTTTTTATTTGGCTTTATTTTTTGTATTATAATTTAATTTTTTTTTTATTAAAAAACAAATATAATTTTTTTGAACTAATAAAATATTAAAATTTGTGTTATCTCAAACCTGTAAAGTTTAATAATATCAAATAATTTTTTTTTTTAATGTAACTAAAGTAGATAAAATAGGATTTAAAAAGTTTTAATTTAAAAAGTTACAAAAAATGTCTCTTAAAGGATATAATTTCATATATTTTATGTAATCTAATTTTGGTGAAAGAAAAAAAATTTATTTAATATAATATAAGTTATCTATTTAGTTTTTTAATTTCATTTATCTATTTAATTAATTTGATGCAATATGAGGTGAGTTTTTTCTTTATTTTATTTTTGTGTATATGTACCATTATGTACGTACTTAAAATAAGGTTGTTTCGTTTTTTGATGTTGGTGTTTCTGTAGTGCGGTATGGTAATTTAATAGGTTTTCTCTCGTATTTTGCTGTTAGGATAATATACATGAGCTTTTAATTCCAAATACACTTCGTTAATACCCTTGTGATTATTTTTGGTGTGCTCTTGTAATATTGTTTCCTTCAATTCGGACCTATTAACCATATCTTTTAGAACGTAATTCACTTTATTAATTACGATCGGTATTTCTGGAGTTTTCCATTCTTATCTATATAATAATGTCTAAATGTGAAGTTTGATGCATCCGTTGTCAATGTAAATATTTTTTTTTTTTTTTTTTTTTTTTTTTTACTAAAATCTTGAAATTTATGTAATGGTTCCGAAGAAAGTTTTCAAATTTTCAAAACTTTCAATATAATTCGGATCATTAATATTTATTTTATTTTTTTATATACATAGTAGTTAGCCTGACTATTTTTGTTCTTGCGTCTTTTTGATGTCATCTTCTATTTCTACCTGTTGGAATCCTTTTGTGGATTCCAGAGTGGTAATCTTCTATTTCTACCTGGTGGAACGCTTTTGCGGATTCCAGAGTGGTAATCTTCAATTTCTACCTGGTGGAATCCTTTTGCGGATTCCAGAGTGGTAATCTTCAATTTCTACCTGGTGGAATCCTTTTGCGGATTCCAGAGTGGTAATCTTCAATTTCTACCTGGTGGAATCCTTTTGCGGATTCCAGAGTGGTAATCTTCAATTTCTACCTGGTGGAATCCTTTTGCGGACTCCAGAGTGGTGATCTTCTATTTCTACCTGGTGGAACGCTTTTGCGGATTCCAGAGTGGTAATCTTCAATTTCTACCTGGTGGAATCCTTTTGCGAATTCCAGAGTGGTAATATATTGTCACCTACCTAATTTAATTTTCAAATTGGTGATGAATAGGGTGATTTACTTACGCGTATTATTCCCTGTTTGTTCCAACATTTAGTGTTTTTTTTTAAAATATTATTATTTTGTTATTATTACTTCTACGTTACTTATTAAACAAAAAATATTAGCAATAAAATTTTTCGTAAATGAATAAATTGGTCTATGAATCAAAATTTGGATTGAATTTCATATTATCAGTAACATTATGTTGTGAATTTATTTGATTTTTTTTTTTTTATTGTTCATGTTGTTGTTTTAATTTCATAAATTGTCTTTGTTGAGTGTTACACTAAATATTAAAAAGAAAATTATGATAAATAATTTGTTAATTATTAATAATAGAACTTTTATTAATTTTGGAAACAGCTTCGTTGTTTTTGTAATATTTGACCACTAATATTTTTGTTCATTTTGTTGTTACAAATTCTGAGATTTATTTCTCATATTACGTCCATCCATATTAGAAATTTTTTTTTCGTCGCACGCTATTGCTACAATTTGCTGATTGTATATTATTATTATTATGTTGTGCTAATGATTTTGTTCTTGATCGAACATTATTATGATTATTATCATCATTATTATATTATTGTTATTATTAGTATTACAATTATTGTTTTCACCATTTTTATTATTATTATTATTATTGTTACTGTTATTACCATTTTTGTTGATATTTTGCGAATTTTTTTTTTTGTTTTTATTCCATTTATATACTATTGTTTTTATAATTATTTCTTAAAATCTTATTGTTATTAGTACTTACATTAGTAATTCCATAAATTCTAATACTAGGAAACAATTGCCTCTTAGAGTCAACGTGTTGAGCTGGAGAATAGTTGAAGTATCTTCGAAAAAACATTTATTTTCATCTTTATCTTTATTATTGCAGTTATTTTTTTTTTATTTTTTTTTTTTTTTTTTTTGTAAGTATGATTATGGAGCTTATTATTATTTGATTTTGTCCCAAAGTAAAGTATGTAATATTAGATTTTTTTTTTTTTTTTTTTTTTTTTTTTTTATTTAATTTGTTTCGTAACCAAAAGCTTTATTTTTTATTAGAATTGTTTTATTAGATTTTTCTTGTGGCTCACTTTTTCTTATTTTATATTATATTTTATTATTATCATATTACTTTATGGTAATTTATTAAAAAATTTTAAATAGTAGCACTATTAAAACATATTAGTTTTTTATTTTTTTATTTTTTTTTTATTTTTGAGGTTCTTTGAGTTTAATAATTAAAATTAACCACGAGGAAAAACTTTTTCCGCGTGTACTCAATCATCCTACCGACTGCGCCAGTAATAACACCTTTATTTATGCGTTGTTCTTTATTCGTTATTCGAGGAAAAAAAGAGGAAGTTTGGCTTGTGGAGCGTCCTTTTATAGGCTTTTGCCTGTCGACATTGTCTTTTTGACATTTTGGCTTTCACCAGACAACATTATTTTGGGACGATAGTGGGTTCTTTGAATTCTAAAAATAATTTAAATTCTTCACATTCTTGTGTGAAATCCACTATCATTCCATAGGTGGCGGTAGTGGTCTTTTTGTATGCAGTATTAATAATACGTTGCAATCATTAATACTGCATACTTTTAGGCGTGACGTATATCGTAAGCCATTACTATATATATATACAAATTAAAATAATAGTAATTTTTTGTTACATAAGAGAAAATTTAAAATTCTCTAAAGAATGTAAAATATATATGTATCGTTTTTAATACATATACATATTATGTTATAATATTAAAAACAATAAAATATATTATTCTTTTGAAGCGTTTTTTTTTATTCCTAAATAAAACAAAATATTTTTCATAAATGAAAAAAAAATTGAAAAAAAAACTATTATTACATTTTCTACTTCTCCTAATATTCTAAATACAAAAATTGTATGCTTTATAATTCATTTCCGAACCATTCTAATACTTCCGAATGAGAAATTCCGGCGTACAATTTTAAAATTATTTTCCGTTCCGACGAACTTCAGCATACATAAATTTTCATTCCGACGAACTTCAGCATAACCACCTATATATATGTGTATAATATGTATTTACTGTTATATTATTTTATTTTATATTCTAACTAAAAGAAACCCCGGGTACATACACGGCCGAGCAAAAGAAAGTATTTTTTTTGTGAAACGGCACAATAAAATGATTTTTAATACAATTATACATTATTGACACTTTGAAAGTATCTGATAACAATATATGGAATAGTAATATTATTAGTAAACCACTAATCATACCTATGGGTTAGTACCGTTTCCTAATTATTATGAGTGAGTTTTAAAATTCATCATATAGGAAATAATTGGATTAAATGAAGTATTCTAGACCTGGTATGCAACATTGTCAGTTACAGTGTCATTGTCAGTAGAACTCTAATTAATTAAATAAAATATATTAAGTAAATAATTAATTAACGGAAGAATTTTAGTTTTTAGAGCAGTGGATTGTGTAGAGCTGACCATGGGGGAAGGTAGGTTGAGGGAGAAAAATTCCTACTCTTTGAAATGTTTGCCCTTGTGATTTATTGATTGATATTGCATATGCAAGACTTACTGGAAATTGATGTCCAATAAATTCTTATAAAATAATTTTCATTCTATATCTGATATTTTTTTTTATTTTATAAATAAAAGAGTTAATTTTATAAAGATTAACTTAAAACTTTGAGCAATTTTTATTTTTTTGTGGTTTGCTATTAATATTATTATTTGAATTAGTTTTACTTAGAAAACAACTGTATACGTAAATAATAATTTATTTAAAAAAAAATTTTTTTGTAGGTATGTTAAAATGTCTTACTGAGTGAAATTTTAAATTAAAATTTCTAATTAAAAATTAAAAAAATAAAAAAATATATAGAATATTGCTTAGTCTCCTTTTAAATATCTATCATTTTAAAAAATAATAATGAACATCGGTTGTAAGATGGTTCAGATTTGAGCCGTACTTTTTCAATCTATAAATTAAACATACTTAAATTATGTATTTTCAAATGACTACGATCAATGACATTAAAGAAATTATCAAACGTATGACTGTTCATATTCATATAGAACTATCTCGAACAGGTTGCTGAATAAACCTAATATTTTACTATTTTTTTTGTACTTTAAATTTTAGTTTGATTATTGGCCGTCAGATGGTTTTTTATGTAGATTTTAATAAATATATAATTTTGCTCCTAGTTTTTTTTTTTAAATAAATTAACAGTTTTATCATAAAGTTATAATAATATACCTATACAATGTATGTATGTAAGATATTTTAATAACTTTTTCAAAACTTTTTACATTTAAAAAATAAATTTAATATAAATATAATTAAATATAATTTAAACGAAATGAAAACTTTATTTATTGTTTATTTAAATAAAAAAAAGTACCACTTTAAAAATTTTTTTTTTTATTATTTACTTTTTAGTCATAAATTAAGATATATTTCTCTTTTATTAAAATGAAATATTATAAAATCTGCAAAATAAGCTTGAACAATAAAATTTTAACATAGGTTCGATATACATAACATTTCACCAATATACTAATAATACTTCCTAACCAAAATACAGTACAAATTATATTATATTTATTATATTTACTTACATTTTAGCTGTTTGAGTATACATATATATTAAATAGGTAGGGTAAATGCTAATTGGTATAATATATTATATTATATGCAAATATCTACATGATACATCATAGTGTCAAAACTGTCAACTATGAATACGTTCCATGTATGGATAAGTAATAAGTATACATAATTTGTATGCTTAGATTTATTTAAAACTAAAAAGTTTCGTATTTTGGTGAAATAATAATTAAAAATTACTTTTTTTTAATTAAAAAAATCTTGTTTTTTGTTATTAATTATATATTATAAATTATATATTATATAATTATATATTATAAAAATTAGTGCAAAAAACTAAATGCGATAAATAAAAAAAAAATAAAAAGAATTTGACTCAAAAGAGGACCGACAAAAAACATTGATTGAATGAAAAAAAAACGAAGCACACGAAAAGTTTGCCTTCAAAATCTTGCTCTTGTGTATTATAATATAGATTATTCTGCATTTATCTGGATGTTTGTATGTTCGACGGAATACTCCAACACCTATACAAATTGCAATATGTATACAAATTACTTTGGTACTCTTTTTTAACCCCTGTCTACCGTGCTGAATCTTTGCAGGAAAAACTACCATTGCATGAAATATATTTTTTTAATCTAATGTTAGTCTACTTCGCAAATAATAAGGAAAAATAAAAAATAATAATACTAATATAAATAAAACAAATAATTTTTTTGATTTATAATAATAAGGACTAATAGAAATTTTATCAATAGTTTAATATGGTATAAAAACCAAAAGGCAAACCGCATTTAACACAAAAAAAAACATAATGCACTTAAAGGTTATTCTTATTACTTAAAATTATACACAATATGCATATGTGTATACATATTGTTTTTTTTTTTAATATATATATATATATTATATATATATTATATCTATATGGTATATAAATTTATGATCGTATATAATATTTAGTATATATTATGGGGTTAGATTTAGATAATAAATATTTGTTTTCTTCGAGTGTGTAGAAATGTATGTTGTAAGGACTTAGAGAGTGATGATTTTTTTAATATAGTAAGTAGGTATATAATATATAGGCATCGGTTAAACCATATTGATTGTTCTTCTTCTTTGTAATGTATGTTATAAATAATAATTTTAACATGAACAGTTCCATAATGAATTTTTTGAAATGAAATGAAATTTTAAAAAACCGATCAATGGTTCACAAGCTATGAACAGTTTTGTAAATACCTATTTATTTGCAGCAAATTTTTTTATTTTAATTTTTTCTCCAACACGAGTTTTTATTTTATTCATCAAAATAAATATTATGTGTACCTACAATATTATTGTTTTTTTATATTTACAATTTTATTTATTTTTGTTTTTAAAATTGTTATTTTATTTATAACCCTTTTTTTTGTATCAATATTTCGTAAATCGTTTTTTTTTTTAAATGTCAAATGTTAAATGTTTTATAAGAATAAAAATTAGCAAATATTTACGTTTTAAAGTTTTTATTATTATTATTATTATTAAATTAAATTAAAGCCAGTAAAGTTTTTATTTTTTAGTTAATAAGATCACAACTATTTTATAAATTTATTTTGAATTTTTTCATTTAGTTTTTAATGTGGATCTTTATTAAGTTAATTACAAAATTTTTTCAAAATAATTTTTCTTTTTTTTATATGTATAATGCACAATTTATTTTTGTTGATTTCTATGAATATCACTTTAATTCATTTTATTTTATTGCTTTTTATTATTTGATTTTTTCCCAAAGTAAAGTATGTTATATTAGATTATTTAATTTGTTTTTTGTGTAATTTTAAATTTTTATTTAATATCTATATTTAAAAAAAAAAATTTTTGTTTTTAATTTTGTTTTTTTCAAAAATAAATGATTTTTCTTTCAAATTCATTTCTTCATTACTTTTTTTTATTTTTTTTAGATTCATGAGTTAAATAATGAAAATTAACCACGTTTTTGAAAATTTTCCTCACGTTTACTCATAATCCTACCCGACTGCGCCAGTAAAGTTTTATTTTTATTAATTTATTTAATATTTATTTTAACTTAGTTAAATAAAAACTTATTATTAATATTACACTTTTTAATATATTTTCTTATTTAATGAACTTACAATAACTATGCCTGTATGACTATATCAGTAATACGTCCCGAAAAAGAAGGAGGGAAGTTTTTCTTTGGATATCTCTTTTATAGCTTTTGGTTTTCCATCCCAACGCTATTCCGGATATCACTAAAAATTGGGCTTTTACGTTTATCAACCAACAGGCACGATAGTGGATTCTTTGCATATTATAATATTTTAATTTATTATATTGCTTCCCCTATCGTCCGATATGTGGCGATAATGTCTGTTTTTTTTTTTTTTTAAATGTTTTATTTATTGTCAATTAATATTTTAGATAATTCTTAAATAAAACTAAATAGAATATTATATTACTAGTGGCCCCTGTTGAGTAATTATATTTCAAGTTGAAGTCAAATTTAAAGTTTTTAAAAAAACAATAATTTACGTACTGACATAGACTTCGCACGATATAGCAGAAACCACTCGTGTTTAATAAAAAGTTTTGTGGTTAGTAAGTTTTATTTAGGACACATAAATACACGTCCCTCATATACTGCTTCGTTTCCGATATATTCCCTATAGTAAGTGGCATTTAGTGGATAAAATTACTAAAAATAAAAAATTTTGTCATTAAAGATGAAAAGGTGTCTACTGCGCAGGACCTTAAATGCTTGTCAATTATAATTATAGATAGCTACTTTGACTCTATTATGCAAAGATGAAATTGCCCGTCATATGATTTTTTCTTGTTTTTGTATTTTTTTTGTTTTTGTTTTTTTTTATATTTTTGTTTGTTTTTGTTTTTATTTTAATAAGAACTCACGAATAATGTATTTGGTGAATAATAAAACCATATGATTAAAAAATTTTCAACTGTGTGAGCATTATTGTTTTATATACAACTATTATATTAGAAGTTCAATAAGGATAATTATATATACTCCAACTCTACTATATAAAAATAAATTTGCTCGTCATATGAACAATTCAACTGATTTTTTTTGTTTTTGCTTTTTTATATTTTTTATTTGAGATGAATTTGTTTTTTTGTTTTTTTTTGGCATATGTACATAAATTCATTTGCAAGTACATAATATAAAATATAATAACTGATTTGTTTAGTTTTGTTTATTATTTTCATAATATCTCACTTATGCATAATGTATTTGCTGAATAATAAAATCGTATGTGTACAAAATGTTCAACTGTGTGTGCATTTTTGTTTTATATACAATCTTATATATTATATATATTAGAAGTTCATTAAGGAGTAGGAGAATCGAAATAAAATAAAAAGGTGTCTACTGCGCAAGACCTTAAATGCTTGTCAATTATAATTATAGATTGTCTTATCAATATATGACTGAAGTTTCAGCTCTCGTATTAATTTTTTGTTTGTATTGTACTTGCTATTTCTTAACAATTTATTTATTATATCATCAAATGCTTACTCTAAAATGTGGTTTAATAATTATTATACTAGCAAAAAGGCCCGTCATATGACGGTGGTAAATAAAAAAAAATGTTTTAAGACACTGCAAATAAAAATTGGCATTAATAAACGTACTCAAATATTATACAAGTGTTTTTGTGTTGTGCAAAAGTTTACAACAAATTAAAAAAAAAACAATACATTTCCCATAAACCGCGTACTGAAAATTGTAACAAAAATTTGATTTTTGATTATTTATCGTGTAAATTTTATAAGTCAAGATAAATATTTTATATTTAGAGTGCGTAACTTAATTCCAAAAAGAAAAATATTTGCATTAGTTCAATTTAATTCCATATAGATTAGTAATTGGATATTACCATTTCTTTATATCCAATGATTCTAAATCTTATCCTTATAAATTTGGTTGGTATACACGTATTTTTTCAACACAGTCAACAAATTTATTTGATTAAAAAACAGTTGTTTTCTTTCTCAACTCCTACTTTTTCCAATGTCTAACCTTGTGTCCTATTTATGATAATAAAAAAGGCTAATTTAACCACTCTATATTGAGAATAGTCAAAGTCTGAGAATAAATGACAATTCTGTGGTAGTTGGAGATAAATATATGCTGGGAATAAATTGTTTCCCTTATAGCTGTACCGATTAGAACTTCTGCGATTATTAAGTTTGATTTTAAATTTTTGACTGCTAACCGGCTTCCATTGCAGAGACCACGTTTGGTATTTAGGTTACTAAGTAATATTATTATAACTTCAACTTTCAAATTAAGTTTATGTGGTAGCACTCCACTTGGACAGC
This sequence comes from Argyra leucocephala, assembly GCA_963942445.1. Taxonomy (NCBI): domain Eukaryota; kingdom Metazoa; phylum Arthropoda; class Insecta; order Diptera; family Dolichopodidae; genus Argyra; species Argyra leucocephala. Next base: position 27,266,061 of record OZ012682.1, read on the forward strand.
AGCCATTTAAAAATTTCACGGGTTAATTGTTGAATCTTATTATAGCTTTTCTAAAATGTTTAATACTTGTTCATTAATTGTATTCGATATCAGAATTTTTAATGCAAGGTATCTACTTTTTTGAACAGGCAGCAAAACTATCTACATTCAAACTATTTACAAAAATTTCTGGTATAATTACGCTCGTGTTTTTCTTTTTTTCTTTTCTACATATTATCATCATATACACATATCCATGAATTGAATAATGAATACCTATTTCTTAAATCAAACAGAACAAAAAAAATTTGACTCAAAACAATATTTTTTTGTTATTTCCTTTCGACCTTATTCGACGTTCTCTTGAAAACAATTTTAAAATAAAAAAAAAAGCAAAAACAAAAAAAAAAATGAAATTTCAAAAGAGAGAGATTAATTTTATGTAAACCCGTTACTAATCTGCAAATATGCAAATATCTACCCAACTGAGGGACTGCCAATATCTACTCAAGCTCCAAATATAGAAGGGATCAAAGCTACAATCAATATCCTGAAGCACAACAAAGCAACAGGTGAAGATAGAATTCCAGCAGAAATAGCCAAACTGGACCCTGACTTATTCGCAAAAACAATTGAACCCCACATCAGGAAAGCATGGATAGAGGAGAATATATCACCATCATGGAAGAAAGGAATGATTGTCAAGATACCTAAAAAAGGAGACTTGGCAAATTGCAGCAACTGGAGAGGAATCACGGTTCTAAATACTATTCATAAGATAATAGCAATTATTATAAAGAAAAGATTAGAAGAAGTACTAGAACCAATACTACGGAAAGGGCAGGTTTCAGACCAAACCGAAGCTGTATTGACCAGGCAAATACTTTACGGGTCATAGTTGAACAATCAGTAGAATGGAATGCCCCACTATATGTACTATTCATAGATTTTAAGAAAGCATTCGACACAGTCAAGAGATGTGCAATGTGGAGAACACTTACAAAGAAGAGAGTTCCTGAAAAAATCATCAACATCATCAAAGCGATGTATAAAGATGCAGAGACAACAGTTCAACACAGAGGTAAGATCAGTGATCCATTCTACACCAATATAGGAGTTAGACAAGGATGTCCACTATCTCCACTTCTCTTCAACACAATACTAGACGACATTCTAAGAGAAGTTTGCACAGGAATAAACGGAATAGAATGGGATCTCTTCGGAAACTTAGAAGACTTAGATTACGCAGATGATGTATGCCTCATATCAAGAAATCAAAGGGACCTACAGAACAAAGTCAACAGATTACAGGAAGAAGCAAAGAAATCGGGACTGGAATTAAATATCGAGAAAACCAAGGCAATGAGGACAAACAACAGTTATAGTGAGCCAATAACAGTGAGTGGACAACAGATAGAATACGTAGAAGAATTCAACTACCTGGGGAGCATTATAACATCAAGAGGAGGTGCATCAGAAGATGTCAACAGCCGTATAAATAAGGCAAGAAGAACATTTGGGAGCCTAATGAAGATATGGCGGAGCAACCAAATATCGAGAACAACAAAGCTAACAATATTCAGACCATGTGTTAAGTCAACATTAATATATGGCAGTGAAACATGGCTCACTTCGGTCAGAATCAAACAGAAGCTACAAGTATTCATCAACAAGTGCTTGAGAATTATATGCAGAATATTCTGGCCGGCAAGAATTAGCAACGAGGATTTATGGATGATAACTGGAGAAGAACCTATCAACAGACAGATAAATAGGAAAAAATGGAAATGGATAGGTCATACACTAAGGAAATCAGAAAGTGATATAGCAAGAAGAGCTCTAGAGTGGAATCCACAAGGACAAAGAAGACCCGGCAGACCATACAACACATGGAGACGCACAATAGATCAAGAATTAACAGTCAACAATTATACCTGGGACGATATTAAGGAAGTAGTACTCAACAGAGAGGAATGGAGGTTCACTATCGAAGCCCTATGCTACCACGCGGAGTAATAGGAGAAAAAAAAAAAAAAAAAAATACCCGTTACTACGTAACTTTTTGCTACCGTTATATGTAGGGAAAAATCAAAATTAGAGCATTCTAGGTTGTACTGCATTATAAATTATCAAAATCAAAAATTCCCCTATCAACAATATTTTAGTAATATTTAATACTTTAGCAGACGGACTATATAATTGGATTGATACAGATTGAAATATTTAATCAACTAATATTTCATTAAAAACTATATTTCTAACTGTTCTATTCTCTTCGGTGACAATTTTCAAATGATTTATATTCCCAGTAGTGCGCGAAATCCCAACATATAGTTGTCGATGTGAAAAACCTGGTGCATCACGTAAAATACCAACCTTATTGAGAGTTTACCTTGCGCTTTGTTGATGGTCATTGCAAAGGCAGCTCGGACGGAAAACTTGCGTCTTATTGTTTATTTTTTTTTATAAATTAGGAAAACCAAAAAATTAAAAACTACTGTTTTTTTTATTTTAAAATACAAAAGACTACAATATCAAATATCAATAAATAGATATAGGATATATTCATATATTACATAGGTAGGTACCTACACTTATTATTTATCTATACTGTTTATTTTTTTTTTTTAAATAAAAAACAATAAAATATTAGAAATAAAGTAAACTCAATATGCCTAGCTATTGTTTTTTATTTACAAATAAAAAACCGCTAAAATTAGGTACTAACGATTAGGTAACGTTTAGACATCAAGATTTAGTTTGTACTATTGAAAGTTTGACTGTTCTGTAAACGTTGTTCCACAAATTTTGACATCCGACTTTATTTAATGAAAAAAATCCTATTATCATCAAACATTTTTGAAACAAAAAATGCTGGAAACTAATTTTTTCCTTTAAATCGAAATCGACTCCTGTCATTTGTTAAACTTTTTGTTTAATGTTTGTTGTGTTTGATTATTTTTGTTGTTATATTGATTGTTATAAATAATAGTAATGATAATAACAATTAGTAGATACTAAAGTACCTACATTTATGAGATTTTTTCAATTTTTTCTTAATTGTATTTTTTATTTATTTAAAAATTTAATAGGTAAATTTTTTTTTCATTTTGTTGTATTTTTTATTTTTTATTTTATTTGTTTATAATTTTTAATTTCTATATATTTAAAATCATTGTTTTTTATTTGAGCTAAACAAACCTTAAATAAATAAGTAACTTTAATCAAATAAAAACTTTTGTGTAAACGTTGCTCTAAATGCTAACACTTATGCCAACACTTATGTAGTTGATTATATAAATTGATTAAAGTTTTTTTGATTATTTTTCATAAAAAAATACGTAATAACTTACGCTAATCAATGTATTCTAAAAATGATTTTAAAATATATTTCTCAAGTATATAAGAATGTATTCAATAGCTTTGAAATTATTATTCTAAATATTTTTAATCCTATTTGTTTTAGAAGGGGAGGAAACAGAAAGAATTACGTGCTCAATCGACATTTATTTGTTTTTTTTGTTGTTATCTTTTCTTTTCTCTTTCGTTTGGGTTAAAGAAATGTATCCATAAAACAAAAACAATTCTCAGTAGATTGAAATAAAAAGGGGAAAGGTTATGTACATAAATTATTATATAATATAAAGCCGCACACGCATCTACTATCAAAGGATAGTAGGTAAAGGATCCATTAATAAGAAAATGCACTGGAATAAAATTTTATAATTTGTTAATGATTGGCTACCATTTTTCTAGTCGATTTCCAAAATTGTAAGAAATAGAAAGTAATAAGATTTTAATTTGTGAGAGAGAGATAAAAATTCAAAACACAAAGTAGGAAAAAAATTATCGAACAAATATCGAGATGTGTTACATTTAAAAATGCATAGTAATAAGAAACATTATTTATTCACATTATTAATATTCAAATTTCCTTCATATTTATAAATTCTAATAAATAAATAAATTATCATTGATTATTAAATGTCAAAATTTAATTTTGAAGGAAATAAAAATGCATTGAGTCATTCATAAAAAAAAATTATTGGTTCTTGGTATTAACTACCTGGCTCAATACCTGTAAAAATTTATATATTGAAAATACATCAATTATAATCTTTTTGAAATAAAAAAAAATGTTAGTTCCCTTATAAGACAATAAAAGAAAATAACATTATGTTTAAGAAATAACATGTTTTTGGAACCAATATTATGTTATGTAGGTACCTGTAAAAAATCAATCATTCAAAATTTCTTTACTCTCATACCCTAATAAATTTAATACGTTGATTTCAGACGACCATGTACATTAGAAATCTCTTCTTCCGTGGCCCGTGGGCTATTTAAAATTAAATTTCAAAAATTAAATGGTTTTGTAAATCATTTATATCGCACTCTTTCTTTCTCATAACTTATTACATAAGAAAAACAATAGTTTTTTGCTTCTTTAACTAATGGAGTTTTTTTGTAAATGGAATCTTGACTTCCCCAGTGCATATCTTCTTATTAAGGAATATTATTTTCTACTATGATGTATTAAGAAGAAAAACAACAAAAGAAAATAACAAAAAATGTGTATAGTATATTCCGTTTCATTTAAATCAATTTGAGTAAAGTTTGATTTTTTTTCTCCTATATTAAAGGCATTCTTGATGAGGTGTAAGAAAGAAAGAAAAAAATTTCTTCCAATTTGTTTGCAAATTCTCTTCTTCATTTATGTTAAAAACAAATTGTATGCATGAAACAGAAACAATATTTCTCTTTCAAACAAAAAATTATAACGGTACATGCTGACACCGGCGAAGAATTATGTATAGATACTAATAAAATGGCACGCTAACGCAGCACCAGCAGGACATTGCATTTTATTATATAAGATGTTTTGGTAAAAAAAGTTTTGAAAAAAAAACCCATTATTTATTGTTTGTTTTAAATATAGAACTAAACCTACTTAAAACCTAACCTAAAACTAACTAACCTATAGACTTAGATTACATTTTTCCAAAAATAAGGAATTTTATATTTCAATTTATTTTTGTTAAAAATATATTTATTAAACTGATAAATTTTATTATTATTGCATTCATATGAATTTAAGTTTACTATAATTTTTTTGTCCGAAGCATTTCTTTTGTAGTGATATATTTTTGGTATAAAGTTATTGTCTTCCACGTATTCGTTTTTATGAAGAAATATGAATCCCTCAGGAGGAATAAAACCTGATATTAAGGTATTTTTTAAATATTCTTCGTTTTCATACCATGGGTGATTGATTAGAGAATTACTTATACTTACATTTGCGCTTCTTTGAATATGGTTGCGAATTAGGCGAATTATAAAATTATCTTTTCGAATTATCCCTGCAGTATCGTAAAGCTTTTTGTTTGAATAAAATTTAACATAGTTTGATTCTGATGTTCTTTTTAAATTTGTACAATGTCTTAGATATTTTCGTTCGACCAATCTAAGTTTTTCCATAACCAATGCACTAATATTAAACCAAATTGGGCACCCATAAATTAATATTGGACGTATAAAACTTTTATAGCACAACAATTTTACTTTTGCACTTAGATATTTAGAATAAAAGAGTTTTTGTAAAGCCATGAAGGTTAATTATTTTTATTTGTTTGTCTATGTGATCTTTGAATTTAAATAAATAATTAAATTGAACTCCAAGGTACCTCACATTGTTTACGTTACTAATTTTTTTCCCATCTGGATCTTTTAAACAAAACTGTTTCCATTTTTTTCTTACATTGTGTGGTACTTTATCAGTTGTATTCCTGAACAGAATAGTTTCGCATTTATCGTAATTAATTTTCAATCTCCACCGATCGCAATATTTTGAAACTTCATTTAAAAATTTTTGCAAATCCTGTTTTTTTTTTTTATCTTCTTGACAGTAACTTAGGTAGATCACCTTTTCGTGCTTAATTAAGTACGGTACTGCAAGTTTACACTACAATATCTACAAATATTTCGAGTATTTATTTAACAAATTACTGGCTTATCAACTCATTAAATGTGGAAAACTACTACTATTGTCAGGAACTAAGCCTTCTTAAATAGAATAGTTTCGTTTTATTTAATTTGTTACCAGATTATACTCTCAATTATCTTTTTGTCATTTATTTTATCCCAATGACAAAGGGTACTGGACCAGGTCGAAAAACCCATAATGCATTTTTTTTTTTTTACTTCATGGGGAATTGAACCTGGGACCTTTCGGTTGAAAGGCAAGCGCTCTACCTACTGCGCCACCCAGCGTGTAAATTCCGCTTTGTTTAAATTTTTGCTGGCGGTATATATTGTTATGTCGTTCGCAAAAGCGATACTATGATTTAACCCTAAGCTTCTGTTTAGAGAATCCAGTAAATCGCTTATAAATATATTAAATAGAATTGGTGAATTGACGTTACCTTGTTGAAGTCCGTTTTCAAAGGAAAATTCTTTAGAGCATTTCTGATTGAAAGAAGTAACCTTAAAATTTTTGCCATGAATCATATTATTAATTAAATAAATGAGATGTATTGGAAACTTATAGTTCAATAACTTATATATAATTCCATCTAACCAAACAGTGTCAAATGCCTTTTCGAGATCAATAAAACATGTCGCAATGCAATTTTCACCATTTATATATCTACAAATATCTGATGATAGCTTTGTCATTGCGTGATTTGTGCTATATTGGTGTTGGAAACCAAACTGATTTAGTGGGATTATATTTCTTTTTTTAGATTCTTGTACTAAATACTTATTAACTATTATTTCAAAAACTTTGCTTAATATTAGGTCACTTGTATTTTTATTTGGTTTTTTAATAGTCACAACTTTAGCGATTTTCCAATTTTTAGGAAAGTAACTTAAATTTAAACAGTTATTGAATATTCCGCAATATTTTTCTATTAACCTATCAGGGAAATGTTTTAAAATAATATTGGGGATGTTGTCTATACCCGATGACGTTTCGCTTTTTAATTTTGAAAAGATTTCTTTTAAGTCTGTTAAAGTTGTGAAGTAAGAGTTTTTTGTTTGGCTTTCATTAAGGTTATTTGAAAGTAAGGTATTTCGAAATTGCATTAATGTTTTATTATTTGAAACATGATTTTGTGCTGAGGTATTAAAATTACTTAAAGTTTGTTCTATTGTATTTGTATAAAGCGATGCTCTTTGTGATGTTTGTTTGTGTACTTGGAAGAGATGTGATCCTAGAACGTTGTTGATTTCTTCAATGTTATCTATTATAAATTTATTATCGACTAATTTTAAGTTACTGAGATTAATAGTAGCGTTCTCTAAAAGATTTATATTTGTATGTGGTATTTTGAGATTTTTAATTGATTCCCTCTTTTGGTTTCTGAATATTTTTGTTATCTCAGAAAACATATTGTGTGTTTTTGAGATTTTAATATTTTTTATTCTATTTTCCCAATATTTACTAATAGATTGTCTAAGATTGTTTTTTATTAGAATATTAATATTTTTGAATAGTGAATTTATTCTTATTAAGGTTGGGTTTGAATCTTCAGTTCCCAGGTTAATTAAATTAAATTTTGCTGTTAAGAGCTGACTTTTATGTTTACGCAGTTTGATTATTATATTATTATTATATTGTTCTAAACTATTTATACTTTGATGCTGCGGAATTGAAATATTTATGGCACTTTCAACGATTTTATTTAATTTGATTAGATATTCATCAATTTCATCTATTATGAGGTTTCTATTGTATGGGATTTGGCAATAATTTAATTGTTCTATAATTACTTTCTTGAATTTTTTCCAGTTTGCTTTGTGGAAATTTAGATTTTTTTGATTTTCTGGGTTTTCAAAGAGAAAATCTTCGTTGTTACCGTATGATATGCTAGTACTAATGGCTAAATGATCGCTATCATGTATTAAGATGTTTAGTTTGCCTTCACTTCCAGAGGTCAATGTTAGTCCAGAATCAGCGAATATTAAGTCTAAAAAGGATTTACTTCTTGGGAAAGATGGAAAATCAGATGAGTAAAGATTAATTTTGTATAGAACTAAACGATCTTATAAAGTCCCCTACTATTACTATTTTTATTACCCCATGTTTGATGTTTGGCAGTTATGTCGCCGCATAGGACATAGAGATTGATAAAATTTTCTAAGTTTAATATTTTAAATACACTGCTAAATTCACTTTGGAAAAATTGTTTATTTTTTTCCGATGAATATAAAGAAACAACTATTAAAAATTTATTGTATGCCAGTGGAATTTTAATGGCGCATACTTCTAAGCATTTAAATGATCTGAATAATTCATTATTAATTATAAAAAATTTAAAGTGCTTTTTACTTTTCACTAAAATAGCTGTTCCCCCACCGATAGATGTTAGTGACCTATCCTGCCTTATAATTGTATAATTTTTTAAGGTTACTCTTTGGCTTTCCCTTAGTTAAGTTTCGCACAATGTAACAATGTCTGGCGTGTGCTTATTCAGAAATTCTGACAGGGATAATTGTTTTGCTATTGATCTACACGAGTTAACATTTATGGAGATCAAATTGAATTGTTTTTGTTGCAACAACCGTTCAACCATTAAGATTATCAAATAAGAAATCTATTCTTTTAAATTGATTTGGCATTTCTTTTTGTAAATTTTTAAAATTATCACATAATGTATTGAGACTATTATTGAGATTTAATAAAATTTGCATGATACCTTGGTTATTTATCGTTTCTGAAGAGTTCATATTGTTATTATTATTAATATTGTTATTTACAGAATTGACGCTGTTATTATTATTATTACCTGCCAAAGCACTAGCAAAAGAAATACTTGGGTTCACATAATTATTTACTATGTTTATTTTTCTTACCATATATTTGTTTTGTTCTGCTTATTTTCTTGTAATATTTTAAGTTAGTTTGGGCATTGTTCATAAGATGCAGGGTGACCATTTGTTTTACAAAGTATGCAAAATAGCTTTGCTGCTGCACTCTTTTTTGCTACATTACAATCATTAGCTTCATGATTTAGTCCACATTTTACACATCTTAGTATCATGTTACAATGGAATGTAGAATGGTTAAAACGTTGGCAACGGGTGCATTGGATAATAGATGGTTTCTTTAATTTTTCCCAGTAGATAATTTAATTATCCATATATCTTATGTTCATTATATTATTTATATTACTTTGTGGTCCCGCTTGAACTATGTAGAATGGTAATTTTTTATCTTCTGCAATTGATTTTCTTGTTGACATTCTTATTCTTTTCACGAAAGTGACATAATCGTTAATTAGAAGTTAATTCCTAAATTGGCTTTGAAGTCATCGATGAAAGGCTTTTAAATAAATTATAGATCTTAAGATTCTTTAATGGTGACATGAAACATCTCCTTGTGCTTTTTTTTTAAGTTCTAAATTGTTTCCTCAAATCCGAATTAACCTTGGTGACTCGTAAAAAGGTTCCGTCCTTAGATATTGGAACAAATTACCTTAAAACCATCAAACATAATTTCAGTAAAACCTATTCGGTCGATTTGGTTATGTATCCTATTGATAAGTTAAATACTAATTATTTAAAAGTCATAGAAATATGTATCGTTTAAAGCATCAAATTTGTTTTAGTTACACTGAAGGAACAATTAGACTTAGTGAACATACCATTCCTATTGGCGAATTGATACAAAACGTAAAACTTAAGGGAGGATGGATCCTCCCTTAAGTTTTACGTTTTGTATAAATTCGCCAATCGAATCGGATGTTACTAAGTCTTATTGTTTTAAGTTTAATAAAACAAATTTTGATGCTTTAAACGAATTCATTATTTCCTATGACTTTTCTTCCATATTTAATTATATGGATACTAACCAAATGACGAATAGGTTTTATGAAATTATGTTTGATGGTTTTAGGTAATTTGTTCCAATATCTAAGGACCGGAACCCTTTTTCGAGTCCACCATGGTTCACTTCGGATTTGAGGAAACTTAGAAATAAAAAAAATAAAGCCTGGCGTTGTTATGTTCAATCAAAGAATCCTTACGATTATAATATATTTAAAAGCATTTTTGATGAATTCAAAGCAATTTCGGAATTACTTTATAACGATTTTGTTCGTGGAATGTCTTCTAAATTAATATCAATAATAAATCCAAAACATTTCCGGAGATTCGTCAATTCCAAACGGAAATGTGATGAGTTTCCTACTCATATGAAATACAATAGAATTTCTAGTAATGATTCAGAAATACTATCTAATTTCTTTCGCGAATATTTTCAGTTCAGCGTACACTAACTCAATTTTCGCACCAAATAATGATGGTTTTTCTCATTTAAATGATTTTTCTAAAACTACTTGGTCTAATATTGATATTAATGAAGCTTTAATAAAAAAATATTTGGACAATCTTGAGACTAATAACTTTCCTGGACCAGATGGTATTCCCGAAGTTATACTTAATAAATGCTCAAGTGCCTTAGCAATTCCGTTGTCATTCATCTTCGATTATTCTTTAAAATCAGGAATTTTTCCCTCTATTTGGAAGCATTCATTTATTAGACCAGTTCATAAGAAGAACGCCAAAAATGAAATCACTAATTATAGACCACTAATTATAGATCGCGAAACTTTCCTCCATTCCTAAACTTTTTGAGTTAATATTGTATGATTCCATTTATTATCACTGTAAATCTTTTTCAGTTCACAACCAACATGGATTTTACTAATCTTGTTGAGTCAGTTTCAACGTTTACGACGTTTAAGAAATATGGAAGCAGGTTTTCAAACGGATGTTATCTATACCGATTATAATAAAGCCTTTGATGTTTTACTACATGCAATAATACTTCTAAAATTAAGGATACTTGGTTTCCCAGAACTCTTTCTGAAATGGGTTAAATCATATCTAACCGATAGATCTTATAGTATTTTATTTAGAGAAAATACTTCTAAGTCTTTTTATGCTAATTCAGGAGTCCCACAAGGCAGTCGTTTAGGACCGCTTTTTTTTATAATCTCGGTTAATGATGTCTGTTCAGTAGTTCTTAATAGTGAACTGAAAATTTACGCGGATGACATGAAAATTTTAAAAAAAATTACTTCTTTAGAAGACGCTTTACTCCTACAAGGCGATTTAGATAACTTCTTTAAATGGTGTACAGCTAATAATCTTCTTTTAAATGTGAATAAATGTGCACTTATACACACGTCGACGTAATCCGGTTTGTTTTAATTATTCGTTAAATGGTATTAGCCTTTCCAAAACGAGCTCAATTAAAGACTTAGGGGTTTACTTTGACGACAAGCTTAACTTTAAATCACATTTTTGTAATATTATCAATAAAGCTAATTCTATGCTAGGTTTTGTTAAACGTTGGTGAAAGGAATTTAACGATCCCTATGTTCTCAAATCTTTGTATTCCAGTCTCGTTAGACGAAATTTGGAGTATGCTAGTCAAGTTTGGTCACCTTTCTATGATGTTCATATTAACAGGATTGAAGCAGTGCACACAATTTTTTTGAGATTTGCTTTGCGTAATTTCCAATGGTCAAATCCATTAATTTTACCGCTATATGAGCATAGATTGAACTTAATTCATTTGAAAACTTTGAAATTAAGACGAGAAGTGGCGGATGTTATTTTTCTTACTGAAATTATTAAATGAAACATTGCTTCTCCTCAGATTTTGAATAACATCAACATTAATTCAAATAATCGCCTACGAAATACAAACTTCTTTACATTAAGTCTTCATAGGACCAATTATGGCAATTATGAGCCAATTCATAGATTGTTACGAATTGGTAATAAACACATAAACTATATTGATTTCACACTTTCGAAACAGACTCAAAAACTTAAATTATATAAGTAATTTGTAGTAATTAAAATATGTGTGCAATTTATTTCAATGTATTTTCACTAGTTCTAAGTTAGATATAATTTTAATTTGTAAATTGAATGTGCTATGTTGTATTGTAAAAACAAAATTTTCCTTTTAATATTATTTTTTAAATACTTAAACGCGGGAAAAATTTTATTCATTATTTATATAAATAAATATTTATTTATTTATTTATTTGTTTAAATCAAACAAATTACAATAATTAATTCAGATTACAATGATATTTATTATTATAAAAATAAAAAAGTAAAAGAATAAAACAAAAAAAAAAACAACAAGAAAAATAACAAATAGTAAAAATAATAATAAATTTAACAATAATGAAGAAACAAAAAGAATGTAATAAAATCAAAACAGGTTTTAAAAAATCGTTTGAAAGTTAAGTGAAACAATATGTAAAACTTAATCCACATTAAATTATTAATTAAGCCAAAAGCAGGGCTCGGCAACAGTTGGTATGTATGTTAGATAAGTCAGCACATCTATTTTGTTAATAAATCTTAATGAATCTTAAATTTAAGAATAAATTGTTACTACATAATATTGTAATATCAGTAACTAGAGAAAAATTAGTAACTACAAGATGAATTAAAATTAGAGGGATGGATCAGATTAAGCAGATAATTCGGAATAAAGGCGCTTCTTTAAGGTATCTTTAGAGAGGGAAAAATCTATAAAATGTTGGTATTTATTACCCATGGTCATCATTCTATGGATTGGTTCATTCATTCCATAGTTGGTTCGATAAAATGTAAGGGTAAAGAGGGTAGAAGAGCGAAAGCGCCTGATGGTATTTATTTGGAATAAGTTGGAAATTTAAGGAGAACTAATATTTCCTTTGACCACTTCAGTGACAAAAATAACATCCGCAGCTTCCCATCTTTTTTTCAACGTAGCAAGATGAATTAAATTCAATCTGTGCTCATATGGTGGCAAAATTAAGGGGTCAGACCAGGGAAGATGGCGTAACGCGAATCTTAGGAAATTTTTTTGAATTGCCTCAATTCCTAGTGTATGAATTTCATAACAGTTTTATAAAACCTAACATTGAATTAGTCTTATTTATAATAGTGCTATAATCCAATTTAAATGAAAGTTTGTCATCAAAAAAGACACCTAAATCTTTGATGGACTTAACTTTTTCTAATACTTGTCCGTTAAGGAAATAGTTATTTGGAAGGTATGTAGTACGTCTATTGTAGCACATTGCAGCACATTTATTGATATTTAAAAGAAGGTTGTTAGACTTACACCACATGAAGAAGTTATCAAGGTCAATGTGGAGTAGTAGTGAATCATTTGGTGATGTTATTTTTTTGAAAATTTTCATATCATCAACGTAAATTTGGACTTGGCTATCTGTTATTACTGATGTAACGTCATTAATGGATATTATAAATAAAAGCGGTCCTAAATGGCTTCCTTGAGGAACACCAGAGTTAGCTTCAAAGGATGGTGACATAGCTGACCTAAATTGAACACTGTATTTTCTGTTAATCCACCTAGTTGACAAAGGACTTCGGGAATCCTAGTTTTGTTAATTTACATAAAATTACACTATGCGATAAGAGATCAAAGGCCTTACTGAAATCTGTATAGATGACGTCGGTTTGAAAGCCTTTCTCCATGTTGTTAATAAATGTAGACGTAGATTCAACTAAATTAGTTACTGTTGACTTATGTTTTACGAATCCGTGCTGGTTTGGTATAAGAAAACCGGTGCAATGGTGATACATTTGATCAAAGACATGCAGATATATAGATGATGTTGTTGCTGCACATGTAAAATTAATTCTGTTCCGATTTGAGCTTGATATGTGATAGATGTTTTAATTATTTTTGGTATTTACATATAAATTTAAAAGTTTCAGTTCTAAATATTTTTAAATATTTTTATAAGCGGTCGTGATTTTTAACAGGTAAGTTCATACATATATTTTTAAAAAAAACTATTTGATAAGCTCTGCATGAAAAGAATTTCTATTGGTAAAACCCGTCTATCCATATTTAGGTATATTATAAGAATTATTAATATGTTAAAACCTAATCGGGTCAAAAATGTGCTGTTTGTGATAATAACAGGAGAACCTATTAAGGTCAGTTTTTTAAATTTCCGTGTGAAAATCTTAATTTAATATGTGGATTCACAAATGCAAAATTTCAAATCTTGGAACGATAAAAAATGTTTTGCGAAAAAAAAAACTTAAAAGAAATTCTATGCCAACTTTGTTTTGTATTTCTTTATTCTTGATTCACTGTCAATCAACAACTGAAAACTATATACATATATAAAATACAATATTATAAGATATTCTTCAAATTGTCTTCTCGTCTTAGTAGGTTAAGCGATCAGGTATTTTACGCTTTCGTTTTGACCGTCTTAGGTTGTAAGCTGATGGCGATAACAATTTTTCCTCTAGAATAACTTGGGTTAAATTATTTTCCGCATTAGTACTTGATTAAGGAGTTGGTGACTTACTGGGTTCTTTGTTTTCTTCAACACTTATTGTTTCGGATGAATTCTCAGCGCTTTTCCCAACAGTAGAAAATTTTTCTACTAGGCCTAATTCTTTCTCTGCAAATAGTTCATTCGTTTTTTTTCTAACTTCTCACCAGCTCGACGTATTTGTTCTTGATGTCTTCTCCAAATTCTCCCGTCATCTAATTCGATTTTATAATGTAGTGTATCACATATTTCAATAATTTTACCAAATTGCCATTTTTATTTGATAGGTAATCTCGTACCTCAACTCTATCATTCATAGTAAATTTCGTTTGCAAAATTTTATATGCATTTGCTAACTTTTGCTTGTGTTCTGGTATCATAATATCAAATCTTGATTTTATTTGCCTACCAAACATCATCATTGCTGGTGAACGTCCTGTTACTGAATGTATACTACTTCTGTAGGCTAATAAAATACTGGCTAATTCTTTATTTAAATAATTTTTGTTGCATTTTAAAATTTTTAACTTTTCTTTAATTGTACGCACATATCTCTCAGCTTGACCATTTGTTGCTGGGTGGTATGGCGCTCCTTTTTTGTGTGTGATACCATTTACTTGTAAAAACTTTTGAAATTCTCGAGACATAAATTGTGTACCCCAGTCACTCACAAAAACTGATGGTAGACCAAAAGTAGAAAAAATATCACGACATTTCTGTATAGTAGTTTCGGCTGTGATATTTGGTATTAAGTGAACTTCAGGCCACTTTGTATACGCATCCACAAAAATAAAAAGATATTGGCCTAATATTGGTCCCGCAAAATCTGCATGTACTCGATCGAAGGGTTTGACTGGCAGTTCCCATTTATCTGAAGGTTTAATTTTCTTAGATTCAGCACGATACAATTGGCAATCCGCACAATTCATAATCATATTTTCTATTTCACGGTTTATGGTATGCCACCAGCAATAAGTACGACCTAAGGATTAATTTTGGTGATTCCAAAATGACCCATGTGTAATTCCTCCAAAAATTTGACGCAGTTCAGATTGTATGTATACTCTAATTCCTCTTAGCAAACACTCACTTTGTAATGTAAATTTTTCTTGTGGTATTCCAAATCGATTTTTTGGATCACAATTACGTCCATATTTTAATGCTTGAATTAAAGTTTTAACCTCTGGTTCTTTACTTGTTGCTACAGCCAGTTTATTTATTGTAACTGGTAATGTTTCAATTGAATTAATTTCGATAATATCACTTTCCTCTATAAAATTTTCTTTGAATGGTTGTGGTAGTCTGGACATAGCATCCGCATTAGCATTGTATTCTCATCGTTTGTGTTGAATGTCGTAATTAAATGAACTCAGAAAAATTGTATAGTGTTGCATACATGTTAATGAAAAAGTAGGTAAACCAACTTTTGGTAAAAAAATTTGAGATATGGCCTTGTTATTAACACGAACTTTCTTCCATAGGGATATTGAATAAATTTTTTACTCCAAAGATAATGGCATAGGCTTCTTTGTCGACTTGTGAATAACGCTGTTGTACTTCATTCAATGTTTGAGATGCATATTGTATCGAACGATCTGAACCATTTGGAAATTTATGACTCAAAACTGCTCCTACACCATATGGACTTGCATCCATCGCCAACAACAGAGGTAATTTTGGATCATAATGTGATAAAACAGTATTTGATTGCCTTGTCTTTTACTTTCAAAAATTAATTTTCGCATTCTCTACTACATATAAATTTTTCATTCTGCCTTACTAATTTTTGTATCGGGTATAATAAGGTACTTGAATTGGGAATAAATCTCCCATAATAATTAATTAATCCTATCATTGCACGTACTTCGTCTTTAGTAGCTGGCCTTTTCATTTTTTGTATAGCTTCAATTTTAGCTGGCATTTTACGTATTCCATGTTTATCGATAATATATCCGCAATATTGTATTTCGTCCGTCATAAATTCGCATTTATTTAAGTTGACTCGCATTTTGTATTTATATAACCGACGAAACACTTCTTCCAAACGTTCTAAATGTGTAGTATGATCTTTCGCTGTTATTTTAATATTATCCAGAAGAACTGTAACACCTGGAATATCCTGAAGTAATTGTTCCATATATCGTTGCCATTTTGCTGGTGCACTGGCTACACCAAACATTAGTCGCTTAGGCTGGTACAAACCTTTATGAGTATTTAGTGTAAGTAAATGACGATCTTCCTCATTAATTTCTAATTGTAAATATGCCTTGGAAAGATCTAATTTTGAAAATTTATTACCATCTGCCATTGACGCAAATAATTCATCTACTGAAGGCAATGGATATTCATCCACTAGTAAACATGGATTTAACGTAATTTGGTAATCCCCGCAAATTCTAATCTGATTATTACTTTTCCTTACTACCACAACTGGAGTAGCCCATTCGCTTATTTCCACTTTTTCTAGAATGTCATCTTCCACTAATTTATTTAACTCTTGCTCAACAGCTTCCATTAATGATAAAGTAGCACGTCTTGGCTTAAAAAATACTGGTTTAGAATTTTCTTTAATGTGTAATCTAGCTTGTAACCCCGTGATTTTACCTATTGTTTTTGAAAAAATTGTGTTGTATTAACTTACCAATTGTTGAATATCTTGATTAATTTTTTCAAATTTCTCCACTGTACTATTATTTTTACTTTGCAACTGTAACACAGATTCGCCAACTTTACTTAAAACCTTGGACCAATCTAACTGCAATACATTTAACCATTCACGACCTAGTAATGGATTTTTTGATGAACGTACTATATATACATTTTAAAATTCTCATAAACTTGCTGATTAAATTGAACTATTACTAAAAGAAATCCTAGACAATCCAATTTTCTCTCACAGTAACTATGTAGCTGCAAATCTGTTTCATGCACATATAATTTTCCAAAATATTTTTTACCGTCTGACAAATTAATCATTGTAACAGGCGCCCCAGTATCTATTTCAAATATAATTGGTACTGCATTAACATCAATCTCACAGGTATATTTAGCACGATCCGTTTTAATATTAATATCCCGTATATGAAATAGTTTCTTCTACTGTTGTACTGCCTATTTCTATTTGATTTGTTTCACCTTTACCTTGTCTGTTTGATAAACAAACTTTAGCCAGATGACCAGTTTTCTGACAGGCATTGCAAATTGAGTTGATATGTTACATTTGTTTGCCAGATGGTTAGGATGACCGCAACGATAGAACGATGTATTTTTTTTTCCATAACTTTGTATATTTTTATTTTGACTCCCATTACTAATTATTTGGGTACCTTTATTTCTGGATTTTTCTTTAATTACATGTATTAATTAAATGAATTTTCAAGCCTTTCAATCCATCTGCTCCATTTAGTAGATTTACCATTAAAAGGCTCAATGGTAATTGACGGATTCAAGTTTCTGCCACGTGGCATTGAATCAGTCATTCCTTCTTGTGTTGTTGGCATTGAGGTAAATTCGTTTAAAAAACTTTTATTTAATAGATTTTTTTTTTTTTTTAAATGACTGTACCGATTTGTTCTTTTATGCTCGTCGCCAAATTGTTGTATTTCTTTATTCTTGACACAGTCAATCAACAACTGAAAACTATATACATGTATAAAATACAATATTCTAAAATATTATTAACTAACTGTATTATAATGTAGTAAAAATGCCAGTTTGTAATATTCGTTGTCCTTATTACTATAAGATCACCACACTTTGTTTTTAGATAATAATAAAACTACGCAACTAACAAAAGACTCCAATATTTTCACTTTTTCAGACGAATCAGAACCTATTGAACGTTTCAAAATTAAGCCTCAGCGTATTAAAAAAAACGTATTAGCGTTTGAAGAGTATAGCGAGCTTGAAAGTCCACCTTTTTCAGATCTAATTCTTGAACTTTTCGTTAAAACTTATCCCATTGATATAGCTCGCACAGTATCTCCAAATATTTTACCGGAAACCAGTTTTTGCAACAATTGCCTAAAATTTCAAAAAAGTACAAATTTAGAACAGTTAAATAAAATTCAAATTAATAATAGATACTTAAAATCGGCTTCATTCATTTCAAAAATTAATGTAGATACGAAAATAAAAAATTGAGGGAAAAATTAAAACTTATATCTGTTACTAACTTATTTGATCAATCTAAATTAGAAATTAATTCAAAAACTTTGCTTAAATTGAATTTCAAAGAAAAAAAAAATTGGTCGAATGAAGAAAAAGAACTTGCCTTGAACATTCATTTCAATTCTCCTAAAGGATACAATTTTTTGCGTAATGCAATAAAACTTAATTTGCCTCATTATTCTTCTCTAAATCAATGGTTTCCTATAAAATATTTAGATGTAGGTTTTCACGAAAAAAATAAAAAACAAAAAATAGCCAAAGAAGCTGTTCTGATATTTGATGAAATTGCTACTCGAAAAGACTTAAATTATAACAGCGTACTAGATGAGACTACAGGTTTCTTAGATTATGGTTTCAAAAGAACTGGAGCCAATGCTAAATATGTATGTGAGTTTTTACTAAGAGGAATAGTATCAAATTGGAAATTCGTATTTAGTTATTATAAAAAATATATTGCATCAGTGGAATGGTGCAAAGTTTAAATGCAATAATTCAACTAAGCAAAGATATTTTTGCTAATTATAGTAATTCTGATTGTTTTTACTTATTATTATCTAGACTTAATCAAGATGTAATAGAAAATTTATTTGATTCAGTTCGTTACAGAAATGGTTGTAACATCAATCCATCAGTGATGGAATTAAATAAAGTTTTAGCCAAAATAATTTCAGTTAAACTCATTAATAGTGAGTTTTCAAACTCTAATTGTGAAGCAGATGACTCTGACTTCTTATGTAAAAATTTTCAAAATATTGTTTCTGAGCAAGACGATTTAAATTGGAATTCAAGTCATCGTTTTTATGAAATTGAGGAAAGAGTAACTGCTATAATAATAAATGAAGAAAATGAAAATTACAGTAATGATAAATCCTCAAATAACAATAATATTTTATGTAATTCTGAGAGATACATTTGTGGCTACATTATTTTTAAGTTGGTAAAAAAATATTCTTGTAAAACCTGCGAAAATTTCTTTTTAAAAAATCTAATGAAATCTTAGCTCTTGTATCTGAACAATTTATTTTTCAAAAAAACTACAACACAGATTCAGATATTTTTCATTTAAAAGCTCCTACAGACCAAATTTTTGATGTAGCAAAATTTCATATGAGAATGTTTGACGACTATTTCTCAGAAAATTATAATAAAAAAAATCTTTTTAAAAATATTATTTTTATTTGTTTAGAGCTACAAAAAAGTCAACCAAATATTTTCAATGGTTTTCCAAAAGTGAAGAATGCTATGACCATAAAATAAAATTTTTGGAGTTAATTATTTTTCTCTTATTAAAAAAAAATTCGAAGTGGCTGAAAGACAAACTACTGAATGAAGAAAGCCAAAACCGCCAAAATAAAAAAGTAAAAATTTTTAATCTAAAAAAAACACAACCCTCTCTTTGAAATATTTTGATAGTAAAATTTTCAATATTTTATGAAAAATTTAACATATTTTTTGGCGGATTCTATTAAATTACCGTTTGGGATTCCCATCTTATTTTTTGGTAGAAACATTTCAAATGTTCTACGTGATTTATCTGTATATTATTAATTTTTGCTTACATATTATAAGTTGAAATTCTATTTCATTACACCGTTGTATTAAATAAAAACTCTTCATAGTTCTTGTGCGACAAATATAAAAACAGCCAATTATTCCCATTCCTCAATGCTAACCGCTATATTCTGAAATCTCAATTAATATGAATCAACAAATACAATAAAAGAATTATTTTTTATTTTAAAAGAACGAAAATTCTTTTGTATTTGGTTCTTTTTTCAACTTCAGCATAATGAAATTATGATCTGTAAAAGATAATCATACGTCGATTCGACGTATTATATTCAATTTAAATACAAGAGTAAAAAAAATTTAATGCAAGAGACTTCAAATTTATGTTCGCCGCACATTGCTTTTGCTCATTTATCACATTTTGATTTTATAATTTTTCGTATTTTTGAAGGACAATAGTAATACTAGCCACGTTTTTTCTTTTGTGGTTCATGCATGGATGACAAATCAACATCTGATGTTAAGCCAGATGATATTTCAGTAGGCAAAACTTCAGTGAAGGGCATTGTAGTAGATGGTTTTGAAGCAAATTACCAATTTGAACAACAGTTTTGATATTTTCACGAAGTGAATCTCTTAATGTAACTGCTAAACTTTTTTCAATCCATATTGAGGGGAAATCAATATTTAATATTTCAATAAAGTCCCTTCTTTTGTATTTTTTGGGCAGTACATTGTGGCCGTAGATTATACAAAAATTTACAAATGCCACATTGAGTATGCTTTAAATAACTGTCATATGCCATCTATTGATTTTTCCACTGCACGACAATCCTTCTCTCATTGGGAATGCTTCGATTGGAACGCGGTTCCACAATCGGGATGTTCTTACTATAAAAGAATTTCCATAACCGGACTTAAACCATCTCGGAATTTCCACTGTGAAAGGGTGGGCACTTGACGCCTCTAGTGTTGTGCGATGGAATTGCTTAAGAGAAGGATAAAGTGATTTTAATTCCTCGGATTTTGAATTGTTAAACTCGACTCTGTTAGGCTTACCCCAGTCGACAATTTTGGCAAGGTCGTGACTGAGCGCGCCGGCCATCATTGTTCTTTTGGAGGTGACTGCGGAAGCTGTAGCATTAGTTTGTTTTAGAAAATCATATGATGCTACTATAGTGCTGTCATCAGCAAAACTATGGATTGGATTGAAAGTTATTTGGGTTCAAAGTTAATAAATTTCCTATAGCGTTGCATTTAGCTATAAAAGCAGAATGCTAAACTCGATCAAAAGCCTTAGATATATCCAGAGCTACAAGAGCTTCACCAGATTGATGCAGGCTGGTGTTGAGCTTCTGTCATGAGATCACCGGTGGAACGTTGGGCTCGAAAGCCGTATTGGCTATCATGAATTATACCTCTACTGTCAAGATATTTCTTCAGCTTATGATTGATTAAGATTTCCATCGTTTTTGAAATAATGGAAGTAACAGCTATGGCCTATAGTTTGAAGGATTGCTTTTGTCACCTTTTTTAGGAATAGGATAAACTTGGGCAACTTTTAAATAGGACAGGTAAGTTCCTGAAGAAAAGGACAAATGGAATAAGTGCGAGGCTTAGAAATAGCGAAGGCAATGTGTCGCAACACAATTGCAGGTATACCATCAGGACCAGTAGATTTTTTTATATCGAGATTCTTCAAGACTTTTACTACATCTCTTGTTCTAAAGTAGATCCTTCCGAAGGAATAATTTAGAACAGGGATTGATGAAGGATTTTGGGCTGTAGGAGGCAGTGTGGAATTAGCTGCAAATAATTTTTCAAAAAGATTAGCTTTTCCAACAGAATCTGATATAATAGTGCTATTATTATCAATCATAGGTGGAAACGAAGATTTGCAAAAATTTTGCCCAACATTTTTAGCAAATGTCCAGAAAGACCTGCTGTTGTTGGGGAGATCAAAGATTTCTCGTCTCAATCTTTGGTTATGCAGGAATTTTTGCTGATTGATAAGTTTTTTACATTTATTCGTAACCACTTTATAACTCTCATACGTATTGACTGTTTTATTGTTCTTCTATTTATTGTAAGCTTCTTCTTTGGATTTCAGAGCTTTGCTGCAGAGGTCGTTGAACCAACCTGAGGGATTTCGTTTTATACTTCTAAGGCTATTTGGAATGAAAGTTTTCATTCCTAATAGAATCCTCTTGGTAATCACCTCTGGAGCAAAGTCGACATTTTTATATTGGAAACGCAACGACCAGTTCGATGCATTTAAAAAGTTGTTGAAGCCTTCCCAGTCAGCTTGGTGAAAATGCCAAACTAGTCTTTTGGGAGAATTAGAAGAACTGGTTGTTGTGCCTACTTCGATGCTTGTGCTTACAAGACAGTGGTCGGAACCACCTAGCGGAGAGTTACAGAGATTGAATATTTCTCTGGATGGGTAGTTAGCAATAAATCCAGGAGGTGTCCGTTCTGGTCGCGTCGGTCTGGTATCCTCGTAGGGTTCTTGACAAGTTGAGAAAGGTTGAAATAATTGGAAAAAAGTTCAACTTGTTTGCCTTCGGGACTGTTGTAACTAGAAAAATTAAGCCAGCCTCTGTTATGAATATTGAAGTGTCCCACCAGAATAATCTCAGACTTGGGATTGGTTTCCAAAATTGAGTTTATCTGGTTGGATAGTCTTTCTATAAGCATATCAGTTTCTAGCTGATTCGCCTGAGGCGATCTGTAAATAAAACAGAAGTGAATGATGTGCTTATCGACGTGTGTTTTCATCCAATTATATTGATAAATTGGATTGGAGCACTCAAGATTTTGAAGGGTCTTATAAGCTACATCATTTCGTATATACCAAGCAATCCCTCTATGGGGTATAAAAAGTGGCACAAGCGAATAATTATTGATATTAAAGTTAATATCATTATTCACAACTTGTGTTTCACTTAGTGCTAAAATTGCTGGATTTGGAGCCGTAGATGGCTTTCGACGGAATGTAAATTTGTTGATAGACCGCGAATTTTACAAAAATCTATCTTAAACATAATAACGAACAATTTACAAAGAGAAAAGGAAAATAAATTAAACTTAACAAAAAGTATCGAAAAAAAAAATATATAAATTAAATTTTTTGCCCCACGTACCACTTACTTATACCACCCCTGCAATGAATGCAACTGAAACCAATATCTACACACAACAGTTTTTAATACCTTATTGGGTGTAGAAATACTCTCAGAAACATCTCTCGAATCAACTTATCAACTTAAAGTAAACCCTATATTAGAAAAATGTCTTTATTTGCAAACACCTTGCACTATTGAATCAGCTTTAAGTAAACCTGCTAATAAAAACCTATATAAAATTAGATTAGGTACAAAAACAAAAATTTAGCCTTTGAATTTACATGGTGAAAAGTTCACTTCTGAAAATTGTGTACCTGCTCTTTCATGTAGTAATTCCCGTAAAAATTTTTTTGTATATGTTTATCTCTTTTAACCAAAGCATTCTTTTTATTTAAGTAGTGGTAAAAAATTACACAAACACTAAGTTAATATTGGAAAATTGAAATTTTTGGAAGAGTGCCACTTCTTATTGTAATAGATATTCATTGATTGCGACGTAGATTATTCTTAGGGTTAAACCAAAGAATATCCATTAAGAAGGTTCACTGGAAGTCAAGATATTTTTACTACCCAATTTACAAAAAAAAACCCCCATTAGTTAAAGAAGCAAAGAACTATTGTAAATATTTTCTTATTTAAGAAGTTGTAAGAAAGAAAAAGTGCGATATAAACCATTTAAAAAACAACTTAATTTTTGCATTGTAATTTTAAATAGCACACGGGAGGTTTTTGTTTATTTATTTAGCCCACTAGAGATTTTTCATGTGTACAGTCGGCTGAAATTTTGTGTATGAATTTTTTTAAAAATAAACGTATTAAATTTATTAGGGTATGAGAATAAATAAATTTTGAATGATTGATTTTTTACAGATCCCTATATAAAATAATATTCGTTTCAAAAACATATGTTATTTCTTACATATCATATTATTTTATTTTATTGGCTTATAAGGGAAATATATTTTTTATCATTCATGTATTTTCAATATACATAGTTTTTCAGGTATTGAAATAGGTAATTAAAAAGAATATCAAGCGGTTTGTTTTTTTATGAATAATCCGATGCCTTTTTAGTTTCTGAAAAATTAAATTGTGCATTTTAATCATCAATGAACTAATAACACATATTATATTATAAGTAATATAATGCATTTAGGTACCTGTTAATTTTATAAATAGGTAACAAAGTTGAATATTAATAATATGAACATATCAAATTTGAATAAATAATATTTTTTATTGATATGCATTTTTAACTGTAGCGCATCTGTAAATTTTGATAACTGAGAATAAACACAACAATATTTCTTTCATACAAAAAAATCTTTCGTTCATTTTTTTTTTCACTTTGTATTTTGAATTTTCCTCTCTCTCTCACAAATTGAATTCTTTTTTATTTATTTACTAGCAAAGTTACCCGACGTTGTCCGGGTCGACCACAAAATGTATCGAATATTGTTATTTCAATGAAGTTTGATTTATGAATCGAATTAAAAAAAATTGGTTTATCAAAAATATTCTAATACTTTTTTCACTACGATAACAAAATATCAACAATACTACAACTTAAACTATACTTATATTAAAATTATTTCTTTGTAAACAATATTTCGGTGGTCTTTTCTGATGAAGTATAAACAAATACATTCCTTGCTGTTGAGGTATTCTTGAAATAAAGATACGTTCTCCTTTTCCACAATCAATTGGAATTTGTATTTAAATAAAAAGAGGATGCCAATTTCTTATTCTTAATCTAGTACCGTAGTTTTGACTTCTTCAAGTTTCGTAGAAGCAATATTGAAGCTACTACTTTTAATTCCAATTTATGAGGAACAACAACTTCATTTTCATCGATAACTGTATCTATCGATTTGTACACATGGACCCCCTGGAACACTCTGCAGTATTTTTTGATTAATAAAACGAATGGTCACATTTTTGTGGTTAATTTACATAGACACTTCACATAGTCATGTACAAATTTTATACTGATTCCTAAATTCGAAAATACTTTTTCCATATATTGTCCATATTTGTTTATTTTTCATAGAGTACCTATGAATAAATTTTCAAGTCTGTAACACAATCTTTTTTTGAAACATTCCTGATAGAGTACGTAAGTGTAAATTTTCATGCCTGTAACACAATTGGTTTTAAAATACTCCTAAGACGTGCTAGGAGTTGTACGGCAGCAACCCGAACCAGTCCAAATTTTCGAAATCAGTGGCAGTCGTAATTCTTTATTTGTGAAAGAGTGAAAAAAAAACAAAATGAAATAAAATAAATTCAATAAATTCAATAAGAAAAAAAAGAGAAAAGATGAAAAGTTATTAAAACTAGTTAAATACCCGTTACTACGTAACTTTTTGCTACCGTTATATATAGTGAAAAATCAAAATTAGAGCATTCTAGGTTGTACTACATTATAAATTATCAAAATCAAAAATTCCCCTATCAACAATATTTTAGTAATACCTATGTAAACTTTAGTTAAATTAGTAGATTAGCAGACAAACTATATATTTGGATTGATATAGATTGAAATATTTAATCAACTAATATTTCATTAAAAACTATATTTCTAACAGTTCTTCTCTTCGGCTACAATTTTCAAATGATTTCTATTCCCAGTGCGCGAAATCCCGACATATAGTTGTCCATGTGAAAAACCTGGTGTATCAAGTAAACCTTATTGAGAGTTTGACCTTGCGCTTTGTTGACGGTCATTGCAAAGGCAGCTTGGACGGTAAACTGGCGTCTTACTGTTTATTTTTTTTTAGAAATTAGGAAAATCAAAAAAATTAAAACTACTGTTTTTTTTATTGTAAAATACAAAAGACTACAATATCAAATATCAATAGATAGATATAGGATATATTCATATATTACATAGGTACATTTATTATTTATCTATACTGTTTATTTTTTTTTTAAAATAACAAACACTAAAATATTAAAAATAAAGTAATATATCTATTGTTTTTCGTTTACAAATAAAAAACCGCTAAAATTAGGTACTCACGATTAGACACCGTTTGGACATCAAGATCTAGTTTGTACTATTGAAAGTTTGACTGTCCTGTAAACGTTGTTCCACAGATTTTGACATCCGACTTTGTTTAATGAAAAAAAATGAATATTATCCTATTATAATCAAACATTTTTGAAGCAAATTAGTTTCCAGCAACTAATTTTTTCCTTTAAATCGGAGTCGACTCTTGTAATTTGTTGAAATTTTTGTTTAATGTTTGTTGTGTTTGATTATTTTTGTTGTTATATTGATTGTTATAAATAATAGTATTGATAACAACAATTAGTAGATACTAACTACCTACATTTATATAAGATTTTTTCAACTAAAATTTTATTTGTTTATAATTTTAAATTTCTATATTTAAAATCATTGTTTTTATTTGAGCTAAATAAATCTTAAATAAATAAATAAATAAGTAAGTTTTATCAAATAAAATCTGATATGTAAACGCTGCCCTAAATGCTATTGCGTCAACATTTATGTAGTTGATTATATAAATTGATTTAAGTTTTTTTGATTATTTTATAAAAAAATTCATAATAACTTACGATAATCAATGTATTCTAAAAATGATTTTAAAATATATTTCTCAAGTATATAAGAATGTATTCAATAGCTTTGAAATTATTATTCTAAATATTTTTAATCCATTTTGTTTTAGAAGGGGAGGAAACAGAAAGAATTACGTGCTCAATCGACATTTATTTGTTTTTTTTGTTGTTATCTTTTCTTTTCTCTTTCGTTTGGGTTAAAGAAATGTATCCATAAAACAAAACCAATTCTCAGTAGATTGAAATAAAAAGGGGAAAGGTTATGTACATAAATTATTATATAATATAAAGCCGCACAGGCATCTACTATCAAAGGATAGTAGGTAAAGGATCTATTAATAAGAAAATGCACTGGAATAAAATTTTATAATTTGTTAATGATTGGTTACCATTTTTCTATTCGATTTCCAAAATTGTAAGAAATAGAAAGTAATAAGATTTTAATTTGTGAGAGAGAGATAAAAATTCAAAACACAAAGTAGGAAAAAAATTATCGAACAAATATCGAGATGTGTTACATTTAAAAATGCATAGTAATAAGAAACATTATTTATTCACATTATTAATATTCAAATTTCCTTCATATTTATAAATTCTAATAAATAAATAAATTAATAAATTATCATTGATTATTAAATGTCAAAATTTAATTTTGAAGGAAATAAAAATGCATTGAGTCATTCATAAAAAAAAATTATTGGTTCTTGGTATTAACTACCTGGCTCAATACCTGTAAAAATTTATATATTGAAAATACATCAATTATAATCTTTTTGAAATAAAAAAAAATGTTAGTTCTCTTATAAGACAATAAAAGAAAATAACATTATGTTTAAGAAATAACATGTTTTTGGAACCAATATTATGTTATGTAGGTACCTGTAAAAAATCAATCATTCAAAATTTCTTTACTCTCATACCCTAATAAATTTAATACGTTGATTTCAGACGACCATGTACATTAGAAATCTCTTCTTCCGTGGCCCGTGGGCTATTTAAAATTAAATTTCAAAAATTAAATGGTTTTTTAAATCATTTATATCGCACTCTTTCTTTCTCACAACTTATTACATAATAAAAACAATAGTTTTTTGCTTCTTTAACTAATGGAGTTTTTTTGTAAATGGAATCTTGACTTCCCCAGTGCATATCTTCTTATTAAGGAATATTATTTTCTACTATGATGTATTAAGAAGAAAAACAACAAAAGAAAATAACAAAAAATGTGTATAGTATATTCCGTTTCATTTAAATCAATTTGAGTAAAGTTTGATTTTTTTTCTCCTATATTAAAGGCATTCTTGATGAGGTGTAAGAAAGAAAGAAAAAAATTTCTTCCAATTTGTTTGCAAATTCTCTTCTTCATTTATGTTAAAAACAAATTGTATGCATGAAACAGAAACAATATTTCTCTTTCAAACAAAAAATTATAACGGTACATGCTGACACCGGCGAAGAATTATATATAGATACTAATAAAATGGCACGCTAACGCAGCACCAGCAGGACATTGCATTTTATTATATAAGATGTTTTGGTAAAAAAAGTTTTGAAAAAAAACCCATTATTTATTGTTTGTTTTAAATATAGAACTAAACCTACTTAAAACCTAAACTAAAACTAACTAACCTATAGACTTAGATTACATTTTTCCAAAAATAAGGAATTTTATATTTCAATTTATTTTTGTTAGAAATATATTTATTAAACTGATAAATTTGATTATTATTGCATTCATATGAATTTAAGTTTACTATAATTTTTTTGTCCGAAGCATTTCTTTTGTAGTGATATATTTTTGGTATAAAGTTATTGTATTCCACGTATTCGTTTTTATGAAGAAATATGAATCCCTCAGGAGGAATAAAACCTGATATTAAGGTATTTTTTAAATATTCTTCGTTTTCATACCATGGGTGATTGATTAGAGAATTACTAGTTACATTTGCGCTTCTTTGAATATGGTTGCGAATTAGGCGAATTATAAAATTATCTTTTCAAATTATCCCTGCAGTATCGTAAAGCTTTTTGTTTGAATAAAATTTAACATAGTTTGATTCTGATGTTCTTTTTAAATTTGTACAATGTCTTAGATATTTTCGTTCGACCAATCTAAGTTTTTCCATAACCGATGCACTAACATTAAACCAAATTGGGCACCCATAAATTAATATTGGACGTATAAAACTTTTATAGCACAACAATTTTACTTTTGCACTTAGATATTTAGAATAAAAGAGTTTTTGTAAAGCCATGAAGGTTAATTATTTTTATTTGTTTGTCTATGTGATCTTTGAATTTAAATAAATAATTAAATTGAACTCCAAGGTACCTCACATTGTTTACGTTACTAATTTTTTTCCCATCTGGATCTTTTAAACAAAACTGTTTCCATTTTTTTCTTACATTGTGTGGTACTTTATCAGTTGTATTCCTGAACAGAATAGTTTCGCATTTATCGTAATTAATTTTCAATCTCCACCGATCGCAATATTTTGAAACTTCATTTAAAAATTTTTGCAAATCCTGTTTTTTTTTTTTTATCTTCTTGACAGTAACTTAGGTAGATCACCTTTTCGTGCTTAATTAAGTACGGTACTGCAAGTTTACACTACAATATCTACAAATATTTCGAGTATTTATTTAACAAATTACTGGCTTATCAACTCATTAAATGTGGAAAACTACTACTATTGTCAGGAACTAAGCCTTCTTAAATAGAATAGTTTCATTTTATTTAATTTGTTACCAGATTATACTCTCAATTATCTTTTTGTCATTTATTTTATCCCAATGACAAAGGGTACTGGACCAGGTCGAAAAACCCATAATGCATTTTTTTTTTTTTTACTTCATCGGGAATCGAACCTGGGATCTTTCGGTTGAAAGGCAATCGCTCTACCTACTGCGCCACCCAGCGTGTAAATTCCGCTTTGTTTAAATTTTTGCTGGCGGTATATATTGTTATGTCGTTCGCAAAAGCGATACTATGATTTAACCCTAAGCTTCTGTAACCCTAAGCTTCTGAACAAGTAAAACAAGGTTTTCTTTAAACTGGTCTTGTTCAAAGAAAAGTCAGCACTGTTTTTGTACTGATTAACTACCATTACATGATCTATACGAAAACGCGTACTGGTGTTAATGCACGAGTTAATCTGATCTTTTATAATTTTGGAATCAATTTCACCATTGTATACTTGGGATATGAATAAGATATCTGCAACAGCCCTTCTTGATTGCAATGTATTCATCTGCAGAAGCTTAAAACGATTTATGTATTAAGATAGGATTATTGGGTTAGACCAGGGAAGATTACGTAGAGCGTATCGCAAAACATTTTTTTGAATAGATTCAATTTTATTAATATGAGTGGAATCCTGAGGTGACCCCACAGGGCTTGCGTACTCAAGGTGTGGACTAACAAGAGTAGTGAATAAAGATTTAGTAATGTATGTATCATCAAATTCCTTAGACCATCTTTTAATAAAACCTAACATAGAATTTGCTTTGTTAATTATGCTATTAAAGTGAAGTTTAAATCTGAGCTTATCGTCAAAAAGTACACCAAGGTCTTTAAAATGAGAAACTTGGTTGATTAGTTTAGAATCAAAAGTATAGTCAGTTACTAATGGAATAAATACGAGTTAGAAAATAACAGCGCATTTATTAATATTAAGGAAAAGATTATTATAGCCGCACCACTTAAAAAACGAATCAAGATCGTTCTGTAGTACAGTACAATCATTATATGAAGATATTTTTTTATAAATTTTCATATCATCAGCATATATGATCACGTTACTATTGTTAATGAGATTGTTGACATCATTAATTGAGTCAACTTAATAATGAATAGTAAGGAACCTAGATGGCTGCCTTGTGGTACACCAGAGGTGGCAGAAAATGATTCAGAAAAAGCTGATCTAAACATTACACTATAAGATCTATTGGATAAAAATAATTTAATCCACATTATAAAGAATTCAGGAAATCCCAATTTTTTAAGTTTTAATAAAATAACACTATGAAATAACACTCGCCTTCATAGTGCTCGCCTCCATAGTGTGAGCAAGACTCAACTAAGTTTGTAACAGTAGATTTTTCCTTTACAAAACCATGGTGATTAATTGATAAATGTTTAGAACAAATATCATAAATTGAATCAAAAACTACTAATTCGAAAAGTTTAGGAATGCATGAAAGTTTTACTATTGGACGATAATTTGAGACCATATTTTAGCACCTTTGTTATAAACAGGGCAAATAAATGAATTTTTCCAATATTGTTAAAATATTCCAGAAGTAAACGATCTAAAAGGGATAATGGTAACGCAAAATATTCAGAACAGTTTTTTAAGATAAAAGATGGTACTTTGTCAGGTCCAGGAAATACATCACTGTTAAGATTATTCAAATAACTCTTTATTTTCTGAGTAGAGAAACCTATTGAGATAACTTGGTTTTCAGGTTGGTTTATCATGTGATTAATATTTTCATCAACTCTCACTTTTTTATAGATATCTCGTAGGCATCGGCACATGCTCAGTGGAAATTAAATCTATATTACCTCCACTTAAGCGTTTCCCTCGCGAAACACGAAGGGCAGCATGTGCTCATCCCTACACCATCGAAATCCCTAGATGGCAAAAGACAAGTTATGGAAATTCGTTTATAACTTCAACATCCCGAATGTGGAACCAAATTCCATCTCATGTGTTCCCAAAACATGACAAATTTTATATTTATGACCTAAACAAATTCAAGACGAACATTAACAGAAAGATAGCTTGAAGAGATGTGCAATAGATTTCGGAGAGTTAGCACTAACATCATTATAGGACATAGTGACGGGAAATTGATCAGATTTACGTTTGGAGTTAACAAATTTCCAAAAGGACTTAGGATTCGTCCTTCCCTGAGAGCTAACATTTATTAAATAGTTGTTATAACTGAAATCGAATGTCAGTTTGTAGGAGTTGAACAAAATTACAAACTCATGATAGTTGTTATTGGTTTTCTCTTTTAAGTACTTATTCCAAGCTTTATTCTTTCTATTTCTTAATTTTTTTACTTCATGATCAAACCAAGGAGGACTAGAACTAAGGCCTCTATTACGATCCAAGGGTACATACAATTCCAAACCTTGGGATAGAATTTCGTAGAAAATAGAGACCGCCTTATTGATGTCATCATCTTCAACTATAAAATCAAAGTCAATTGATAAAAGAAAATTATTTAGCGCTAAAAAATTAGCTTTGGAAAAATTATAGTTATAAGATAGATGATAAGCAGGGAAACTGGGTTATTATAACAATATGAAAGACGTATAGGAGAATGAAAATTATCAACGTTTACTAAAGGCATAATAGGATCATTAAAAGTATAATTAGCCCAATCTGTTACAAAAATAAGATCAAGTTGCCTAACCATACAATCAGTCACTGAAGAGATTTGTCATTTGAATTACATCCAGTAAAATATATTCACTGTCAGAATTAATCTGAAGTGGAATTAGATATGTGTCATTCTCGTGATATACCCAAGATACTTTCGGTAAACTAAAGTCACCGCGAACTAATAATTCATCAAAGTGATTCATTAAGGTTGAGATATGAACAGGAGAAAGCTTAAAGTAGAATATATGTCAACAACAGATTTTGGAGGTATATAATAACAAACAATATAAAGCGATTTATTCAGAAGTTCAACTTTTAAAGCAACTAATTCAAGTGAATCACAATGGGGAAGAAACAATCCAATAGCATCAAAGCTATTCTTAATTGCCACCAGAACGCCCTCTCCCTTAGCAACAAGACCTGCATTTGTGTGTAGTGATAGAAGTTTGTTGAAACCTATCCTTTCTAAAAACAGTGTAGGATTGGTTAAACAGGTCTAATGACTGAATTGAATTAGTCAACCAGGTTTCTGTTAAAGAGTAAACGTCAAAATTGACAGTAATGGAGTTGCGAAACACATACGAAGTTTTTGTACGTAGACCCCGAACATTTTGATAGAAAATAGATAAGGTATTAATAGAAGTGTTATTAGAAGTATAAACTGACGTTAGATCTTAGAGCTACGTTTAAATGGTTAGGGACGTTGAGGTTTCTGATGTTTGCCTTTAGGCCCTTGAAAATATTTTATCCTTTATGTTGAGACGTGCTTACGATAGTTAATTGGTAATATAGTTAGTTGGTAATCCTTCTTGTTGTTTTAAAATTTGAATGTTGATTTTGGTTTTCCCATCTAGGCATACAGTATCTGGATGGTAATGTAAATAAGCTAGGAACAGCCTCACATTGTCATAAATTCTATAGAAAAAATATATAGAAAAAATATACCTGTTCTCATCTTTTTGAATCTTATTTTGAGTGAATCGAACTTTTGGTGATGTTTTACACCCTCTGTAACAGGGGAGCTACGAACAGTTCCTCGTGCAAAAATTTCACATCGAATAAAGTTAGGGTACTTGCTATTTGATGGTGACTAAGGAGGAATAACGGTAGAGGGTGTGATAATCTTATTGTTAACATTGTTTGTGCTATTAGTTTTATTAATATTATTGTAATGTGAGTTATAATGTTTTTTATGAGCTACCAATATAGGGTTAGTGTTATTTATGTTTTTATTAGTATTATGATAATTTCTGTAAGATAAAGTAGAGTTAACGTTAGCTTTACTGCTAGAATAATTTCTAATTATAGGGTTAATATTAGGATATTAGACCAATAATTTTTATTAATGATTTTCTTAGATCTTAAGTTAACATGAGAGTTAATGTGAATAGCATTGTTAATGTTAGTATTGTCTGATATTTTATTTAACTTATTTACTTTAAGTGATTTGCTTATTTTGTTGGATTTTAGTTCTTTCACATGCCAGGGCACAACAGTAATTTGGAGTCCCTTTCTTTGATTAAAGTTAACTGAAACAAGCCAACTGTACTTCTTGGGAACTGAAAACTTAAAGTAGGAATACCAGCTGTTCATTTTCTTCAGATTTGGTGCTAAACGTTGACAATTCACAATAGGAATACAAAGTTTCCTTTAAAAAATTCTTCAACCCATTCTTTTCCAGCATAGGATGGAGCCCCTCTGATAAAGAAATCAATTGAATCATTAGACCTTTTAAATTCGTTAGTATTATTTGAGAGATTTAATTTTTCAATTCGCTTCGTCCAATTCGATGATGACCAAGTTGTACTATATTTATTGGCAGTTGGCACTATGGTTGGGAGTCCTTTAGACTTTTGATGAAGACGGTCGATCGATGAAAATCAAACTCAGTGAAAAGAAAATTTCAGTTAATATAATTTTTGTGTTTTTTGTTTTTGTTTTTTTTTTTTTTGTTTTGTTCTAAATTAAAAGAAGGCAAAAAATAAATTATTAGTGAACAAATAAAAACTTTTAAAGGGATTGCAATTATGCAATCTCAGCAAACAAAATATGACAATACAATTAATTTTAACTTAAGAGACAATGTAAACTTTAAGTTATGTGATGTGTTAAAAAATAAAAAGTTAACCAATAAAAGTAAAAAAAAAAGTAACGCCAACATGGCTAATAAAAAAAAGAATAAAATCCTTGAGCTCACAGAAGCAATTAATAAATTAAAAGAGGATAACCTCAAACTAAGAAACATGCTAGTAAGTGGCAGCAACACTGCACGTGTTTCAAATAATTATTATGACTCCCTTGCAGACCTAGAGGACATAGCAGGAGATGATGAAAATATCATTGATCAAGAAACTGATATCACAGACATTGTTGAACCACAGGCTGCGTTCCCTGAAACAACAATTGAGGAAATGTCTAGAATCACCAATTTAAAAAAAAAGAATTGAATGAGAAAAAGAAAATGATAAAAGACAATCATGACAACAACACCGACATACCGATTAAAATAGCACAAAAAGTAACTAAAATGCCACCTATTAACTTCGGAAGTACAGATATTAGTTATCTAAAAAGACTAATAAAAAATACCACTGGAATAAAAGATTTTCTGATTAAACAAGTAAAGGAGGGTAGTAATATTCTGTATACCTACAATATTGAAGATTTTAAAAAATCATGTGAACTACTTGAGAAATCAGATATCAATTACTTCACATTTACACCAAAAGATGATAAAAGAGTTACTCTGTTACTGAAAGGTCTTAACACACATGTGAAGAAGTACTTGACGCCTTAGTGCAAGAAAATGAAGATTTGAAATTTGAAAAAGTAACTCGTTTAACAACTAGACATTCAATCAAAGAAAATAAAAAACTGCCATTTTTTATTGTACAAGCAGCACCTAAAAGTACAATAAAAGATATTTTAAAAATTAATAAATTGGATCATCAAATAATTCGATGGGAGCGTCTTACCAAGCCAGGTATCCTCCAATGTATGAGATGTCAAAGCTTTGGTCACTCAGCCGCAAATTGTAAAATGGACTATAGATGTGTAAAATGCGGAGATTCACATCCTCGTGGAGACTGTCAGATCCAACCTAAGGATCCTAGAGAAAAACTTTTTTGCATATTATGTAAGAAATATGGTCATCCGGCTTCTTACAAAAACTGTACAAAATATCAGCTCAGGATAAATAGACGCGAAGAAGTAAAAGAACTATTAAAACGCAAAATTGAAACTAAACACATGATGTTTAATAGAACTCAGACGAGTATATCTTTTGCCAATGTGGTGAGATCAAATTTAGCAAATAATAATGAAAACGCAAGTATGAGTAATAATAATAATTACATTAGTAGTAATATTAGCAATAGTAGCAACACTAACATATTATTAGAAATTAAAAATTGCATTACAGAAATACAAAAAAACTTTACGAATATTGAAAAAAATATTAACTCCAATACAGAGAGAATAAATATTCTCTTTGATTTTATGAGTTTTCCAATCAACAATGTGTAATAATAACTACAATTATACATTAATATCAATTAACGTTAATTCGCTCATCTCACACAATAAAAAAATTTCTCTTATGCACTTTCTAGAAAATTATAAACCAGATATAATCTGCATGTGTGAAACAAAACTGAAAACAAACCATCACATGCTATTGATAATTATAATTTAATAAGAAGAGACCGGAAAACAGTTATTGAAGGCGGAGGTGTTGCCATAGGCATAAAAAAAGAATTCAATTATCAAATTGTTAATAATTACATTTTCGATCATATTATTTGTATTGAACCATGTATTATTTCACTCCAATTAAAGCAAAGAAAAAAATTATTTATAATTTCTATTTATGCATCGAATAGAAATTCACATAATTTTTTAACAGAACTCCATAAAATATTTGATCTGCTTAATCTTTCAAATCCAAATAACCTATACAAAAAACCGTAATCATGTCCCTCTACTATACCATTATAATAGACGGGCTACATGTAAAGCTATTGATTATAACCCGGGCAATATTAACGAAGAGAATTTAAAATTTGAAATGTCCATACCAGATAAGGACAAATTAATTAAAGCAAACTATTGGTGGTTGGAAAACTCTAATTGTAATTAGCACATAGTATAACATACATTATTTTTTTAATTAGGTTAAGCAGTTTTAGTTAGATTAAGATAGACTAAGTTAGGCTAGGTTTTTAATAAATATAAATATTGGTTTTTACCTCCTACTTTTCCAATAATATAATTCAAAGACTAAAAAACTTTGTAAAGTTGTACATAGTATAAAAAAACTCATAAAATTTTGCGTAAAACTAACATAAAAACGGTAAAATTGTTTAGATGTTAATAAAATTAGAAATAAGTAGCTGTTTTTGTAAATTTTTGTAGGCTAGACTAGTGTAAGAATGTAAAAATAGTGGGAAAAAATAAAATTTATAAAAAAAAAAAAAAAAAAAATACTCTCAGAAACATTCACTGCAGGTTAGAACAATGAGAAAATTACGGTAATAACAAAACAAAAAAGAAGAAAAAATTATAGTGCATTAATGAGAGAATTTTTTAGAAGAAAAAGAAAGCCGGAAAAGAAAAACGAAAAAAAAATTATTTTAATATAAATTGATATTGAATCATGATTTTATTATTGTCAACTAAGACGAACACTTAACATCATTTTGAATAAAGGAGAGAAAAAAAAAAATTAGTTTTGGCTATTTTTAATTTATGTATTATTTGATTTAATGATTATTCTAAAGTAAATTTTATTATTGACACTATTTTTAATTTGTTTTTATAATTTTAATTTTTATTATTTTTATTTTTATTTAGGCACTATGATTTTAGTTTTTATTTGTCCATTAATTGTTAATTACTTAGTTAAATGTTCATTAATTGCACCGCACTTTTAATTCACATGTACCTAGGTTGAAGTTCAGTGGTAAATTGAAAAGTAAAACGTTTTTTTTTTATTTTAATTCAGAAATAAGACTCACTTTATTTTTCAATATTAATTCATATATTTTTCAATTTTACATGTTTAATTTTTGTTTTATAAAATTTTATAAACAAATTGCTGATTGTGCATTATCAGCATTTGTCGATCATGATTTGAATGAGTGGCTAATATGTTTGCATATGCCTTTTTATGGGACAAAAGAAAGAAAAATAAGGTTCAAATGAGTTCAAAAGTATTAATGATATTATTTTAGAATAAAGTTATCAAATTACTTAATTTAAATAAACGGTATTTTAGTTTCCTGTTGAGAAATTCCCTGGTAGGTACCACAATAGTGATGGTTTTGTCGGCAGTAGGTGGTGTGGATGTAACTCCTTCCTCCTTAAGATCCGACTCCGGGCGGATATTATTACAATTTAAGTTAATTATAGGTATTTTAGATTTAAATTGAAATCTCCAATAGATTTCAATTATAACAAATATTATTATTGTTATAAAAATCAAGGAATACTACGGCAGGAATACTGCGGCTACGCTGGCATGCCATTTCCAAGTATAATCAAATTTAATTTCTTCAATGTATTTTGTATTGTTCATGTTGGTTACGTCCAACGTTTCAAGATTAAACTCATTTGATATTTTTTTTACTTTTATCTCACGTTCGACATACGATAAAATTCTGCTTAAATATTGCAGTTCCATTTACATATTATCAATTTTAAAATTATTAATTAAAATTTTACAATCTTTAAATTTTATTACATTATTACCTTTAATTTTAATTTTGAATCATAATTATTAATTAGGACTGTCTAATTTAAATTTCTAGTTACTATTATGTTATTATTAATTAATTCTATATTGCTGGTATAATTTTTAAATTTTAATATTCACATATCTTATTATCTAAATTTTTAAATATTTTTTGTTTACATAAATGTAATTATTTGGCTTACTTCACTATCTAGTTCTAAATTTTATTATTTATTAGGTATTTTTACAATATTTGTTTTATAACATTCTTTGTTAACAAAATTTGTAATTCTTTAAATCCAACGATATTTTTTATATTATATTAGTAGGTAATGCAGCGGTTGAGCCAGACATTGCTATCTCGCTCGCACTAATGTAAATTAGAATCTCAAGGTAGAGAAGCACTTTTCAGACATTGCTATCTCGCTCGCACTAATGTAAATTAGAATCTCAAGGTAGAGAAGCACTTTTCGTTATCTTGCCGCTTGTTATTGTTTACATTTCTGTAGGTCGTTGACCTTATCATGTTATTGTTATTGTTATTGTTTACATTTCTGTATCGCTTGCACTAATGTAAATTAGAATCTCAAGGTAGAGAAGCACTTTTGTTATCGTTATTGTTATTGTAGCCTTATCATGTTATTGTTATTGTTATCTTTGGCGCCATGGTAGATGACCTTGATTGAGTAGCTGGGGAATCTCTATTTGATGATGACGTCACAGGGAATACCTATCTGATGATGACGTCATAGAGAATTCTGTATGGCTCATGACATTAGATGTAAATGATGTGTGTGTGTATGTGTGTGTGTGTGTGTGTGTGTGTGTTTATTATTAATGAATATGAAGCTTAATTATTATTTAAAAAAAATGAATTGTTTGAATGAGGATTTGAACTCGGGGTCTGAATGATTAACAAGTGACCGCGCTAACCATTCAGCTACCAAGCCATTTACAAATGTTGATGTTAATTGTGTATATGAATGGCTGATATGATGTTAAAAATCTATAAATAACCTATGAATAATCTATGAATAATGAATAATGAATAATGAAATTTGATGATAGATGTCGGTAGTGGTTAGTAGTGAGGAGGATATGGTTGGTGGTTTGGATAGAATTATTGATTAATTAATTTTATAAAATTTTCATCCAAAATGTATGCAAAAATTTTCAATGGGGGATCAATGTATGAAAAGATGATGTATGGAAAATATAACTTTTTCATCCCAAATGTATGCAAAAATGTTCAATGGGTTTCTAATATATGGAGCGATGATCATATTTTCATCCTGAATGTATGCAAATTTTTGTTTAGAAAGGTGTTTTTAAAGGTCTACGTCATGTTTTTGCTGCTGTTATCTCAAGGTAGAGAAGTACTTTTGGGGGAACCCCTGACGTCATAGGAAATTCCGTCCGGTGAATCTCAAAGTCTAGAAGCACTTTTGATGACGGTGGGCGCCTGGCTGTGTAAGATCTCAAGGTAGAGAAGCATTTATTTCTGTAGGTCGTTGACCTTATCATGTTATTTTTGTTATTGTTATATATTTGGCGCCATGCTTGATGACGTTGATTGGACCAGCTGGGGAACACTTATCTGATGATGACGTCATAGGGAATTCCATCGGGATCAGGGGAATATTCTCAGTTGTTAATTATAAGTATGATTCCATGTTAATTATTATTTATGTATGTGTGTGTGTGGGCGTGTAATTTATGAATAAGAATGTTAATTATATTTTTTTTTAAAAAAAACTAACTGTTTGAAAGAGGATTTGAACTTGGATCTGAATGATTAACGAGCGACCACGCTAACCATTCAGCTACCAGGCCATTTAGAAATGTTGATGTTATTTGTGTATATATATATAAATGGTTGATATGGTATTAAGAAAAAATTCTATAAATATCTTTTAATATCTCAAGGTAGAGAAACACATTTTTGATGAAGTATTATGGAATTGAAAATTTATTTATAATGTAATGAATGTCATGTTGGTTAAAGGTCCGAGGTTGCCAAGTGCGAAAATTGGTTCAAGAACCCCAGCCCCCACACCCAAGTCGAAGTTCCCAAGTTGTGAACCCCGCCGAAGTTCCAAAGTTGTGGGCCGATGTGCGCCGGAAGTTGTTCCTGGAAATAGGAATGGGTATGAGATGTCGCCACCGCAGCCGAACTTCTTGGAAATAGGAATGGGTATGTGACGCTGACACCGCCGAAGTTCCGCCACGAACCATCGAAGTTATTGGGAATGGGTATCCACCGAAGTTGTTGTTGTTGTTGAATTGGTGCCGAAGTTGTACCAGGTTGTCATTGAAGTTGTTATTAGAAGCATGTATCAGCGACCTTGGATTATGAATATATTGTTAAAGTATCCTATAGTAGTAGTAAATGTTTTATTTTTGTGATAAGAGAATAAAATTTTTAAAATTGAAAAAATGAAAACTTGCGGTTTTAAAAGTTCTTATCAGTTAGAAATATTCATATATTATGAAATAATTATGACAAAATTGTTGTTTTGCTGTTTTTATTGTTTTAATGCTGAATAATTAGAGTTTGTAATGTATGTTCACGCAAAATAATGAATTTTTGAGCATAGTACCCTATGAAATTGTACGATTTTTGAAAAATTGAAAAATGAAAACTTGCGGTTTTGAAAGCTAAAATGTTTATATGAAAATAATTGATAATGAATAAGAATAAAAATTATTCTTTATTTTTATTTTTTTTTCATCAAAATATGTTTGTAGTTTGGAGATAAGACTATAAAATTTTGGAATTTTAGAATTTTGTTTTAAGTGAATAAAAGAATAATAATAGAAAAAGATAAGAACATGATATTTTTTTTTTTTTTTTTTTTTTTTTTTTTTTTTTTAATTTTAAATGAAATGGTAAAAACGGACCTACATTAAAATCAGCTGACCAAAATAAAGTTCAAGGTTATTTGTATTATTCAAATAAATTATTTTTTTTGTTTTGCCGTTCGCAATTCAGCATTAATTCAATAATATGAAATTAGAAATATTATTATTATTTTGATTGTTAAGAACTACTTTATTTTAATCATAAGTATTACATTTTAAACAAAATTAAGTATAGGTACCTAATATATTTTATAAACTAAAATGCCAAAGACCCTAAAAAATCTGAAATTTAATAAAATAATAAAAAGGTAGACAATTAACATTATTTTACATATTATAAGTTTTTATTTTCAATTATTTTTATTAGTCAATTCTATATAGGTATAACTTAATATACAAAATTATTCTTAGTCAGATTATAGAATTATTTCCATAATACTATTACTTACACACCTACAGCAAAAGAAAATTAAGAATTAAAATTAACAATACGACTTAAATTTACTTTAAAACAATTAAGATATAGTAATAAATATTAAAACATTTTATGATGGTCTCTGCCTTTTATATCCATACGGTTGTGAGCTGTGGTCAGGAAGAAATTTACGCTTCTCCGATCTTGGCCTATAATTTTTAACTTCAGGTGTTGTAATGACCTGGTGATCCTTTGTGCGCCGAATGTTCCGGGATAAAATCTGTATATCCTCAAAGTTTTCGGGATTTAGAACGGCCTCCTTAATCGTTTCAAAATTAACTAGCTGAGATGCTGCATAATTAAGGCAAATTCCCTTTACTTTACAGGAAACTCTTTTGATATCGTCTCTAGCACAAAATATTTCATATGCATAATTTTTGGGACCTCCGCAAACAAACTGTGTAATATAACTACCACGTCCATAACATGCAAGCTCATCAGTCATATCGCCAATAAAATCTCCAGTTGGTGGATCATATTCCCCCTCTCGACTGATATAGATAATAGAATCAGTATCATAATATAAAACTCTATCACCCAAGGTTTCCAAATAGGTATATAATTTAAGCCGTGCCTGTGCTGTAGTATATGCTGCTATGCAAACATTCACCGTTGATAATATTGGTGCAGCTTCCTCTTTATACAGCCAATTCACTACAAGATTTTCCTCATTAATTGGAAGAATATGACACACATCTATAGCAGGATTTGTAAGCATAGCATACAATTCTGAAGGATCGTTTATAATAGAGGTTTTCTGCTGATTTTCTCTCTGTCCGAATTTTCCCCAAAAAGAGTTAAGCATTAATTTTGCAAATGATCTTAGCCCCGGGTTGTTGCAGATTTCGGCAAATTCCAGCCTAATATCCTCTCTATTTAAAAAATCCTCTACGTAGCGTTCTTTTTGTTCTTCGCTAGAACAACTGTTTGGCCACCCTGATGCTTGTTGTTTCATTTTGAGAAATTTATTCATCATGCCTGTGAATAATCCCTCAATGTTATCTGATTTATTATATTGACAAACACTGTATTCCCATATTTCATAAATGTGAAGTATGGTGTATCCTACTTCCAGGGCCTTTAAAATCTCATCAATAACCCATGTACCAGTTAAAGATCTTTCGAATTCAGTATGTGAACAAAATTCTTCTTGACTTTTCTGTTCACTACAGGTTCGACATAATGAAAACATCAGTTTGGCAGTTTGTTTTACTGGTAATACGGGGTGAAACACCCGTTCTGGCGGTAGTATTTTACATTTCACAAGTCCGTTAATATTTTTTAGATCAATATCGGAACAAATAGAGTTTCCGATATGAACC
The DNA here is from genome assembly GCA_963942445.1 of Argyra leucocephala. Classification (NCBI taxonomy): domain Eukaryota; kingdom Metazoa; phylum Arthropoda; class Insecta; order Diptera; family Dolichopodidae; genus Argyra; species Argyra leucocephala. Next base: position 27,308,551 of record OZ012682.1, read on the forward strand.
TTTGGATGACCTACGGGAAATTTTCCATATTTGCACACATACGGATACAATGAACACACATCGATGTATTTTATTTTTTCTCCTGTTTTACATCTATATTAATAAAATTGAAATATCAGTAATGTTGAATTTTAATATAATTATAAATAAAAACATACTTATAGAATTCATAGGTGTTGCCGGTTCTCCCTCCATAAAAAGCATCTCGAGGATTTAACGGGGTATGCTGCACTAAAGGATGGTCATTCAAATATTTAAGAGCGTCATCATCTAACTGTCTCTCGAATTCGCAGCTCCACATCTCAATTACTTCATACCCCATTCTTCTTAACCGCTCTGTTTTTTCCAGGGTTCTTTCATACCTTCTGTTTAAGGTGTCATTAGGGTCATCATATAAGGAACGGTCTCTATTATGCTGTAAACAGATCGGGTGACCGTGATAATAGCATCCGTGAAACTCGAACACCTGTCTTGTTTCAGTACAGAAACCGTCAACTTTTACACCAGCCACAATAGATTCTCTTCCTTTAGCAGCATGCCAAATGTTGATTCTTCGTTTTTCTTTCTCTAAAATTAACCATTGAATGGCCTGTTTCGACTGGTTATCTGTATACCTATAACCATTTTTCGGTATCAATCCTATGGTATTCGGCTTCAGAAAATTACGTCTGAATACCAAATTGCATGCTGAAGCAACGGTAGTTGCTTCTAGGTATGGTTCAACTTTGCACTCATCTAATAAAAGTTTCCGGAATTTTAACGAGGCCTCTGTTAAAATTTGTACATCACTAATACAATACTCTACAATGTCTCGCTGCATATCAAATTCGTCGTTTTTATGGGTTTCATACCATTTGATAAAAACATCACGATCATCAGACTTCATTGTGTCAGGACTGTAGTATTCCATGACTGGTAACGGTCCAACATAGTTTTCATTTTCCAGAGTGTTGAAATAATGCGGAAAATAACCTTTTTTAAAATTATCTCCCAATTCGAATGCTTTTGGCAATTTAGATAATGCCATAGGGAAATAATTTAACGAATCCAAAAATTTTATATTTCCGATTGACATTAAAATAATTTTTGTTCCTCGCATTATCAATTCAGGATTCAGGTCGGTATTCTCCAGTATATATTTTAATATAAATTGGTGATCGTACGCCTGACCGTTGTGAGCAATCACAATCACCTTTTTAAACAATTTCCTTTGATTAAGCACAAACTCCATAAACAGTGGAATACAATTCTGCTTCAGTATATGCTGTCTTATACCACACTTTTCACAGAGTTTTAAGCTGCTATCCATATTTAAACATAATGTGCATCTTTGTTGAAACACACATAAATTGGGTTCGTGTAGGTAGATAGAACCTATATTTTTATCATCTATGATTTTTTCACCAATAATTTTTTCCTGGCGGCTTTCCAAATCATAAAATACGTAAAGAACATCTTCTAATTTAGGGGTTCTTACATCAGGTTGTATATAGCACTGATGTTCCTGAGGAACATGAACACTACATACCTTACAATAGTATTCTCTACATATATGCTCCCTATTACTCTCATAAGTTTTGAGGCATTTGATACACCTTTTTACTTTTTGGCAAACTGAACTTTTTTTTCCGACTGACCCTAAGGCCTTATGCTTGTTCAAACAATCTTGCCCTCGAAAATTACGATTACACTCAGTACATAAAATATTGGCCCGGTCCTTCGGACATGCTGGTGACTGCTGGCATTGGGGGCATGTTCCTCCACATTTTGGTTGTTCGTGTGATCAAACGGTATATGGCATGACTCGCAATAGTAGTTGCAACAAAATGCTGCCGTTAATGATGTCACAACGTTGTAGTGCCCATTGTGATATAATAAGTTAAGGTGTTTTCCACTATTGGCACCTTCAAAAAGAATCTCTCTGCCTTTAGTGCCATACATGTAAACTGTAATTTTGTAATTTTCCAAAAATTTCTGAAATTGCCGAAGTTCGAGTATACCACACCCCTCTCCAAGTATAATAACTTCTGCATCATTTATAAGTTTAACAGCCTTCGTAAATTGTAATCTTCCTGTATCCTTTCTTATCTTGGCGTAATCACTATCTTTTTCAACGAACGCAATAGCTAACACCAACGCTCGAGGTAAACACATATTATCGTTATTATTTATGGTGACGATACCCCTACGCATTGCACATTCTTCATCAAATGTGTTGTATTTCCGACCTCGGGGATTTCCCTGTCCTTGGGGAAGCTTCACAGATGTTACCCCAATGCAAAATGTATCTGTACTCAAACCTTAAGGAAATATTATAATAATATAAATACAATATAGATTTTATTTAATTTAGCTGACACACACCTTCTGAATTACTCTGAAATATTTTGCTGATCATCTCCCATACATCAGCAAATCTTATTTCACATGCGTTTCGGAAATTTATCCAGCCGGGGCCTTTCTCCTCAAAACCTTTTCCACAAAAGGTGATCCCTACCTTATCTGTGGGGGCAACATTTTCGGTTATGTGTTGGATAACCTCATTTATGCTGTTTTTAACCCATCCTATGGGTTCCTCATCCTGAGGTACAGGTTTGAGTTTAAACTCAATTTTGCGGCCGCGTATATTAAATCGTTTGACCATCTCAGATCTATCACGAACAATTTCCACGTATGGAAATATCACTTTCGAATATTTGTCCATTATTAATTTCTTGGACATTATTATTGTTTTTATTTTAAATTTATTATTATATTTTTATTTAATGAATTTATTTTATTATTTTTATTTATTTATTGTTATTTTAAGTTTTTAATTAATTTATTATTTTAATTATTATTTTTTATAATATTTTTATTAACTTATTTTTATTAATTTATTTTTAAACTGCATGTACTTTTTTAAACTAAGTTTAGCTCTGCATCTAGCTATCAACTAAAACTTTTCGTGAAAGTCTACATCTATTTATACTGTTTCATGTACAGATAAAAGATAGGTATGCGCAGGCGCATATAAATTAATTTCTAACATGACCATATATGGTAATAAACGTTATATTAAAATTTTTAGGTGACATGACCATATTATATGGTAATAAATTAGCTGATAATTGTAGATAAGAAAGGTCGATATATATATATTAAAATCTGTTTTTAGATGATGATGATCTCATCCAAAAGGAATTCCAAATAAGAAGATTACCAGAATAAAATTATTAAATGAATTGAACATAATAATAATAATCACATATTATGTATATCTGGGCTATGATTATAAAATGAGACTCCGCTAACAATTAGGGGCCCCATTTTAGATGAGTTGAACATAATATTTGAGGTTATGATTACAAAGTGAGACTCCGCTGATATTTTTGGGGCCCTATTCAGATGAATTTAACATAATATTTATATAATATGCTTGAGAGGAAATTACTTATAAGAAATGTGTTATATTACATTTTTTTTTCTAGGTGAGACTCCTCTAACAAATTGAGGCTCTTTGGGGGGATTTTGCAGATAATAGTTAACATTAAACAATAAATAAAAACAACTATTTTTATTTAATTTATTTCTATTTAATTACATTTAAATAAATTTTTAGTTTTACATTTTATGTTATTCCTTATCTCTTTTAGGTAAGATGGTGCCATCTGAAAGTATCTGGTAATATCTCCTGTTAATGCAGCATATTCAAACTCCAGGATCATAAACTTATCTACAAAGCTGTCTGGTGAAGGGTGGTCTTCTATATATTTAAAATCCTCTTTTCGTATGACTTCACTATAAATATCTTTATTTGCATGATAAATGACGATATCCTGAGATGGATCATAAATAACATTGTCAAACTCAATCCAGAAATGCAGAGAAGGCGGCAATTTCTTATAAGAGTATTTACCCATGCAAAACTTCACACCGTGATATTTTAGCAGCTCAAAACAGATCAGGGCAGCCGGAAGACAAACAGCATACATGTTCTTCTTAATAAATTCATCGGCTACTATTTTACAGACTATTTTTATTAGACAATGTCTGTATTTTAAATCCTTTTGTAGGCTACTCATTTTTAAACAATACGTCTTAATTACTCTACAGCTAGTCTCAGAATGAAGTGTAGTTCCGTAATTATTAAATTTATGTATAATATATGTATAATATATATATTAATTGAACTATCTGATAGTTGTTCACACATATATATATATATATATATAGAGTCTGTTACAGGGTCGGTTGCAGTTGATAGTCGAACAGGTACAGGGTCGGTTGCAGCTGATAGTCGAACAGGTACAGGGTCAGTTGCGGTTGATAGTCGAACAGGTACAGGGTCAGTTGCGGTTGATAGTCGAACAGGTACAGGGTCAGTTGCGATTAACTGAAATAGTGTCGATTCGACAGTATTCGTAGTTATGTGGTGTAAAATAATCCTCCTCCTCCACATCCTCCTCCTTCTAATACTCCTCCTCATCCTCCTCCACATCATGTAAAATTCATTTTATGTAAACTGTAATAAGTAAAAATCATAATTTTCATGCAATTTCATTCATTCAGAACATTTTTAAAAATTCTGTTTTACCGTCGGCATTTATACATTAATTTTTAAATAGTTCGCATCATTATACTACTGACCTATATCAATAAAACAAATTTTTTTTTTGTTTTTCTTTTTCAAACTTTATCATAAGCAAATTTTTTTTTGTTGTTGTTTTTCCAAAATATTTTTTTAAAATAAATTAGAATCACAACATAATAATTTTTATCTAAAAAATTGCTCACAAGTTTTCATTTTTCAATTTTTCAAAAATCGTACAATTTCATAGGGTACTATGCTCAAAAATTCATTATTTTGCGTGAACATACATTACAAACTCTAATTATTCAGCATTAAAACAATAAAAACAGCAAAACAACAATTTTGTCATAATTATTTCATAATATATGAATATTTCTAACTGATAAGAACTTTTAAAACCGCAAGTTTTCATTTTTTCAATTTTAAAAATTTTATTCTCTTATCACAAAAATAAAACATTTACTACTACTATAGGATACTTTAACAATATATTCATAATCCAAGGTCGCTGATACATGCTTCTAATAACAACTTCAATGACAACCTGGTACAACTTCCGCACCAATTCAACAACAACAACAACTTCGGTGGATACCCATTCCCAATAACTTCGATGGTTCGTGGCGGAACTTCGGCAGAGGAGTTTTAGAACTTCGGCGGTGTCAGCGTCACATACCCATTCCTATTTCCAAGAAGTTCGGCTGCGGTGGCGACATCTCATACCCATTCCTATTTCCAGGAACAACTTCCGGCGCACATCGGCCCACAACTTTGGAACTTCGGCGGGGTTCACAACTTGGGAACTTCGACTTGGGTGTGGGGGCTGGGGTTCTTGAACCAATTTTCGCACTTGGCAACCTCGGACCTTTAACCAACATGACATTCATTACATTATAAATAAATTTTCAATTCCATAATACTTCATCAAAAATGTGTTTCTCTACCTTGAGATATTAAAAGATATTTATAGAATTTTTTCTTAATACCATATCAACCATTTATATATATATACACAAATAACATCAACATTTCTAAATGGCCTGGTAGCTGAATGGTTAGCGTGGTCGCTCGTTAATCATTCAGATCCAAGTTCAAATCCTCTTTCAAACAGTTAGTTTTTTTTAAAAAAAAATATAATTAACATTCTTATTCATAAATTACACGCCCACACACACACATACATAAATAATAATTAACATGGAATCATACTTATAATTAACAACTGAGAATATTCCCCTGATCCCGATGGAATTCCCTATGACGTCATCATCAGATAAGTGTTCCCCAGCTGGTCCAATCAACGTCATCAAGCATGGCGCCAAATATATAACAATAACAAAAATAACATGATAAGGTCAACGACCTACAGAAATAAATGCTTCTCTACCTTGAGATCTTACACAGCCAGGCGCCCACCGTCATCAAAAGTGCTTCTAGACTTTGAGATTCACCGGACGGAATTTCCTATGACGTCAGGGGTTCCCCCAAAAGTACTTCTCTACCTTGAGATAACAGCAGCAAAAACATGACGTAGACCTTTAAAAACACCTTTCTAAACAAAAATTTGCATACATTCAGGATGAAAATATGATCATCGCTCCATATATTAGAAACCCATTGAACATTTTTGCATACATTTGGGATGAAAAAGTTATATTTTCCATACATCATCTTTTCATACATTGATCCCCCATTGAAAAGTTTTGCATACATTTTGGATGAAAATTTTATAAAATTAATTAATCAATAATTCTATCCAAACCACCAACCATATCCTCCTCACTACTAACCACTACCGACATCTATCATCAAATTTCATTATTCATTATTCATTATTCATAGATTATTCATAGGTTATTTATAGATTTTTAACATCATATCAGCCATTCATATACACAATTAACATCAACATTTGTAAATGGCTTGGTAGCTGAATGGTTAGCGCGGTCACTTGTTAATCATTCAGACCCCGAGTTCAAATCCTCATTCAAACAATTCATTTTTTTAAAATAATAATTAAGCTTCATATTCATTAATAATAAACACACACACACACACACACACACACATACACACACACACACACACACACATACACACACACACACACACACACATACACACACACATCATTTACATCTAATGTCATGAGCCATACAGAATTCCCTATGACGTCATTATCAGATAGGTATTCCCTGTGACGTCATCATCAAATAGAGATTCCCCAGCTACTCAATCAAGGTCATCTACCATGGCGCCAAAGATAACAATAACAATAACATGATAAGGCTACAATAACAATAACGATAACAAAAGTGCTTCTCTACCTTGAGATTCTAATTTACATTAGTGCAAGCGATACAGAAATGTAAACAATAACAATAACAATAACATGATAAGGTCAACGACCTACAGAAATGTAAACAATAACAAGCGGCAAGATAACGAAAAGTGCTTCTCTACCTTGAGATTCTAATTTACATTAGTGCGAGCGAGATAGCAATGTCTGAAAAGTGCTTCTCTACCTTGAGATTCTAATTTACATTAGTGCGAGCGAGATAGCAATGTCTGAAAAGTGCTTCTCTACCTTGAGATTCTAATTTACATTAGTGCGAGCGAGATAGCAATGTCTGGCTCAACCGCTGCATTACCTACTTATATTTGTCAAAATATCTTTGACTAACAATGAACAACTTTATTTATTTTCAATTACTTTTACATGATTTCCAAAATTTATTTAAATGATCTCTTTGTATGATGTTATTTTGTATAAAGATTTTCAATGTCTTTCATAGTTTTTATTCTTTGGGCAACTTTAGGGTCATCACTTTCATTATAGAAAGCTTTGTCGAATCTTTTTATTAAATTCAAAGATTCTGATATTATAGATACACGCATCTAATTTTATTTAGGATTGAATAAGCATTGAATATTCTTTTGTTCTTTATTTTCATTGAAGTATATGTCAAGAATATTACCCTATTTATTTTCCCTTTCTTCATTTTCATTGAAATGATTTAATTCAAAGAAACGGTATTTTAGTTTCCTGTTGAGAAATTCCATCCCTTTGTACTGTGGTAGGTACCACAATAGTGATGGTTTTGTCGGCAGTAGGTGGTGTGGATGTAACTATAGGTATACTTAAATCGATACAGGTCTCATAAATTTTCATATTAAGATCGATATCTTTTTAATTTATAACATATTGAAATTTTAATTATAAACAAAAAAGTGATTTATCAGTATCTACTACTCTAATCTGTAAATTCATAGGATCATGAATTTCTCTTATAACATTTTTACAGCTACAGTTACATAGTAAGGTCCTATTAAGTATAACTTATTGCTATGAAATGTATTGTTTTTGTGTATGCTTAATTTCAATTTGAAATAAATATGAAACCCAATATTGTTAAATATGTCTTTGTGTAATATCTTCATTATTCGAGAAACCTTTAGAAAACATACATATACTTACATGCATATACAATTATTCCCTATACAACTATATAACCTTGATCACTTAACCTTAACCTTGATCTATTCATTTTCCAGAATCAGTTTGCAATCAATTTTTATTTTATTTTTTTTTATTTTTGTTTTTTTTTATTTTCAATTTTATTTTTTTTGTTTTTGTTATTTTTACAACACGACTATGTTGACATCTATAATTATAATTGACAAGCATTTAAGGTCCTGCGCAGGAGACACCTTTTTATTTTAATTCGATTCTCCTACTCCTCAATGAATTTCTAATATATATAATATATAAGATTGTATATAAAACAAAAGTGCCCACACAGTTGAAAATTTTGTCCTCATATGATTTTATTATTCAGAAAATACATTATGCATAAGTGAGATATTATGAAAATAATAAACAAAAGTAAACAAATCAGTTATTATATTTTATATTATTTACTTGCGAATGAATCTATGTACATATGCCAAAAAAAAACAACGAAACAAATTCATCTCAAATAAAAAATATAAAAAAGCAAAAACAAAAAAAATCAGTTGAATTGTTCATATGACTAACAAATTTATTTTTATTTAGTAGAGTTAGAGTACCTCTCTATAATTATAATTGACAAGCATTTAAGGTCCTGCGCAGTAGACACCTTTTTATTTTATTTCGATTCTCCTACTCCGTAATGAATTTCTAATATATATAATAAATATAAGATTGTATATAAAACAAAAATGCGCACACAGTTGAAAATTTTGTACTCATATGATTTTATTATTCAGCAAATACATTATGCATAAGTGAGATATTATGAAAATAATAAGCAAAAGTAAACAAATCAGTTATTATATTTTATATTATGTACTTGCGAATGAATCTATATACCTACAATACATATGCCAAAAAAAAACAACGAAACAAATTCATCTCAAATAAAAAATATAAAAAAGCAAAAACAAAAAAAACAGTTGAATTGTTCATATGACGAGCAAATTTATTTTTATATAGTAGAATTAGAGTACTTCATTTTGATATAGTAGGTCACTTGAATTCTTCATTTTTATCTTTTTAAGTAACTGTTTCTAAATTTTTGTTATTTGTAGTAATAATACAGTTTTTATTAAAATTATGTATTATGTAGGTGTATATATACGTACCTCTTTAATAACAAAACTTTTTATTTTTAGTAATTTTATCACTAAATACTTCTTAGTATAGGGAATATATCGGAAACGAAGCAGTATATGAGGGATATTTATGGGTCCTAAATAAAACTTACTAACCACAAAACTTTTTATTAAACACGAGTGGTTTCTGCTATATCGTGCGAAGTCTGTGTCAGTACGTAAATTACTGTTTTTTTTAAAACTTTAAATTTGACTTCAACTTGAAATATAATTACTCAACAGGGGCCCCTAGTTTAATTTTAATACGAAAACATTTTTTTCTAAAAGCCTTTTTCTACTTTGTATAAAACAAAACAAACAAACAAACTATATAACCTTGATCACTTATTATGTCATTTCTTGGTCCAGAACCGCTGTTCGAGAACCGGTACCACTTCTACTAATCAAATCTAATGCAATAGGACCTGATTTAATTCAATTGAAATTTATTAAATTAATTATACCTATTGTGCTTCCATATCTAACACACATTTTTAATGTCATTTTGACTACTGGTCAGTACCCTCTGATCTGGAAATGCGCAAAAATTATTCCTACTCCAAAAAAGAATAATCCTACAATTGATGATCTTAGACCAATCAGTATACTCTCTGGTATTTCTAAATCATTTGAACGCCTATTGTATACACAAACGGATAAGTACCTAAGTGCTAACAATTTGCTATATAACTTCCAATCAGGATTCCGAAAACAGCATAGCACTACTTCAGCTCTCCTAGAAATAATTGATAATATTTACTGTGAAATCGATAAGAAGCATGCTGTTGTACTACTTCTCCTGGATTTCTCTAAAGCTTTTGATTGTGTCAATCATAGCTTGTTATGTTTTAAACTAAAATCAACTTTCAATTTTGAGTCCTCTGTTATGACTCCTATTCAAAGCCATTTAAATAATAGAAGTAAATTTGTGTACTTAAATGGTGTTAAATCTAATAACGTACCCGTTTTATGTGGTGTACCTCAAGGATCCATACTGGGTCCTTTGCTTTTTAGTATTTTCATTAATGATTTGTCCTGTTGTTTGTCTGAAGCCCAGTGTAGATTATATGCTGATGATGCCCAAATTTACATAAATGGTCCAGTTTCTCATCCACACTACTTGATCGCCAAAATTAATGACGATCTCGACGCCGTAACTTTCTGGGCTCTAAATAATGGGCTACGATTAAATCCGTCCAAATCCCAGTAATTGGTTGTTTATGTTTGAAATATCGACACAACGAACCTTCCGAATGTAAAACTTAATAATTATATAGTAAAATTCGTAAATAGTGCTAAACATTTAGGGGTTGTGTTAAATAAAACTCTTACGTGGAATGATCACATTAATGCTATTTCTAAATATGTTTTTTTTTAAACTACGTAAGCTCTGGAAATTTTCTTATTATATTAGTGAATGGGTGAAAAAGAAATTGGTTATGTCGTTAATCTTTCCACATTTCACTTATTGTGATGTAGTTTATTCTGGAACGAGTGCAGGTGAGTTTTCCAGACTAAAGGTAATTTTTAATGCTTGTACACGCTTTGTCACAAACCGGCGTAAATTTGACTTTATTAGAGATGTTTCTAAAGTCACACTTGATTGTACCTTTGAACACTATCTGAAATATAAATATACATGCTTTATCACAAAAATTATATCTAAAACTACGCCAGAATATCTCTATGAGAAAATAACCCATGTAGATCACTAAGAAGTCCAAACTTAATTATTCCAAGGCACACAGGAAGATTAAGAAATCAATCCTTTTTTGTAAGTTTGTAATTTTAAATTTTACGAGTTTTGTTGGGTGTACTTTAAAGAAAAGTTTTAGCCATTATTAACTTTAATTTTAATTTTAATAGTGAGAATTATTATTTGAAATAATGTTTGTTATTAGGAGAAGAAATTTTGTATTCAAAAATTTGTATATCCATTTTAAATTTTCTTTTTTTTTATCATTATTATTTTTATTCTTTTTCTATTTGTCTTTTGCTTAACTGTTAACTTCCATAGATTAAGTTAGTTTAAGTACACTGAATTTACATTCTTTTTATCATATACTCTTGTAGAGACTTCCCGTCTCATGTATATAGACATAATAAATAAAAACAAATATTAACTAGTTCCACTTTTTGTTCCCCATTGAGGGGTCGTCCTATATAAACGATCTGATGTTGCTTACAATACTCTTCACACCTTCAAGAGCTCCAACCCGTTGTTCCACTACATATGGGTAAAAATGTATGTTGGAAAGCACATCACCCACTTCTGTTTTCTATACAGATCACCTGAATTAACTGGGCCCGAAACAATTGTGGAATTAGATAATCTATCTAACACAATCAACACTATTTTGGAAAACCATCCAGAATCTGAAATTGTGTTAGCCGGAGATTTTAACGTTCATAATATCAACTGGCTCAAACATTCTAGTCGCAATACTCCCGAGGGCACGCAAGTTGAACTTTTTTCTTATTTACACAACCTTTCTCAACTTGTAAAAAGTCCAACAAGAACCCCGGACCGGACTGGCGATAAAATGAATCTCTTAGACCTATTTCTGACCTCTCATCCCGGGAAATATTCCACCTTCGTTAATTCTGGACTTGGCAAATCTGACCATTGTCTTGTAAATGTCAGTTTCTTTACAAGCACATTGACCAACCAAAATGTCGAGCCAACTGGGATGGTCTAAACAATTTTTTAACAAGCTTTGATTGGTCCTTGTGTTTCCAACAAGTTCCAAGTTCTAGCAAAACGATTAAGTTAGGTATGAACATTTTTATTCCTAACTCGTTAAAAAGTATAAAAAATTAATCCACGTCGTGGTTCAAGGACGTCTGTAGGAAAGCTATTAAAGAAAAACAGGTGGCATTTAGAAATCTCATGGCCAATAAGTCAGAGGAATCAAGGAAGAATTACAACATCGACAGGAATAATTGTAAAAAGGTCATTAACCAGCAGAAGTTTTTACATACTCATAGGTTGAGACAAAAAATCTTATATCTCCCTAACACTAGCAGAACCTTTTGGTCCTTTGCTAAAAACGTCATGCATAATTTTTGCGAATCTTCATTTCCGCCACTAATAGACCATGACAAAATAATATCAGATTCGGTTGGAAAAGCAAATTTATTTGCCAAATTGTTTTCTGCTAATTCCACTCAAAATCCACCTTCAGTTCCTATAAGTAACTCATCCTTCGGAAGAGTCTACTTCAGAACTTATTTATTTATTTTTATTTATTTATTTATTTCGAGCTTAATTCAAGCAAGTTACAATAAATCATACTTAAATTAAATTTATAAACTAAAAATTAAACATTCAAAAAAGAATTAATAAAAAAAAAAATAACAAAATTTTTATATTATAACAAAATTAAAAAAGAAAACAAAATCTTATATTTAACAATAATAAAAAAAAAAAAAAGGAAAAAACTTCAATTAAGAAGACAGGTCAAAGATTAATCAAATACAGATTATTTTTTAATGATTGTTTAGTTAGGGAAAAGTTAATATGGGGTTTGTATGCATTACAAAGAGACATCATCCTATTAATTGGTTCATATTTACCATAATTAGTCCGATGGTACTGCAAATTAAATATATTAGCAGTTCTTAGTCTAGAATGAGAACAATAATTAAGTTTAGAAAACAATTGGGGAGACGAAATGTTGCCTTTACTTAACTCAATTAGAAATACAATGTCAGCAACTTTACGCCGTTTTTCAAGGGTATTAAGATGAATTAAATTTAGTTGATGTTCATAAGGAGGTAATCTTAAAGGATCTTCCCAAGGAAGAAGACGTAAAGCATATCTAAGGAATTTTCTTTGAACCGATTCAATTTTATCTATGTGAACACCATAAAATGGACACCAAACCTGACTAGCATATTCTAAATTAGGTCTAACCAAACAGGTATAGAGGGATTTTAATACATAAGGATCTTCAAATTCTCTAGCCCAACGTTTAATAAAACCGAGCATAGAATTGGCTTTGTTTAAAATATCTGAATAATGGAGATGGAATGAAAGTTTAGTATCGAAGAGTATTCCTAGGTCTTTAATTGATGTAACCTTTGGAATACTTTGGCTATTAAAAGAATATACATAAGAAATTGGGCATAATCGTCGTGTAAAAGTAATATAAGCACATTTATTGACATTAAGCTGCAGATTATTATACGAACACCAACTATAGAAACGATTCAGATCAGCTTGTAACGCTAATGCATCCTCTAAATTAACAATTTTTTTTATAAATTTTCATGTCATCGGCGTAAATTTTAATATGACTATTAATTAATAAAGAGGAAACATCATTAATAGAAATAATGAAGAGTAAAGGACCGAGATGACTACCTTGAGGCACACCTGTGGGAGCTTCGAACTCAGTGGAAATTGACGATCTAAACGAAACACTATAACTACGACCAGAAAGGTAAGAATGAACCCAATTAATAAAGTAACTAGGAAATCTTAATCTTAATTTATTTAACTTAAAGATGATAATGTTATGTGGAAGCAAATCAAAAGCTTTGCTGAAATCTGTATATATTACATCCGTTTGAAACCCATCTTCCATGTTATTAATAAAGATAGATGTTGACTCAACAAGATTAGTAACAGTAGACTTAAGCTTTACAAAGCCATGTTGAAAAGATGATAAGAAACAAGTACAATGATCATAAATATAATCAAATACAATAAGTTCAAATAGTTTAGGTATAGAAGAAAGTTTAGCAATTGGACGATAATTACTTACATTATTTTTTAGATTTTTTTTGTGAACTGGTCGAATTAGGGCAGTTTTCCAGATTGAAGGAAAGATACCAGAAGTTAAAGAAGAATTGAATGAAAAATTGATAAATATCGGAGTTCCTCAAGGCTCTGTACTAGGTCCAATACTTTTTTTAATTTATGTCAATTCACTTTTTGCTCAAGCGTTTAAAGGAAAAATTACTGCTTTTGCTGATGATACAGCTCTATCCTATTCAAATGTAAATTATTTTAATACTTTTACTGATATAAATTTTGATTTGGATATATTAAGGCAATGGTTCAAAATGCATAAACTAATAATAAGTAACAAAACAAAATTTATGTTTTTTAATCTGTCAGGAAAAGTATGTGAAAGTATTTCTGTAAAATATCACTCTCCTAAGTGCTTAAAATTTAGTTTATGTAATTTATGTGTAAATGATGTGTCTGGTATTTTGTTTAATGAGAACCATAACTGCTCAGAAGATTATTTCTATGTTGAACGTGTGGATAGCTTCAAATATTTAGGTATCTCGTTAGATGCTAGACTAAACTGGAAAGATCACACGTCTTATCTAAAAAGATACCTGAATAAAGCAGTTAGGCAACTGTATCATCTATGTTTATATTGTCCTTTCTCTGTTTTAAAACTTTTTTACAATGGCTTGATTGAGTCTAAACTTCAATATGGTCTGTGTTGTTGGGGTGGTACCCATTATAATAAAATTGAGCCTTTGTTAATTAAACAAACACATTGTGTACGTATTATTTGTAAGGTCAGTCGTAGAACTCCCAGTTTTTATTTTTTCAAAAATCTAAAAATTCTACCATTAAGACATCTATACTATTTTAAGGTACTTAAACTATTTTTTTTAAAATCGGGCTATAATAATTCGAGATTGTTGGTGGATCACAATTTGCGTGTAAATAATAGAAACGTTGTAAATGTACCCAAAGTTAAAAAATCTCATTTTCGTCACTTTTTACTGTAACTGTACCTCAGCTGTTTAATAAGTTACCTGAATCCTTTAGAAACGAGCGAATACAAATTAAATTTATAAAACAAATAAAATCCTGGCTCTTTTCATTTTCTCATGCACAAATTGAATCAATATTAATACCCATAATTTAAACTTACTTTTTATCTGTTTTCTTATTTCCTACTTTTTTATTTTATTTTTTTTTTCTTTTATTTCTAATGGCTTTATTCAGATCGTAATTCATTGTACTATCCTATATTTTATTTTATTTTTTATTATAAACTTCAAATCTTTTTATATTTTACAATTAAATTAAATTCATTCTTCTACAATTAAATAAAACATTATATCAAATAATTCTACACTAATTTTATATTGTTTTTCCCCATTAATACTATTACACCTGTTATTTTAATAAAGTAAGACATTCGTCTCTTGCACTATGGCAATAGAATGTCTTTAACTATTTCATTCAGAACTTGAAGCTTAAAATTGACTAATTAAGGATATATTATGTACACATTTTTTGATTTTTTTTTATATTTTCTAATATGTATATATATATTTGTAGTTTATAATAATTGTATTAATCTTTTACTATAATACATATATAATGTACATTTGTGAACAATTATTAATTCTTAATTCATAATTCAAATGTTTGTTTTTTTTTTTAATAGTATATAAATTAAATGTTATTTAGTATAAGTTAAAAATGTAATCTGAATTATTTTAAATACTAATTTTTAATTTGAATTAATTATTAATTTGATTAAGGATACATTGTACAAAAAATGAATTTAATTTGTATGTATTCAAAATTTGTTACTAGCTTTGTAATTCTGTTGAAATAAAGACTATTTTTATTATTATTATTATTATTATTATTATAATACAGAGAGATGACCACATAGTGAATAAGAACATTTATTTAAGAATAGGTTAGGGATGCCGTCAGTACCAGGACTAGGATTATTATCAAGCTTTAATAAATATTTGATTACCACATTAGAATCGATATGAATATTACTCAATGTAATTTTAGAAAAATTCGATAAATGGCCAAAATTATCTTCGTTTAATAAAAAAGCAGCCGTAGAATAACTAATAGAGAAGAAATCACGGAAAAATTCAAAAATGACATTAGGATCACTACTGCTAGAGTTTTTATAATTCATACACAAAGGATACTGATCACTTTTTCTTTTCGAGTTAACGAATTTCCAAAAAAGTTTCGGATTAGTTTTAATATTATCAGACATATCTTTTACATAATTGGTATATAAGTTATCCGACATCATTTTAAATTCATTAAATAGATTCAAGAAAGCATTATAATCAATGTTATTATTGCTTTTAATAAATTTACGCCAAGCTTTATTTTTCTTATTTTTTAACTTTTTAAGGTTTTTGGTAAACCAAAGTGGACTAGATTTATTACTATTGTCAATAACTAATGGAACATATTGTGAAATAGCAAATTGAATAGTTTTATAGAAATGATTAACCGCGACATTTAAATTAGAAGAGGTCATAAATGAAAAATCATAAGAACTTAGGTAGTTATTAATAGCGTCGAAATTAGCTTGAAGAAAATTAAAACGATAAGAAAGTGCTGAATCAAGTTTGGGAGATGAGATAAAAATGCAAAAAGAAAAACAAATAGGAGGATGATAATCATCAATTTCAACCAGTTCAAATGGAAAATTAATGATGTTAAGATTATCCCAATTTGTCGTAAATAGCAGATCTAATTGCCTACCGCGATTATTACAAATTGAAGATATCTGTTGAAAATTAAAGGAATTTTAGGAGTCGATTACAAAGTACTCTGTATTACTAACTAAATCAAGTGGAATGAAGTAGGCTTCCTCGTCATGCGGAACCCATTTAATATTAGGCAGATTAAAATCTCCGCAAAGAATTATGTCATCATTTGTATTATGTTTACTAACTAATAAATCAATTTCTGATATATATTTGGTATGCACATCAATACTGGACGCCGGAGGAATATAAAGATTAATAATAACTAAATTTTTTAATTGTAATTCAATTTTAACAGCAATTATTTCTAAAATATCGGTAGAGTGGTGCTGAGAAAACAACAACTGTGAAGAACAAAGAGTATTTTTAACAGCTATCAATACACCTCCACCTTTTGGAACATTATAAGATAGAGAACAATCATATCTTTTCTATAAACTGTGTAAGAAGAAGGAAAAATTTCAAGGCTATTTATTGAAGAAGTAAGCCAAGTTTCAGTTAAAACAAATAGATCAGAATCTAATAAAGCAGAATTTTGGATAACTTTTTTAGTTTTTGTACGTAGACCTCTTACATTTTGATAATAAACAGATAATTTAAAAGGATCAATTTTAGAAGAAATAGATTGCGTAAGACCTATGTTAATTAGATTTACTCTCTCCTGAAAGAGGACGAAAAAACTTATCGTGGCTTTCTCTCACACGTTGGAGATGGTTAGTTCTATTAGACGAGATATGTGAGGCAAAGGACTGTAAATCATTCAAAGCACTGTCAGCTGAAATATTAAATGTTTCATGATATCCAATAAAAATATTGCGTAAGTCATTAATTCTTGTTGAATTGCTATTTTTAGCGAAGTATTTGTTTTACCCCCAATGCAAACATCATTAAACTTATCGTGAAGATATGCAAGGTAGAGTCTGACATTGTCATAAATTCTGTTGTCCCTTAGCCTGGCTAAAACGTACCTACAATCACCAATATGTTTATTTTTAGATATTTTATGATAATCTTTAGAATTAATAGGAGATGCCTTATTATAATTATTAATTGCAATAACATTTTTGGGCAGTTTAAGAAAATTATTAGTATTAGAAGTGATTTTATCACTGGTTTTGTGTGTGACATAAATTCTGAGATGAATTTTATATATAAAAAAAATAAAACAAAATTTTTATTTAAATTTTCCTTTTTTTTTATTTTAACAATAATATCTCTACTTATATATTTTGTTACTTATTTCAATCAACTCAATTCTAGAACTAAACTGTACTTATTAATTTTACATAAAATTTCAACATCTGCTTCAATATAACAAACAACTAATTTAAATTTAAAATATTTCTTTTTAAATTTTTCCATTCAAGTAATATGTATGTACATATGTATAAAGCAATTTGATTATTTTTTTTTTATTATTTATTATCAATAGTTTATTTGAGTAAACAAAAATTTTAGAGTTACCAGATATCCTTTTGCTTGTAACAAAACTAATTTTAATCAAAATAACTAATTCTTTCACGTTGTGTTGATATTCAGAGTAGGAATAGCATTAGAGTCAGTTTTAGTATTAAATATTTTGTTAGTATTGGTTTTAGTATTAGGGATGTCAATTACCTTAGAAGAATTAATAGAAGGAGCAGGAAAAGATAAATCAAGTAAATTTTTTAAAGAAGTATTAGTGTTTAATGAAGGATTAGCGTTTAATAAAGGTTTAATTTGTTTATTTGCTTTTAAATTCATTTTTAAATATTAAATTCATTATTATTATTATTACCTTTAACCTGCGTTTTTGATATTTTGATGTCCGGTGTTATTTTATTCCAAATGAAGGTGTTACTGGTATGCTGTAAATTTTCTAATATTTTGAATCGATCCGGCAAAGATATTTTTTTTTAGTCATTTTGATCCTTTTAGGTGTTAAATTGACACACGTTACATCCTTGATGTCGAATTCAACATTTATAAATTTCAGCAATTTGTTTCCTCTAAACGAACATGGAACCCCTTTAAGAAAGATAGATGTACTTGTATCTTTTTTAACTGCATATAAATGGCCAATATTTAATTTATTAATTCTATTTCTCCATTAATTTAAAGTCCATTGCGTTCCAAGCTTATGCAAGATAAAAGGTTCAGCGGATAAATCTACAGGAACATCAGCGTGAACTTCTGAATCAGTTTGAGTACTTATCTCCTTTGTACGATTGGCTGAAGGAACAGTTTTATCTGCATTACCGAATTGTTCTAATAAATCTATCAGAAGATTATTTGAAGATAAGTGAAGTGATACCATTTTATCCATAATCGAACTGAATTTAGTGGAGATTTAATTTTCTAATGAAGTATAATCTGGCAACCTATGAAAGTGACTAGGACCAGCTTCAATAGAGTCTATCACACTATTTTCCAATTCTCTAAAATGACTGGGCCGTACAGCCAACAAATCATTTTTTAAATTACAACTAATTTCAGAAAAGTCACAGTTTCTATTGGCATTGCTATGGCTGGAAATGTTATTGCATAGCGAATCAAATGACTTAGCCATATCCTGAAAAACATGAGAATTATTGTCTATTACACTGTTGCTTTTGGTGATCAATCCAGATTTTGCAACATCAAGGTCTGTTAAAAGGTTTTGAATGTTGACATACATGTTGTTTAAAAGTCCCTCGATGTTCTGGCAGTCTTCACAGATGAAAAATGAGTCAAGAGATGGAAGATACCAGTCTCTATTAAGTCCTCCACGCAGACTCCATGTAGCTTTCTTTTACAGAAAGCTTTACAAATGGAAAGATTATAAATGGATATTTGAAAAAAAAACCAGGCATTCTTGTATTATCGGTGATCGTGTGCGGATGAATTATATTTAGAAGACAGAAATCAAAAGAAGAGAATTATAAAATTCGTTAATTTTTAAATCTTTAACGCATGTGTAAAATACGAAATAATAATTTATTACTTTGATAAATAATTTTAAAAGGAATTTTCGATGTATAAAAAAAAACAGTTTACAGTTCTTAAAATTAAATATTATGTTTTTTCATAGTTTGTAATAAATAAAAGGGTTGAGAAATAAAATTTGTTTAATTTATAAAAAATTGTGCCTTTAAATTTTTAATGGAATAAATTTACATAGTGTATAAATCGTGACAATTTATTTGAAAAGGCTATAAACTAGAATGCAAAATTAAGAAAAAAAAACATAACCAAAAGAGGATAAAATTGAAAGGAAAATATCAGTATCAACGTTATCAGAAAGAAGATTAATATTAAAATCACCTAAAAGAATAGTGTTTTTACATTTAAAATTTTCTAAAAAACCAGAAAATTCTTCCAAAAAGATATTAACACTAACCTTCTGTATTCTATAAACACCAATAAAACAATAACGAATACTAGAAATACTACAACTTACACAAATTAAATCAGCACTATTCAGATTATAATTGGTTGTTGTACATTCAATGTCACTCCTGTAAAATACTGCAACACCACCAGATGAATAAGAATTATTGCAAGTTGCAACAAATATGTAATTTGGAATATTATAATTAGAAATTTCCAAATCGAAAATCCAGATTTCAGATAAAAATATAATATGTGGCAAATGATCAAGTGAGTAAAGATGAACGAGAACGAGAAATACATCAAAAATTTTTCTAAGACTACGAATGTTTTGGTGAATTACAGAAAAACCTGAATAAAATTCAATACCATTTATCAACGCACAAACAATTAAAATTATTAGAAATAGAAGTAGAAAAACTATTATCATTTAGACTATGAAGAGGATCAAAACTTTCAACAATGTTTGAATTAAGCATAAGAAAAAAGTTTAACAAAATAAATTTTAATAATAATAAACTAAATTTTTAAAAAATCCTGAACACTCTTAATATGAACAGCTTTATCACCTTCTTTTTTCCTAAGATAAATTGCAGAATTGCGTACCCATACGTACTTACATTTATTTTCTTTCTTTAACGAATTCGCCTGTTTTAGTAAAGATCTATTATAGGCAGTGAGAACATCATTGACAAATACCTTTGTGATATTGTGGTGGTGTTCTCCAAAAACATTAAAATCCAGTCTAATTTTGTTAGTGTACACTTTTTCCTTGATTAGTCTCTTAATAGATACTGCAGCAAATTAAACACATCCAATATTTGGTGCTGAATTATTTTTTTGTTTTACTCTCTTAACGAAGCAAGACTCCATATCATTAGAATTTATATTAACACCAACACCTTCAGAAATGAGTTTAATAACTTTCTCTTCTGCATTCGTGCTATTAACATAAGTAGTCTGGTAATTCTCTTTGTTCTAAAACATCAACACGCGATTCAAGTTTAGCAACATTATTAGAGAGAGTAATATTTTTCTCTTCTAAATTATTAATTTTTTTTATTACATCTGCATTTATTATTTGTTGTAGTTTTATAATTTCAATATACAGCATTTGTAACGTTATATTATTCGGCGGACACTGAGAGTCACTGGAATTCTCTGAAGAGAGAGTGTTTAGGTTTACTAAAGGAATTTTATCATCTTCTGAGAAAAGCAATGATGTTACTGCTTTACTGTTGTTATTGATATTGAGTGATGATGATGTAGATGCAACTATCACAGGCACAGGAGTAATTGGTTTATCCATTTCTCTTATAGAATTACGCCTTACATTTACACAATTAGCACATTTGTACTCTTTTTTATTTATCGAGCGAAATTCAATGCCTTTTTTGTTCATTTTCGCGCACTTAGCATGAAATAAATTTCTGCAATTCATGCAAGTAATATTAAGATCAAATTTTTCACATATATCACACTTCATTTTATAAAAAATTTTATTATAAATGAATTTAAAACAGAAAGTAAAAAACAAAAAAAAAAAAATTTTAAACAATTGTTTTAAAAAAAAAAATTTTTTTCTGAACTAAGATATAAAATAAAAAATAACTAAATATTTTAAACAATTCTCCAGCTTGTTATCCCCATTAATACAAGAGAGAGACTGTATATATATATGTACGATGTATATATATATATATGTACGATGTATATATATATATATATGACTGTACGAGACTATATGCGGTAACAACTCACGCGCCAAACCTCCCGCCGTATGTCCATCCCGCCAGTGCCCTTTAACTTTTAAAAATAATAAAACGATTTATCTGCGGTGTTATGGTTCTTTACCGATTCGGTAGAAGAGGGGTAAATTAGGAGAGATTTAAGACTTTGACTCAAAATCAGGGTATTCCACTTTTCTAGAATATTTATATGCACGTATATGAGTTACACACAGAATTTGTTCTTATAAATATTTGAAATGGCTTTATTGGTTTTTTTAAAATAAAATGAAGACGAAAACAAAAATTATATGATCTAAAAGGTTTGTTCAATATGCAAATGATTATTGAATAGAGTAGATTCAATGTGTGTGTATTCAACGGGACCGTGTCCTATATATATTTTTAAGTATTGTATTTTACTATAATATTAATAAATGAATTAAAAATCTAAGTCTATGAACTACATCGTCTATGTGGTGACTGGTGGAAAGTGCCAGAAGAAATTGAACAGCCTCCAGCAAAAATCCCATCTCACAAAGCCCTCGATTTTTTTTTTTTTTAGCTTGTCTTTAATACAATGGCTCTTTAGTACGATCGCTCATAAGCAAAAGGCAAACAAGAGGTTCGGCGTCTCAAATGTCGGGACCGAAGACCCTGAAATTTTTTTTTGTTCTTGTCGTTAGTACAATGGTTCTTAAATGTTTTGCAAACAAGAGGTCCGGTATCCCAAATGTCGGGACCGAAGACCTAATGTAATGAAGACAATAAGTCCGGAGTCCAAGAAATTATTGCCAAAACTCTATATCACGGGTTTAAATTGTGTTTTTCTGGGAAAAGATTATTAATAATTATTATAAATAATTTTTAAAAAAATTTTCGGATAGGTCCGCGGTTCAGAAGTCGGGACCAAGGTTCTAGAACTTTTTTTTGTGATCAGTACACTGACCCTTAAATGTGATGAAGACAATAGTTCCGGTTCCAAGAAATTGGAGCCAAAACTCTATACCATAATTTGTACGATGATGAACAACATTGAATATATTTTCAGAACGAAAACGTGTGTTAATATTACGATGATGATTGATCTTATCTTTGATAATTTGTGAATCAATTTTCCCAGAATTAATCATTAAAATAAATACGACGTCCGCAACTATTCTTCTGGATTCAAGAGTGTTTAAGTGTAAGAGTTTTAGTCTGTCTCTGTAAGCGCATCTAAGGAACTTTTTTTGAATAGCTTCAATCCTATTGATATGGTCGACGTAGTAAGGTGACCATACTGGGCTAGCATATTCTAGATTTGAGCGAACTAAAGAAGTGAATAGAGATTTAATTACATAAGGGTCATTAAATTCTTTTGACCATCTTTTAATAAAGCCTAGTATTGAATTTGCTTTATTGACGATAATATTGAAATGTTGTTTAAATGATAATTTATCATCACACATGACCCCGTGATCATTAAAACAACTAACTCTCTTGATAACCTTGTTATCAAGGGTATAATTCGAAACTGTCGGAGAAGTACGGCGAGTGTAACTGATTTGAGCACATTTCTCCGCGTTCAATTTTATTCCATTGACGTCACACCAGTTTAAGAACAAATTAAGATCTTCTTGAAGTAAAGTAACTTCATTAGGTGACTTAATTGCCTTAAAGATTTTGATATCATCAGGTATTTCTCAAAACTGTTGTTACGTCATTAATATATAAAATGAACAGTAATGGTCCTAAGTGCCTGCACTGCGGAGCTCCAGAATTGGCATTGTATGGATCAGAAATAATTGATCTAAAAAGTATATTATATGTTCGGTCAACTAGGTACGATTGAATCCAATTTATGAACGTTGGTGGAAAACTAAGGTTAGCAAGCTTCTTAGTAATAACATTGTGTGGTAGAATATCAAACGCTTTACTCATATCAGTGTATATTACATCAGTTTGAAACCCTTCCATTGTGTTGCAAAAAGAAGAGCAACATTATAAATAGTTTTTGAAAAATTTTCGAACAGATCCACGGCTCAGAAGTCGGGACCGAGGACCTTCAACAATAAGTAAATAAAATGTGAATTTTGTTATTGTAGATTATACGACACGTAATTATTTATTGCTCTAACCAGAAACAAAATAAAACAAAAAAGAATTAAATACAAACAACAAACCGAAAAACAAAATTTGAAGTTCTCTTCTCATAGCCCATAGCGTCACAGTGTGGTCACACATTTTAGAGCAACAATTCAATCAAAACAAAAACCATTCAAGCAATTACGCATGCACAAGTGTATCTATGCATAAACTTTATTTACTAAACAAAACCGAGCAAAATAGGATTTGATTTTTTTTTATATGTATATGAGTTAGAAGATTGCAGTTATTGTTTTTTTTCAGTTACGTAACTACACTTTCGCTTGTACCTACCGCATTCTTTATAATAGTTTCAGTAAATCAATACATCTATTATTTGGTAAAGGATTTACATGTGATTAATACATAAGTATTTAATATAAATTTTGTATACCTATATTGTATTTTGTATAAAATAAAATATAATTATTAATATAAATTTCGTGATAATAAAACTTGTGATAATGAAAATTGTCTAATCTAATCGACTTTCAGACCTCAATCTAAATAATCTGCATTTAAATGTTGTTTCACTTACTACCGCCAGTCCCATAACTGGACTTTATTTTTTTTGTTTGACGAAATGTAGGTACATTTTAAATTTTGAACAAACAACCAAACGAAAGCTTTTTGTAAGAAAGTAACTATGAGCTATTTTGTCCCCACACTTCCTGTTTTTTGCAGTACATTTTTTTATTTTCATTTATTTTTAATACAAGCATTTTTATTTTATTAAAAACAAAAAAATCAATTAATAGATAGATTAGAAGCATCTTATTATATTTATACTTTTTTTTAATTATTTTTCTTTACTTTTGGCAATGACTATATAATATTATCTATACATGGGTATTGTATATATATATATATATAGTCACTGCTTTTGTACTTGATTTGTTTTTTTTCTTATGAACATGCAAAAGTGAAACTAAATTTTTTTCTACCTGTTAGAAGAGTGATAACTTAGAGTTTTAATTTTGGTTTTTTTACCTTATAAAACAAAATAAAATAAATAACTTTTAATAATACAATTTACCAATATTATGTAGTATTAATTAAAAGAATAATGATTTGATAAAATTTGTCTTTTGGATTTTCTTGAAGTTTTATCATTGAATGTAATCCAAGAACAATGCTTTCGCAATAATAATATGGTTATCAACAAACTTAGAACCTGTACCTGAATAGTTATTAATATTATCAGTATTTTCACTTGTATTTTCATCGTTAGTAACCAAACTTAATTTGGAATGCACCTTTGTGAAATGTTCTTTTCAATATTAAAGCAAGCGAAAAATGTTTGTCACTTAAAAGTAATAAGGGAGAATCCGCTACTAAGTTTCCACTTCACAAATTTACGTGTTTGCGGTCCCTAATCTAAATAAATCAGATTTGGAATTTTGAGTTAATGATTATTTGACATTATAATAAAATCAATTTCTCTAACACTCACTCAATTATAACAACAAAAACAATAATAAAAATAAACATCCCATATTTTGCTTTGGCTTATTTTGTTGTTTTTTCTGATTTTATTTTTTTTATCTATGCATATTATATACTATTTATATTTTCAAAATATTTTGTTAGCTGCTTTGAAGCTCCTTAATTTAATTCTCAAATTTTTTTAACACTAAATGAACAAAAATATAAGAATATACCTAGGTACATAGTTTGAAAAAAAAAAGCAAATAAATTCCCTACTGAGCTGGTGTTGGTTATTTTATTATTAATTTTACTCAAAGAAAAATTTAAAGTTGAAAAACATATAGTTTTTAGTATATACAGTAAGTTAATAGTAATTAGGAAATAGAGCTATTATTGAGAGTGACAGTATTAACAATTCTAACGGAGTTTTAACGGCGAGACGGCCATTATCTTATAAATAAATGGACGATTGAAAGTTAAGAAAATAAACCAAATTTTAGTTAATTTATGGAATATACTGTAGGCTCTGGGTGAAACATTATAAAAATAAATGATGGTGTAATAACCGAAATCGGTTAACATAATATTTAAATATTTTTATTTTTATTAACCTATATTTATTTAATTTCAGATTTTATTTCATTGGATAATGAAAGTAGGTGTATGATGTAGTACCTATTATGATGACATATTCACTTTATATCGTTATTGGTGCTTTGAGTCAATAGTTAAAGTAGTAATGTGTGAGACATATTGCGTGATTAAGAGATAACGCAAAGTTACTCTTAATTTAAAGAATCTAACTTTTTGTTACATAACCTCTTTCCCGAAATTACTTGAAGTTAGGTAGATATCTTATTTATAAATCTATAGGTATTTATTCTATAGCAATGGCATTCTACTTTATTATCTTATAGCAGTGGCATTATACTAGTTAGTTAAAAATAATTTTTGTTTTTGATGGCAATAAAAATTACAAAAATTAAATTAAATTTTAAATTTAATTATTTGTACCTGATATAGAAAGGATTTATATTTTTATTTTCTTATGAATTTAAATAGCCACGTGTACCCATTACCCTAATGATTTTTCCCTAATGAGTTCGTTATTTCATCATCATATGTGATGGAAATTCTTTTGGTGTCTTCTGTTATCCGTTCCTGTTGGAACAATGTGGTCATATCACCCCTTTTCATATATACCTCCATTTCTTGTTGATAATTCTTCTTGATAACCCTTCCTGATAACTCTTGTTGATAACCCTTCTAAATAGTGATCATGGTAATGGGTACACGTGGCTATTTAAATTCATAAAAACATTTATTTTTCTTACCAAAACAAATTAAATAATTAATTAATAAAATATACTTTATAATTAACTATACCTAACAAACTAAAAAGTACCATATTTTTAAAATTAGTTATTGAGGATTAATAGATTTAATTTTTATGAAACTTTTTCTGGATAATGCTTAATAATTAATGTTTATAAATAAATTTTAAAACAAAATATTTTGATTTTGTATCGCAAAACTAGTAACGTTAAAAATTTGGAAGGCATATCTAGTGGATAATATAAAAAGGTTATATAATGTTAATAAAAATATAATAACAAAATTTTAAAATGAATTTTTCAATTAAAATATGAAACATATAAATAAAAAAACAGCTCAATTGAAAAAAAATTAAAACAAATAATAAAAAGTGCTAAAGTTATCGTAAAAAACCTAAAAAGAGTTTAAAAAAGACCCAAAAATAATATTTCAAGTGTATTTGCTGCATGGTAACTATATAAATAGCAATCATTAGCAGCACAACCGTCAGCTTAAATTTCAAATGTTTGTTTAAAGTGTAAAAACAATTAAAATGAATCGAGCAGAGCAAGAAACTCTCTTCAGGCAGTCGCGTAGTATTCTACTGCTGCAAAATGAAGCGAAAGCTGTACCTCAGATATTAAATACAAATTTTGTTGCTGGTGCTGCTGCCAATATTAATCGATTTGGTAGAAAATTATCATCAGTATCAAAAATGTCATTAACACAATATAATAGTGCACCCACTGTTCAAGAACAGCATCAAGTTAGTAATTTACATCCACAAGTAGGTTATTCACGTTCATGTGGTGAGGATTGTCTATTTGGTAGTGATCCATCAGATGATTTAGTATTATCAGTATTAAAACCACCATTAAAAGAATTACCCCAACCATTATCTACGACATTATTGATACCAGCTGCATTGACTACAACATCAGCAACAGTAACATCATCAACAACACCAAGTCAATATTCACGTGCATATACAGTATTACAAGGCTCTGAAGATGAATTAGTTGATGATACTGAATCAGCAAAACCTGATATATTAGAAACACAAAATCATTATCATCATTCACAACAATTACATACATCATCAACATCACGATTTAATTGCTTGAGACGATTTCGTCACGGACCACTTTTTGAATCGCATCATAAACGTGTACCAACACCGATTCGTCGTAAGAGTCGTGGTCGTGCCAAAATAGATACTGATGATATATTAGATAACTTAGCAGCTGCACGAAATGGTAAGTTTACATATTTTTTGTTTTATAATACCATCAGATTGAAATTGATCCGACTGATTTTCTAATTATTATTTAAAATATCTAATTGAAATTTTTTGTAAATAATTTCATCCTTTCATAATCATATGGTTTTATTATTCACCAAATACATTATGCATATTATGTGAGTTCTTAATTCTTATTAAAATAAAACAATAGTTTAGAAGATATAAGCATTTATTTAAAATAATTGTTTTTGTTTACCCATTTTCTATATAAAACTTGGAATGTGCCTTTTACGAAATGGCACCTTTTACGACCGGAGGATTTTGGTCCCTATTTATACAGGTAGCATAAGAAGGGCTAGCCAAGAAGGTAGCATAAGAAAAAAAGGGTCTGGTGGGCTACCACGTATTGCTACTTACGCTAAAAGTAAGTAGCATGAGAAAAAAATTACACCATGTTGAGCGCATATAGCAAATTTACGCTTTCGTAGGTAGCAACAGTGGCAACATGGTGTGCTACTTGCGAACATTTTTGACGTTTATTTTACTTTTTTCATTAGTTTGATAATTTGTTTTCGAAGAGGCTTTAATGTTTTAATAATTTAATTAAATTTAGTTTAAAAATAAATAAAATCAGTTTTTAATAAATTAGGTGTTAACATTTTAATAATTTACTTAAATTTATAAATAAATAAAATTAGATGTTAATTTTCTTAAAATTTACTTAAATTTAGTTTAAAAATAAATAAAATTAGTTTCTAATTTTTTGATAATTTACTTAAATTTAGTTTAAAATTAAATAAAATTAGTTTTTCATAAATATTACTACAAAATTAATAAACATGTAAGTATAGAATACAATGATAATTAAAGTTAACTATACTTTGTTTTAAAAATTTTTTTTTACATTATTTACATTTATTTTGTAGGTCTAGGTAAACAGCAAAACCGTCACAATTTCAAATTATGGTGGATTTTATAGTCCAACATAAAGAACTAGCTCAAGGTTATGCGCGAACAGTTGATTGACGAGTGAAATCAAATAGATTGTGGCTAATTTTGGCAAACGATTTGAATTCTGACGGTTTTCCAAATCAGTAACTGAATGGAAAAAGGTTATATTTATATAGGATGAATGTGTATTAGTTTATAATTTTTTTTTTTACTTTTAGGTTTGATCAGATTTTAAGGTTCACCTCAAAGTAAAAATGAGGGAAAATAAAAGAAAATTACAGGTACTGGCGGTGGTCCAAACAGAGCTAAACCATAAACTGCTTTGGAGGAAACCATAATAGAGTTATTAAATTTGAATGTGGCTATTGACGGAATTGAAAATATTCAACGATTTGACTGTGAAACTAACTGCGAATCAAGGGAACAAAATGAAGATGCAATATTTCAACGGTTAATTAACGAAACGGTTCATGACACATCTAGTTTTGACGAATTGAAATTAGAAAATTACAATGAATTAGGGCCAACTCCACCATCACAATTACCGGAGATCGCAAACAGAATTCGAAATAAGCGCAAAGAGGCGGCTCCAGTAAAAATACCTCGACTTTAGTAAGACAACAAATTGAATTACAAAAAAACTTTCCATGAAATGATTTCTGAAACTTTGTCAAAAATTGCAGAAAACACAACAGAAATAAGCAGATACTTAAGAAAAATATATGATTTAAAAAAAAGAAGAAATCAATTTCAAAAAAGAAAAATGGCTTTAAAAGAAGTAGGAAATTTCGAATTTTAGAAAAGATATAAAAAAAAAACTGGCAATGAAAATAGTTAAAATGTTTGTTAACTAGAAAAAAGAAAGGTAGAAATAGAAGAAAGAAAATTTAATTTATCAAACAATATTTATCTAAAATATAACAATAGCTCGTTCTTGTTCAAATTCAAACCGTATCCAATACATTATCTTAAGCCCCAAATTTTTTTTTTTTTGTTTTTCTTTTCTAAATTTCTTTTTCTTTTGTAAATATCTCATTAATTAATTATAATTTTTATTTTTGTTTTATTTTTTTTTTTTTGTTGTTATTACCGTAATTTTCTCAGTGTTCTAACCTGTAGTGAATGTCTCTAAGAATATTTCTACACTCAATAAGGTGTTAAAAACTGTTGTGTGTAGATATTGGTCTCAGTTGCATTCATTACAGGGGTGGTACAAGTAAGTGGTAATGTGGGCCAAAAAGAAAAAACAGGAGGAGGAACAAAAGGAGCTTATAAGAGCCACCACAGCAAAAGTCATTAAAGAAAATATGTCGATTGACTATAAGAATAAAAAGGTAATCAGAAATGAGAAAAAAGCCATCAGAGATATCAAGGCGAAACCAGTATACTTTGTCAAGGCTGATAAAGGCAACGCACTGGTAATTTTAAACAAAGAAGATTACGATAATAGGATGCAGAAGAAGATCACGAACGGACCTTACAGGAAATTAAGAAACGATCCTCTTCAACAGTTCATCAAGAGAGTAGACAGCACTATCAAGGAATGCCGACAAGTAATAGGAGTCAACAAACTTAAGGTCCCCAATCCAGCACTTCCTAGAATTAAAGGACTTCCTAAAATTCACAAACCAGGGAATGAGATGAGAGAAATTGTGACAGCAGATATGTCTCCAACATATAAAATAGCCAAATGGTTAGTGGAGGAGTTTCGTAATATGGATAAGCAGTTCGAAACCCAATCAGTGAAAAACTCTAAGGAACTTGCTCAAGAATTACAATCAATGGGAGGACTTAACGAAGACGAGGTCATGGTCTCTTTTGACGTAAAATCCCTTTTTCCCAGTATCCCAGTCAAAGAGGCTATTATTCTGGTAGAAGAATGGTTACTACAACAAGAAACTGGACCATAGTGGAGGACAAAAGTAAAACAGTACATAAAGCTGATCCGGCTTTGCATGGAAGAAAATTATTTCACCTTTAGAGGAAATTTCTACAAGCAATTGAAGGGGGCTCCAATGGGAAATCCCCTTTCTCCATTCATCAGTGAAATTTTCATGGCTAAATTGGAGTCAGATTTAGCAGCAGAAGAACGGTTACCAAGATTTTGGAAAAGATACGTAGATGATATTTTTGCTATAATAAGGGAAAGGGACTTAGAATCAACCTTAACTACTCTTAACGGACTCCACAGGAATATACAGTTTACTGTCGAAGTAGAAAAAGAAGGTCAACTACCATTCTTAGATCTACTGTTAAGTAAAACAGGAACATCTCTAGAACTAGAGATTTACAGGAAACCTACGGATACTGACAGGGTCATCCCGAATACCTCCAACCACTCCTATCAACATAAGATGGCATCGTTCAACCACATGATCCATCGAATGTTAACACTTCCCATCTCCCAAAAAGGTTTAATAAAAGAAACTAAACACATATTTGAAATTGCGAGAATAAACGGATATCCGGAAAAAACCATCACGGCCTTACTTAGTAAACGGAAAAGAAGTTTACAACGGAATTCCCTCACTAACCTACTCACTTATCAACAACCCATAAGAAGAGTAGCATTGGAGTTTAGCAAGATTTCTCTCCCACTCAGAACGAAATTAAGAAAACACGGGTTAGATATCGTATATAGCAGCAGAACTAACCCACTCAAGTCTGTTCTAGGTTCAACTAAAGACCCAATCGAACAAATGGAAAAATCAGGTGTATATAAGGTAACTTGCAGTCATTGCAACAAAGTTTATATTGGGCAAACTAGCAGAAACATGCAAACACGACTCAATGAACACCTGAAAGAAGCAGAACTGGCTAAAAAGAATAACTCAACAGAGTTCCGATCCAAAGTAGCAGAACACATCATCCAGGAGAATCATAGCATTTCGAAAGAAGACATTGTAATGGTAAATTACATTAGAGATTCTAGGAAACTAGATTCAGCTGAAAGCATCGAAATTTACAAAACTAAAAATGACTCACTCCTAAATAAAGACCAAGGTAACGGTTATTCTTCTTTATTTAAATTTTTAGTGAAATACAATAAAACGAATAACACCACCCCTACCTGTCACTCTAACGTCAGAAAAATTATTTCAAATACCAACAATAAAATAAATAAAAATATTTTTATTCAACCCCCTACCTGTACTATTTCATTGGATAATAAACAACCATGCAGCCGCGAGAAACATCAAATTGTTACCTGTACGAATAAAATAAATAAGACAATTTTAGATTTCTTTCCTCAGTCGAGTACAAAACACTGAAGAAGTCTGCAAGTAGTAGACGAAATACGCGTATCTGTATGATAAGCATATCAGTAAAATTAAAAGGAAAATATTCGACTATTTTCACTGTTATAGAAAAAAAAAATTTAAAATTTAAAGGGAAAAAAGATTTTAAAAATTTAAATTATTTATTTATTTTTTTTTTTAGGTTCTTTTTTTTTTTTTGTTTTGTTGTTTTTTATTTTTGGATTACTTCTGTTAATTTTAATTTATTTACCTTTTCTATTGTAAATTGTTCGCTATAATGTTTAAGATAGATTTTTGTAACATCCGCGGTCTATGAACGAATTTCCATTCCGTCGAAAGCCATCTACGGCTTCAAAATCCAGCAATTCTAGCACTATCAATAATTAACTTTAATATCAATAATTATTCGCTTGTGCCACTTTTTATACCCCATAGAGGGATTGCTTGGTATATACGAAATGATGTAGCTTATAAGACTCTTAAAAATTTTGAGTGCTTCAACCTAATTTATCAATATAATTGGATGAAAATACACGTCGATAAGCGCATCATTTACTTCTGTTTTATTTACAGATCGCCTCAAGCGAACCAGCTAGAAACTGATATGCTTATAGAAAGTCTATCCAATCAGATAAACTCAATTCTGGAAACCACTCCCGAATCTGAGATTGTTTTGCCGGGAGACTTTAATATTCATAACAGGGACTGGCTTCACTTTTCTATTCACAACAGTCGCGAAGGCAAACAAGTTGAACTTTTTTCCAATTTTTTCAGCCTTTCTCAACTTGTCAAAAGCCCTACGAGGATACCAGACCGACGCGACCAGAACGGACATCTCCTGAATTTATTCCTAACTACCCATCCAGAGAAATATTCAATCTCTGTTTACTCTCAGCTAGGTGGTTCCGACCACTGTCTTGTAAGCACAAGCTTCGAAGTAGGCACAACAACCAGTTCTTCTAATTCTCCCAAAAGACTAGTTTGGCATTATCACCAAGCTGACTGGGAAGGCTTCAACAACTTTTTAACTGCATCGAACTGGTCGTTGTGTTTCCAATATAAAAATGTCGACTTTGCTGCAGAGGTGATTACCAAAAGGATTCTATTAGGAATGAAAACCTTCATTCCAAATAGCCTTAAAAGTATAAAACGAAATGCCTCAGGCTGGTTTAATGACCTCTGCAGCAAAGCTCTGAAATCCAAAGAAGAAGCTTACAAAAAATACAAGAACAATAAAACAGTCAATACGTATGAGAGTTATAAAGGGGTTAGGAATAAATGTAAAAAAATTATCAATCAGCAAAAATTCCTGCACAACCAAAGATTGAGACGAGAAATCTTTAATCTCCCTAACAACAGCAGGTCCTGTTGGACGTTTGCTAAAAGCGTTGGGCAAAATTTTTGCAAATCTTCATTTCCACCTATTTGATAATAGTACAACTATATCAGATTTTGTTGGAAAAGCTCACCTTTTTGCAAAATTATTTGCAGCCAATTCCACACTCCCTTATACAGCCCAAAATCCGCCAACAATCCCTGTTGTTAATTCTTCGTTTGGAAGGATATACTTCAGAACAAGAGCTGTAGTAAAAGTCTTGAAGAATCTTGATATAAAAAATCTACCGGTTCCGATGGTATACCTGCGATTGTGCTGCGACACATTGCCTTCGCCATTTCTAAACCTCTGCGCAACTTATTCTATTTGTCCTTTTCTTCAGGAACTTACCCGTCCTTTTGGAACGTTGCCCAAGTTTATCCTATTCCTAAAAACGGTGACAAAAGCAATCCTTCAAACTATAGGCCCATAGCTATTACTTCCATTATTTCCAAAACGATGGAAATCTTAATCAATCAAAAGTTGAAGAAATATCTTGATAGTAGAGGTATAATTCATGATAGTCATTACGGCTTTCGAGCCCAACGTTCCACCGGTGATCTCATGACATGCCTATGCGAAAAGCTTAACACAAGTCTTCATCAATCTGGTGAAGCTGCTGTTTTAGCTCTGGATATATCTAAGGCTTTTGATCGAGTCTGGTATTCTGCTCTTATAGCAAAATACAATGCTGTAGGCCTCGGTCCAACCTTTTCTAAATGGATTGAAAGCTTTCTCTTAAATCGATCTATCATAGTTTCAGTTGACGGTAGTTTTTCCGACCAACTTCAAATCAATGCTGGTGTTCCACAAGGCTCCATCCTTTCACCCACCCTATTTCTCATTTTCATTAATGACCTTCTCAAATTAACTTTCAATCCAATCAATAGTTTTGCCGATGACAGCACTCTAGTAGCATCATATGATTTTCTTAAAACAAATAATGCTACAGCTTCAGCAGTCAACTCCAAAAGAACAATGATGGCTGGTGCACTCAATCACGACCTAGCCAAAATTGTCGACTGGGGTAGAGCAAACAGAGTCGAGTTTAACACATCAAAAACTCAAAGCTGTCTTGTTAGTAACAAGCTTACAATATTCGAACCAATTCTCCGGCTTCAAAATGAAGTTATTCAGCGACTTAAAGACTTGAACATTCTCGGAATGCGAGTGAATCAAAATATGCACTGGAATGAGCATATTTTCGATATTGCGAAAAGCGTCGCCAAATGTTTGGGCTTTTCAAGTCGCTGCAAATTTTATTTTTCATCTCGAGACCTCTTAAAAATCTATAAAGCATATATACGACCCAAGCTCGAGTATAACTCACATTTATGGGCAGGTGCACCAAAAACTGCTTTAAATTTTTTGGACAAAGTTCAAAACCGCGCCATTCGTCTTATAGGCGACATAAACGTGACCTCATCCCTTATACCACTTGGTCATCGTCGTATTGTTGGAGCACTTTCTCTATTTTATAGATATCTACTTGGTGTTGACACTTGTTCCGAGGAATTAAAGTCACTTCTTCCTCCTCTCAAGCAATTCTGTCGCATAACACGAGAGGCATCAAGTGCACACCCTTTCACAGTGGAAATTCCGAGATGGTTTAAGTCCGGCTATGGAAATTCTTTTATAGTAAGAACATCTCGATTGTCAAATCGCGTCCCAATCGCAGCATTCCCAATGAGAGAAGGATTTTTTATTTATGATTTACAGAGATTTAAGACGAATATTAACAACATTGTTCGCTCTTTCCCACAAAACTTTTCTTCTTCCTTTTTCTTTCCTTTCCTTTAACTATCCTTTCCTTTTTCAAATGGTCAACGGTACGCAAGTGCTAAAAGGTTCAAAACCTAAGTTTTGGCTATTTTTTTTTTTTTTTTTGTTCTCCTATTACTCCGCGTGGTAGCATAGGGCTTCGATAGTGAACCTCCATTCCTCTCTGTTGAGTACTACTTCCTTAATATCGTCCCAGGTATAATTGTTGATTGTTAATTCTTGATCGATTGTGCGTCTCCATGTGTTGTATGGTCTGCCGGGTCTTCTTTGTCCTTGTGGATTCCACTCTAGAGCTCTTCTTGCTATATCACTTTCTTAGTGTATGACCTATCCATTTCCATTTTTTCCTATTTATCTGTCTGTTGATAGGTTCTTCTCCAGTTATCATCCATAAATCTTCGTTGCTAATTCTTGCCGGCCAGAATATTCTGCATATAATTCTCAAGCACTTGTTGATGAATACTTGTAGCTTCTGTTTGATTCTGACCGAAGTGAGCCATGTTTCACTGCCATATATTAATGTTGACTTAACACATGCTCTGAATATTGTTAGCTTTGTTGTTCTCGATATTTGGTTGCTCCGCCATATCTTCATTAGGCTCCCAAATGTTCTTCTTGCCTTATTTATACGGCTGTTGACATCTTCTGTTGCACCTCCTCTTGATGTTATAATGCTCCCCAGGTAGTTGAATTCTTCTACGTATTCTATCTGTTGTCCACTCACTGTTATTGGCTCACTATAACTGTTGTTTGTCCTCATTGCCTTGGTTTTCTCGATATTTAATTCCAGTCCCGATTTCTTTGCTTCTTCCTGTAATCTGTTGACTTTGTTCTGTAGGTCCCTTTGATTTCTTGATATGAGGCATACATCATCTGCGTAATCTAAGTCTTCTAAGTTTCCGAAGAGATCCCATTCTATTCCGTTTATTCCTGTGCAAACTTCTCTTAGAATGTCGTCTAGTATTGTGTTGAAGAGAAGTGGAGATAGTGGACATCCTTGTCTAACTCCTATATTGGTGTAGAATGGATCACTGATCTTACCTCTGTGTTGAACTGTTGTCTCTGCATCTTTATACATCGCTTTGATGATGTTGATGATTTTTTCAGGAACTCCCTTCTTTGTAAGTGTTCTCCATATTGCGCATCTCTTGACAGTGTCGAATGCTTTCTTAAAATCTATGAATAGTAGATATAGCGGGGCATTCCATTCTACTGATTGTTCAACTATGACCCGTAAAGTATTTGTCTGGTCAACACAGCTTCGGTTTGGTCTGAAACCTGCCTGCTCTTTCCGTAGTATTGGTTCTAGTACTTCTTCTAATCTTTTCTTTATAATAATTGCTATTATCTTATGAATAGTATTTAGAACCGTGATTCCTCTCCAATTGCTGCAATTTGCCAAGTCTCCTTTCTTAGGTATCAATCATTCCTTTCTTCCATGATGGTGGTATATTCTCCTCTATCCATGCTTTCCTGATGTGGGGTTCAATTGTTTTTGCGAATAAGTCAGGGTCCAGTTTGGCTATTTCTGCTGGAATTCCATCTTCACCTGTTGCTTTGTTGTGCTTCAGGATATTGATTGTAGCTTTGATTTCTTCTATATTTGGAGCTTGAGTAGATATTGGCAGTCCTTCAGTTGGGTAGATATTTGCATTGTCTCTGTTTCTTATGTCTGCTTCATTATTTGTACTTTCTTCGTTGCTCAGTTCTTGGAAATGTTCTCTCCATCTCTTTAATTGATCCTCTAAGTTTGTGATGAGCGCACCATTTTTATCTTTAAATTGGTTTGTTATGTTGTTCCGACTGGCTTGTTAAGTTCTTGATTATGCGATGCAATTCTCTCAGGTTATGTTGCTGTGCTGCTTTTTCTGCTTCTCCGGCTAAATTTTGTAGAAATTTCCTTTTATCTCTTCTTGCTGCTCTTTTTACTGTTTTCGCTATTTCTTCATATTCTCTTCTTGATGCCATCCTGTTGTTTATCATTTTCTTCATTTCACCTCTTCTTTTAATCAAGGCCCATGTGCTATCGGTTATCCAGATTTTTCTTTGTGGTTGTGAAATTCCAAGATTTTGTTCGCTTGTTTGGTTGTAAATTTCCAGAATCTCTTCCCAAGTGTATTCTCTATTATTTCTAATATTTTCTCGTAACGCCGTAACTATGTCAGCTCTTACTTGCGGATTTTTTAAGTTGTTTATATTTATTTTCTTCTTTCTATATCTTCTGCCTCTTCCTTGTTGGCTTAGTTTCATTCTGAAGTCCCCAGTTAGTAATTCATGATCGCTGTGTATATCTGCTCCCCTTCTATTTCTCACATCTAACATTGATTGTTTCCACTTCTTGCTGATGCATATGTGATCTATCTGATTTCTTGAGATCCCGTTTGGTGTTGTCCATGTGTATTTGTGGATATCTTTGTGTGGAAATAGACTCCCTCCGATTGCTAGGTCGAAAGTCTGACACAACTCTATCAATCTTTCCCCGTTGTTGTTTCTTTCTCTTCCTAACCCGTGTTTGCCCATTATCTCCTAAAGTCCATTGTTGTTAGATCCTATTTTCGCATTCCAGTCACCCATTAATATTATGATATCTCCCCTATTTATGAGTGCTAGCGTTGTTTCTATTTGTTCGTAGAAGTCATCCTTAATATGGTCTTCAGCGACATCTGTTGGTGCATAGCATTGAATTATTGTTACATGTCTTGTCATATTTCGAAATCGCCCTATAACAATTCTATCCGAGACTGCCTTCCAAGAAACCAATGTTTGTCTCAATTTCTTTGATATTAGTATTCCGACTCCACTTTCACCCCCTGTTTCCCTTCCACTGTAAATGACCATGTTTCCATTCTCCGTGTTGATTTCTCCGGTGTTGTTCCATCGCATTTCACTTATACCTAGGATGTCTATGTTGTAAGTAGCCATTAGAGCTTCCAATTGCGAGAGTCTTGAAGCTTCTCTAAGTGTTCTTACATTCCATTGTGCAATTCGGGTCCTTTTTTGAGTGCCAAAGGTCGTTATCAAGTAGTCATTCGTGTATCCGAGGCTTCTTCTTCTATTATTTCGAATCCATTGATTTACCGATTATGCAGGTGATTGGCCTACAGTAACCGGTCCTAGGAGATGGAATAACCATCTACCGCTGCCTAGAAACAACGTGGCGCTACCTTATTACCGGTTCGATCTCAATTAATGATTTTCATTCGATTAATCTCGAATTTTCAATTAACAAATTTAATGATGGATTTTTTTTTATAAATCGCCACCAACCAGGTTTGAACCGGGGTACCCTCGGTCATGGATCCTGTTACATAACCACTGCGCCACCGAGGGTGCAAAAAGTTTTGCCTA
This sequence comes from Argyra leucocephala, assembly GCA_963942445.1. NCBI lineage: Eukaryota > Metazoa > Arthropoda > Insecta > Diptera > Dolichopodidae > Argyra > Argyra leucocephala. The sequence goes on from OZ012682.1 coordinate 27,347,174, forward strand.
TAATATAAAAAAAAAAAAAAAAACTGGAATGAGCATATTTTCGATATTGCGAAAAGCGCCGCCAAATGTTTGGGCTTTTTAAGTCGCTGCAAAGCTGTTTTTTCATCTCGAGACCTCTTAAAAATCTATAAAGCATATATACGACCCAAGCTCGAGTATAACTCACATTTATGGGCAGGTGCACCAAAAACTGCTTTAAATTTTTTGGACAAAGTTCAAAACCGCGCCATTCGTCTTATAGGCGACATAAACGTGATCTCATCCCTTATACCACTTGGTTATCGTCGTATTGTTGGAGCATTTTCTCTATTTTATAGATATCTACTTGGTGTTGGCACTTGTTCCGAGGAACTAAAGTCACTTCTTCCTCCTCTCAAGCAATTCTGTCGCATAACACGAGAGGCATCAAGTGCACACCCTTTCACAGTGGAAATTCCGAGATGGTTTAAGTCCGGCTATGGAAATTCTTTTATAGTAAGAACATCTCGATTGTGGAAGCGCGTCCCAATCGCAGCATTCCCAATGAGAGAAGGATTTTTTATTTATGATTTACAGAGATTTAAGACGAATATTAAAACCATTGTTCGCTTTTTCCCACAAAACTTTTCTTCTTCCTTTTTCTTTCCTTTCCTTTAACTATCCTTTCCTTTTTCAAATGGTCAACGGTACGCAAGTGCTAAAAGGTTCAAAACCTAAGTTTTGGCTATAATATAAAAATAAAAAAAAATAAAAAAATAAATTAGTAGAAATTAAGTATAAATTTTAGTTTTAAATGTTTTTCTTGCATTGTGATGAAATTACATTATTTTCTTATATTATTGAAAATGAATGAATTAACTATTTTTATGTTTCTAAAATTAATATTTTTTATTTTATTTAAAAAAAAAAAATATAAAGTGTACATTATTATTATATATTTTATCAAATTTAAAATTTAATTAAATTGAGTACCAAATAGTTTTTATAGACTAATTTTTAATCTTTTATATGACTAATTTTTTTAAATACACATGAAGTATAAAAGTAAATTATGTTTTTATTTTTGAAATTATTTTTTTAAGGCTTGATAATTAAAACAAATACAATACAAAATATTTTTATATGTTGGGAATTTTTTAATCGTTATCTTACTAATAAAAATGCAAAATATAATAAAATAATTGAATTTAATTTTACATTATGCCGTCTTAGTGAATTTTTTATATTGTCACGAATTTGTTTAGCTTCGTCCAATATAGAAGTTCCATCCATAGTATCCTAATTCATAAAAGAATCAACATCATTTTCCACAGTGTTATAACCGAATGGTAATTTAAAATCAAGGCAAATATTGTGAAGTGCGCAAGAAGTGTTGAATATTTGTACAGTTTTTAATGGTGAATAGTGCAATTCTCGTGCTGCCAACAAACATCTAAGGCGCTTTTTTAATACACCAAAAGTACGCTCAACAACATTTCTTAGTTTTTGGTGCATATTATTGTAATGTGCTTCAGCACTGCCTTCTGGAGCGTCTCGTTAACATCTATGGAAATCATAACATCTAATTAACTAATATCCAAGTTGATTTGTCATCATCATTATAACGTTTTTTAAAAAATTCTCTTTCTTTACTTAATGCCCAAATATGTGAATTATGAAAAGCACCTCCAAAACGGGCATCAACAGCTCACATTTTCGTATTATAGTCTCATATCTAGTCAAATTTTTTAAATATTTGATTGTTTTAAATATTTTTAATATTGAAGTAAACTTACCACCATAGAATTTAAACTATGTTTCATATTTCTATTAAAAAATAAATGTTCATCTATAGGAGGCTGTATAATTTGTAAATGGGCTCCATCTATTGCACCAATAATTCCTGGAAATTTTCGTTTTGCAAAAAAAGATCTTTTTGCTTCTCTTTTTTCAGCAACTGACATTTCAAGCTTTATTTTAAGTGGACAAAATATTTTTTCAATAGCGGTGCACACTTCAGATATCACGTTAGACACCGATTACTGGCAAAGTGCTATATTCATATTCTGGCCAACTCCTTATTGATATCCACCTTCTACCAAAAACCTCAACCTAGTTTTATATTCTGTGGTATGGATAATGAACGTACAGTCTTTAGGCTATCTTTAATTCCGTCTAATACATATAGAAATGCTTCTTTTGATAGCCTAAAGTTTTTAATAAATCTAAATTATAAAATAAAATAAACAATAATTAAAAATAAATCTATAACAAAGAATAAAACATGACACTTACTTTTTGGTAGGCCTTTCCATAATATTAGATTTATCTCTTAGAATGTTCCCCTGAACTGCCATATTAATATTATTTTCTTCACTATCACTAATATCACTAAAATATAATGCTATACATGCCATTTTTTTTTCAACTTTATTTCTACTTATTTTGAATCTGAATCAAATGTTTTTAATTTTTCTTACGAATAAATAATTTCAACTTTCACAAAATTTCAAATTTTAAAGCAAAAAGTAAATGTCACAATGTCAGTTTGAAAAATATTCGCGATGTGTTTTTATTACATGGTAGGAGCCCTGATTTTTTAAGTTTAAATAACTGCAAAAATATAATTTTTTTCGAGTTTTGTTCTAAAAAGAAATTAGAATTTTGTATTTTTTAGATCGAACAGTAAAAAAGAATATTATATAGGTACTTTAATTTTTTATTATAGAAAAATTGATTTAAAGAAGACCTTGCCATATAAAAAAAAATATTTATTTAAAAATATTTAAGAGAGTAAAAATTTACTACACTACTGGAAATAAATATAGTATCAGTTTTTCACAAAATTTTTTTTTAAATTGTTTGCCAGAATATTGTAATGCAGTGTACATGTACTTCATCAAAACACATAACAAATTATTTCTAATCAGCACAATTGTTTTTCACTATTTTCCTTAAACCAACAATTTTTTAAATTTTAAATTATATTTTATGTAATATTTTTTTATATAATTAAAGTACAAATTCTAAACTTTATTTTGATATTAAATTTATATTTTTTTATTTATATTAAATGCCCTACAACTTTGTTTAAACAAAAAAATGTCTGCCAAATTTAGAAAATTACTTCACAGCGCGCTCAAATTGGTTGAAAAGAAAAACAAAAAAAAAAGAACAAAATTGAAAATCTTAGGCAAATACATAGGCAAATATCATTTTTCATTCTCATTTGCTTGTCAGGATTGTTATGTACCAAGCAATGCACTCTACTATAGGCCTTCATACTCACTATTTTTTACAAAATTAGGCGAAAACAGTCAAAAACTGTCTCTTTTTAGCCTTCGTTTGCACAATACACTCAAATTTCATTTATTTTTTTTTTCTTTTATTCCATTTTGTTGATGAAATTACAACACACTTAACCTTGGTTAAAGCGTTTTTAGTAGGTAAATTGAGAAAAAAGATGAAGGAAAAAAAGTTTCTAATTTTTTCATTAGTATGGTTTTGAATCCTCTCCAGTTTGCTGCTTTAGCTTGTGATGGTAATATCTATGTCGGATTGTTGAGTAGATTTTTTTTTTAAATCAAATTTTTGAATGAAATTTCAATTAGTTTTTAATAGGATTTTCAGTAAAAGTAGATAAAAATTTATATTTTTTGAAATATATTTCATTTTAAAAATATCTCTGCTAACAAATAAGATCCCGCCATTTTAAATATTCCCATAAGGCTTATACACAAATAAGATACATTTTGAAAGTTGCGCTCTGAGTAAGAAGGCCTGTAGTAGAGTGCATTGTACCAAGTATACACGAATAATTTAAATAGAAATAAAAATAAAATACAGAAATTTTTTTTTTTTTTAGAAATATTTGCCTTTAATTTAAGCGTACTAAAACTACAAAAATAAAATTTAGAATCGCAGCTTGATATAAGGTTTTCAAAGCAAGTGATGATTGTAATTACGGAAAAAGCAAATTAGTCGAATTTGTACCAAATTTCTTAATATTTTTTTAATGAAAAATAATATACTTTTAAAGAACAACACATATAATCAACTAGCACTAAAATTCACCCTTACGCAATTTGATTATTATTGCTCATACTTCAAATTTGTAATAATATTTTTTCAATTACTGTAACAAATTTTTTGATTACATACCTTTTAATTTTTTAAAATACGTAATAAAAATTTTCACTAACAAAAAATTATGCACTTTATAAAAAGAAACCCTGTAAAATACAAAAAACATTTGACGTAAAATCGTAGATAAAATCTGAGAAAAAGTCCGAAATGTTAACACTCATCCGACTTTATCTACGATAAAATTAGATTTTGTCTGACGTGTAAACGCTGCCTAAACATAAATTGGTATATAAAAGTATATAAAAATGCATAAATCGAAATTGACTTTTTTTACATGCGCGAAGAGTGATTTGTAACTGCCCAGTGTGAAATCGAGAAGTCATTGGTTACCCAAAATTAGTTCTCGAACTTTTTCCAAGGTAATTAGTTACAGAACTAATGAACAAACCATTAGAAGTTGTTGTATATTTTGTCTATTAAGAACTAGGTCCCTCCACGATTACATTTTTGCTAAAGTAATGCTGAAGGTAATCCAGTTTTTCTTTACGAATAAAGAATAAAATTATTTTTCTGTTAAAATATCTTTTTTTTGTTTTAATTCTTTTTTTTTAATTTTTCAGTCGTAATCATAAAGTAGGTTGTAGAACATTATTAAATATTAGTGAAAAAAAAAAAAATTATTTAATAAATTAATATATTCTTATTTTTTGTTTAAAAAATGAAATTTTAAGGTAAGAATGAAAAAAATTAAATTTTTTATTTATATTATTTTATTAAATTTTAAACTTAAATTCTAAAAGTGAAATATTTATTTATTTTTTTTTCAAGTGTTTTCTTTTCCTAAAGGATTACGAAGTTATAATTCGAAAAGCTTTCAAAAGGTCAAAGAACAACTACTTTAAAAAAAATGTGTACAAAAAAAACGACTAGATGATTCCGCTTTATTTTGAATTCACTTAGTACGTTTAATTTTAATTTTTGTTTAATGAATTCTGCATTATTTTAAGTTTAATTTTTACTTTTAACTTTACCAATATTAATTGTGATAATTTTGAGTTTAATTTTTATTTAATAATATTATGTAATCTATTTTTTGATGGTTGCGTTTCGACAATTTGATTTTGAATTAATTGTTGAAATAATTAGGTTCATTCAATACCATGTGATTGCAATCAATTACAATCAAAAGCAATCCAAAATGTTCAAAATCTCAGTTGTCATTCAAAATTTTTGTGTTTTTGAAATTTCAAAGTTTGTTTAGCAAAAAAATGGAAGTAAAATTTTAAGAAACTGAATTTATAAAAATGTTTGTTTGTACTGTAAAATTATAATTTTACTAAGTGAATAATATTGTAAAATTTATTGTATTTAGCTATATTGATTTTGATAAAATAAAAATTATATTTTCCTTAAACTAGAATGAATTGTTTTTTTTTTTTTTAAATTAAAAATTCCTTTTTTGAACCAGTTCTATAACTCATTACCCGTAATGAGTTTGGTAACTATTTCCTTTTCAACACTTTTCACTAGTTCAGTAACTACTTCTCAGTAATGAGTTTCGTAACTAGCTCCCGTTCACTAGTTCAGTAACTAGTTCTTAGTAATGCAGGAGGAAGTTACTGCTTGACTCGTAGGACATCGTGTGCAAATTGTAATGCTGGATTTACATTAAGGTAATCTAAAGTGTAATGCTTTATCTGATTACCGGTAATTAGTTTTGGAATTAGTGCGTAACTAGTCGGATTTCCTACTGGGTGAGTGATAGATAACTGATACGTTCAGATTTTGTTTTCTTCCATAAATAAAATGCAAATAAACTCAGCCATATGATTATGTATGTAACAAAATGCAACCTTATATGACACATGTATGTATGTACATATGCTTAGTGAAACAAAGAGAAATAATCTACCTAATCTAAACCTAATCTTTAAGAAATACCAAACCGAGCAAAATATCATTAGTTAAAAGAGGTAAAATTTACATTTACTTATCGTATACCAAATTTATTATGAGAGAGAAAAGGTACAAAACAGATGTTTATCTTTTGCTTTATACTGTAAAAAATTTTTGCGTTCCCATTATTTATATAAGGCAGGGTGGCAAAAAATGTTTGTTCTAATTTAGTTTGCTCCCATACGATGATTAATTCTGATTAAAAATATTAAATTATAATTACATTACAATAATATAAAATATTATTAATATTTTTGTCAGTAATAATTTGGTGTTACAAACTTTATTATTCTTTATTAATTATAGTAATATATAGTAAACCTAATTATTATATTGTTATACGATTATAAAATAATACTGAGGACAACATCTATTTACAAATCACAGAATTTAAAGAATATGATAACGCTCATTTACTTAGGTCTCCTAAAAATCTTATGCATGGTTGATATAGTTTAGAAAATAATACTGTTAAATATTTCAACGAAATTTTTGTCGAAAACTTTTTTTCCAAATCAATATATTAATCAACAACTTTTTTTAAAAATTATTAACTTTATTTTATTTAATTTCAGCCAACTTTTTTTGTTACTCTCTTTTGTTTACTAAATTTTTCCTTTTTCTTGCACGGTAAATTCTTATTATCGTCTATTTCTTACAATTTTTACCAAATTTGTATATGGATTTGTGTGTAAACAAATGAAGCCATACATGAGTGCATAGGCATTAGGCATACTGCATATTCTAATTGGGATGAATATTGTTTGATGATAACTATGAGAAGAGAACTTCAAATTTTGTTTCTTGTTTTGTTGTTTGTATTTAATGGAGAAAAAACAAATTGTTTTTTGTTTTATTTTATTTCTGATCAGAGCAATAAATAATTACGTGTCGTATAATCTACAACAACAAAATCCACATTTTAATTTACTTATTATTCTTATTATTACTACGTGAATACTGTCTGTATGTATGTTTTTTTTTGTACCTACATTTAGAATGTATATGAATGTATATATTAATAATATTAGTGACCCACAATTTAGCGTAACGCGAGTTTATAACATATTCTGTACCGATAAACGCCTTATAAGTAAGTTTCACTTACAAAAAAATCAATATTAATATATGTTAAGTAAATATAATATATAACATTATGTATCTAAATTCAAGTAAATCATATTTATTTAAGGGTATAGGTAAGATTGTTAGTTATTACATACAAATCTATAAAAGCAAATAATCAAAATTATTAATAAGAAACACAATTTGTAATAATTATAATATTAATAATAACAATAATAAATATAAAAGACAACGTCATAAATCTATGGGTGATATTGATGGTATTAAATTAAAATTAAATTTTATAAAAACCAATATTAGCACCAATGGTAATAATGTTAATCGTTCACAAGAACAACAATCAAATGGACATGATAATAATGAGCTCCATAATGATATTCACAAAAAAAAACATAAGTGTAATAATAAAGATAAAGATGAAAATAAATGTTTTTTCGAAGATAACTTCAACTATTCGCCAGCTAAACACGTTAACTCTAAGAGGCAATTGTTTCCTTGTATAAGCACTGATGGAATTACTAATGTAAGTACTAATAACGATAAGATTTTAAGCAATAATTATATCAACAATAGTATATAAATGGAATAAAAAAAGAAAAACAAAATTTTCACAAAATAGTAATAACAGTCACAATAATAATAATAATAAAAATGGCGAAAACAATAATTGTAATACTAATAATAATGATGATAATAATACTGTCAGATTTATGCTTAGAGCAAGCACATCAGACGTCTATTACTAGACGAAAGCTTGCTTTTTTTAATTGTGCAATAACTCATCATCCAGTAGGGTTAGTAAAACACCGCCACCTTTGATTAAAAAATTTAAAAATAAACTAAACCAGGTACATGCTGTTAGTAGAAGGGTAAAAAGTCATAAATTAATACCTACGTTAATAGCTATACATTTAATAAAAACACTTCAAAAAGTTAGGCCAAAAAAAATATCAAAGCTAAAAAGAACAACAGTTGTTAGTTAGTCTCAGTTGAACGTACATTAAGACGTAATCGTTTTTTAATTGTTAAAACACTTAGTTGACGATCAAAAGAACTAGAGTTAGAATTTACTTCACGGAGCATTCTAGTGATTGGCTCGAATCTACCATATTCGGTAGGGTGGAAGGGAATGTGGAACAACTCAACGGTTCTGAGATTATTCCGATTGGATCTTGCAACCAAATAATTTGAAATTTCAGGGGCTAGCGTTACACCCGAAAGGATCTGGTGAATAAAAGAGATATCTGCAATTATTCGACGATCAGACAACGACTGTAAGTCAATGAGTTTAAGACGGTGGTAATAAGGTGGAAGCCGCAATGGATCATTCTACGAAAAGTTACTCAAAGCGAAACGTAAGAACTTTCGTTGAACCGATTCAATTCGGTTAATGTCAGTCAAGTAATGTGGAGACCACACTTGACTGGCATATTCAAGGGTAGGCCTTACATAAGTAACATAAAGATGTTTCGTGAGGTAGGGGTCAGAAAATTCTTTACACCAACGTTTAATGAAACCTAAAGAAGAATTTGCTTTGCTCACTATCTTATCATAATGTAGCTTAAAGCTCAGTTTAGTGTCAAGCGTTAGCCCGAGGTCTATAATAGAATTCGCTCTTGAAAGCTGACAGCCATTTAGTTGGTAGCTGAACCAAATTGTCCGAATGGAATTTTTCCTAGAAAAGGTAATGACTTGGCATTTAGAAGTGTTCAATTCAAGTCCATTTTTTGAACACCAAGAAGCGAAATTGTTAAAATCGTTTTGTAACTTTAAGCAATCCGATGAGGAAGATATAGGAGTAAAAAGCTTTGAGTCATCAGCAAAACTAAGAAGTTTAGAAAAAGTTATCACTTTAGGAGCATCAATTGTTGAAACTATAAAACTAAGGGGTCCTATATGACTACCTTGAGGAACACCAGAAGACGCTGAATATTGGTCAGAAATCGCAGTTTTAAATAAAACTGAGTATTCCCGAGAAGAGAGGTAAGACTCAAGCCAGTTAAGGCTATGCGGTGAAAAACCTATAATTTTGTGCTTGAGTAATATGATACTATGAGGAATTTTGTCAAATGCTTTACTTATGTCAGTAAAAATGGTGTCAACTTGAGAACCATTCTCCATTGAGGTCATTGCCTGGGAGACAAAGTCAACCATATTGGTAGTTGTTGACCTACCTCTTTGGAAACCGTGTTGCTCAACACAAATAAAACGTTTACAATAATCATATAAGAAATCATATATCATACGCTCAAAAAGTTTAGGAATACACGAGAGCTTGGCGATGGGCCTATAATTGGTGCATTCATTTCTGGAGTCTTTTTTATGAACTGGAATAATGTAAGACTTTTTCCATAAACAGGGGAAAATGCCCGATTGAAGGGATAAATTAAACAGAAAAGAAATGGGATGCAATAAGTTAATCATGCATTCCTTAAGAAGAATCGGAGGAATACCGTCAGGGCCGGAAGAAAAATCGTCTTTTAATAATGAAATATGTTTCAACAATAGTTCAGCAGTTATAAGAATGTTTTTGATTTCAAAGGTAATAACTTGATTACTCTGAGAGAAGTCATTCAGATTGCTAAAATAGGTTTCATCGGGAGTGAAGTCATTTCTTGAAAAAGTAGAGGAAAAAAAGGATGCAAAAAGATTCGCAATAGTAGTCGGATCATTAGAAGATCTTCCCAAATAATTTAAAGTTGCAGGATATCCATCAGTTTTACGTTTAGTATTGATCAATTCATGAAACTTTTTCGGATCAGAGAAAATACATGACTTCATTCTGATAAGATAAGACTTATAATTTCTGTCAAGTAGGGCTTTAAACTTTTCAAACAATTGGGAATAAATGAGATAGTCAGAACGGAGTTTGGATTTGAGAAATTTACTCCATGCAGCATTCCTTTGATTTCGTAAAGAACGAATGTTGTTGTCGTACCAAGGAGGTGACAAATTTGTGTTTTTTATAGGTTCATAGGGAACTGCCATTGAGATACATTCAAATAGACGGATATAAAATTCGTTGAGACAATAGTTGATATCATTTATAATGAAAACATCTGAAAAATTGATTAACCGTAATTGGTTATTGAGAAGATTAAAATTAGCTTTTCGGAAGTTGAATCTATAAGAAGTTTCAAAGGGAGTTTCCTCCCTCAGCGTATCATAACAATAAGTTACGATTAGAGGTGGATGGTGAGCATCAATGTTGCAAAAAAAGAGGTTACTCCTTTCGACGTAAGAGTTTTCAGCGTCAGATACAAAAACTATGTCGAGTTGTCTACCGAGAGAATTTTTGATATTAGAAATTTGCAGAAGATTACAGCTATAAAGATCGTCAATAAATTCAGTTTCACAAGAGTTCATAATCATAATCATAATAATGTTCGATCAAGAACAAAATCATTAAGACAACTTAATAATAATAATATACAATCAAAAAATTGTAGCAATAGTGTGCAACGAAAAAAATTCGAACGAAAATATGGATTGAACTAATATTAGAAAGAAATCTCATAATTTGCAACAGCAACAACAACAACAAACGCAACAACAAGAACAACAAAATTATATTAACTTGCCAGTGTCTGTTTATATGTATATATGTATGTTTGGTAGGTAGGTTGGAAATTTTTTGTTAATATTTAAACCAAATGCAAAAAGAAAAAAAATAATTTTGTTTAAAAAATTTCAAGATAGAGCTCTGAAATTTTGTACAGTTACTCACGATGAAAAAAGCAACCGGACAGACACGGTACTTTACAAAGCAATCAAATGACTGGTTTGGGTTGCTGCCGAACAACTCTTAGCACGTCTCAGGCATATTTCAAAACCAATTGTATTACAAGCATGAAATTTTTAAAGAAATGCGACGGCATAATAACGACACGTAATTAATGGGAATTTGGAAACGCTTTGTGAAGTTCTTTCAATATTCTTGATTTTTTTCAAGCGGCAAATATTAAAAATGTCCATTAACAATATTCCAGCAAGATTCATTATATACTTTTGTGTTTTATCTTATAGTAGTTTTAGATACTCAACATCCACCACTAGTTTTATTTTCTACTTTTTAGGGAGCTAGCTAGTTTGGTTTCGATAAAAGTATATTTTAAAAATTTTTATTTTTACATTATTATTTTATTTTATACTTTTTAGTTTTAAGTGAAACCTATAGGTATTATAATTTCAGAAAGAGTATATAAGTGTAAACTCTTCTGTCTATAACACAATTGGTTTTTGAAATATGCCTGAGACGTGCTAAGAGTTGTTCGGCAGCAACCCGAACCGGTCCACATTTTCGAAATCGGTAGCAGTCGTATTTCTTTATTTGTGAAAAAGTATCTAAGTGTAAATTTTCATGCCTGAAATACAATTGGTTTTCAAATATGCCTGAGACGTGCTGCCTTTTTTCGGTTTTTCGACCTGGTCTAGTACCCTTTGTCATTGGGATATAATAAATGACAAAAAATAATTGAGAGTCTAATCTGGTAACAAATTAAATAAAATGAAACTATTCTATTTAAGAAGGCTTAGCTCCTGAAAATAGCAGTATTTTCCACATTTAATGAGTAGAGCCAGTAATTTGTTAAATAAATACTCGAAATATTGTAGATATTGTAGTGTAAAATTGCAGTACCGTACTTAATTAAGCACGAAAAGGTGATTCTACCTAAGTTACTTACTGTCAAAAACTAAAAAAAAAAAAAAAACAAAAAACATAAGTTCTTCTATAAAGACATATATAAAAAATACCATCGGATTTTAAAATGCTGACTATACGAATATTTAAAAAAGAAATAAAAAATGTTTTCATTAATAATAAATTAAGTATAAATAAATGATATCTTTTCAATCAAATTATTATATCATAGTAAATTATTAGTATTAACGTAAATTGTTAATACTTTTGTTTTTATAAAAATGGTCAATTAAAATTTCAACTTATACCTACATTAACTTGTTACTATTTATCTTGCATTTGTACTTGTACGGTACTTTGGTTTTGGTTTAACTGTATTTTACATTTTGTTTTTATACGTTGATTTATTAGAATACACTCTACCCGAGCTACTAAGTTTTTTTAAATTTAAAACTATTATGAAATATAAAATATATTTATTTTATTTTTATATATTTTTTTTTATATTTAATTTAAAACTAATGTGAAATATAGAATTTATTGTACATTGTAGGAAACCAAATAGAATTGTTTAATACATATTGTGTATTAATACACATATATACATATAAGAATTAAGCTTAATAATTCTAGCACTACACTGTGTAGTTTCTAGCATATTCCTCTGTGGACCTTCTGGCAACACTCTTCAGATGTGAATAAAGAGAAAAGATGTGTTGTGAATAAAGATAAAATACTCAATGCAATCTCAAAAAAGGATTTTATTTTAAAATGAGTAGTTTTACTTGCATTCAATTTATGCATGTGTGCTTACAAATTAAATTAATCAAAACGATAAAATAATATTTTGTGTAAAATTTACTTATTTAAAAATTTAATCCTTTTTTGAGATGGCATTGAGTGTTTTTAATTAAATATCACAAAAAGAAATTTATAAAAATAAAATAAAAATATTTTATATTTCATAAGACTTTTAAATTAATATCATATTAAAATAAAATCATGAAATTCATTAGAAATAAAAAACAATATGTACCTACCTGACATGAAAAAAAAAATTTGTGAAACTTTAACATAAAATCAAAAAAATCAATTAAACCAGAGTAAAATTAGATATGTTAGAAAACTAGAATCCAATATTATTTATCGTGTATTCTTCAAAAAGTTCTTCGCTTTCCTCAATATTTGATTATTTGAATATTATTCAGACGAATCAATTGTAGGAACAGAATCTCTTATAAGAAATCAATCGAATTGCTACATTTACCTTGCAAATTTAGTCCTTCTTTTATTAAAGAATAAAGCAAGAATGTAAGGTTTTATACAATTTAGAATTTTATTTTTGGTCAAATATATTAAATCGAATATTCTTTCTACTTCTGTGTTGCTATATGTAAGTGCCAATAAAGAAACTAGGTACATAATCATAATTAAATCTTAAAAAGGACTAGAATTGTTTGACCTTTTGAAATTATGTACTTGAATCCAAAATTTCATTGTATTCATTATTTCTTTCACATCCCAATCTAATAGGTTTAAGAGCCAAAATCGTTCAAAATCACTTCAACGTATCTGTATCTAACCATTTAAGCAGTGTACTTTAATGAAACCAGAAAAATTTAAGTTTCGAAAAATTTGAAATATTTATTATAATATGTATAAATTTTTATTCATAATTATAAAAAAGAAATGTATGTATTTATACCAGACTTTATGATTTTTTAATTGAATTATACCAGAAATTATGCAGTATAATTTTTTAGAAATATTAAGATACTTACTTTTTACAGATATTAACTTGCTTTCGATTAACAAAATTATAAAATAATATTATTACATACAATATTGTTGTTATTAGTAATAATTAACATTTTATTCGATTTCTATAAAATGTACCGTACCGTCTAGGAAATAGGAATATGTAAGTATAATATAATGTAAGTAAAGTATACTCTTTATTACCTTGCTTACCGTTATTATTCAGCACATGCAAATGCAATATGCATGCATATTACAGCATTGAGTAAAATTATGAGTACAAAATACAAATAAACAAATCCATACACAACATATTCACACAAAATGATTACAAACATCTAAGAAAAAATTGGTTTTTCATCTTATTTTAATTCAATTTTCAGTCTAATAGTATAATTTGTATTACCTAACTCTAATAATTTTGTATTTAACGGTTCTTTTATTTATTTCAATTTAATTCAATTGTGAATGTTTATTTTAAGCAAAATTAACATTAAGTAGTAAGAATGCATTTATGCATGGCCCATGATGGCATAATAATAAGAGAAGTTTCTTCGTTATTAAATTTATTCTCTCATTCTATAAAAGAAAAGCAAAAGGAAAGATACTAACCCTCTAACCCAAATACAGTGTCAAATTTATACTTTTTAAAAAGTAAAAATGAGTGAAAGTCTAAATGAAATGAAATGCTTTTATTTTGATTTTACATAGGTATAGGTATATTTATTTACATTTACTGCATCAACTATCAACATCATATTCATATGAGAAATATCTCAACTCAAATCAACAGTTGGTCGCCAGCTCGTATTAAAGTAAGGTCGCAAATCAAAGCAAAGAAACAAAAACAATAAAAAAAACAATTTTAGCAACAACAAAATTTTATTTAAAAAAAATTAATTCAAAAACAAAAACTAAAGTATTGAAAGGGCGCGTTTTCGTTTCTTAATTTATTTGCTTTTAAAAACCTTTTAAATATTTTCGGTATTACAATATTTAAATTGAAATAAGTTATAGTTTAATTAAAAATTACAATAACCCATTTATCCATTCAGCTGAGTTTAATTATTATTAATAATTTGTAATATCGTATATATATATATGTAAAAATGTTTCTACGAATTTATTTAGTTCTTAAAGCTGGCTAGTTCTTAATAAATATGTGATATACCAGACCTACGTACATATTGCTAGTTCCATCTATTGACAAAATATAGAGCGAACATTTTTTTTATTGAAATTGTGAGATTAACATCATTTTTGTTCTTTGTTTCTTGAGTTTGTTCAAAAATCATTAAAAATTGATTTTTTTGTTTATTTAATTTTATTTTATTTGACATAAAGAAATAAAATTTTAAATATTTAAAATATTTTACTTAACTTTTAAAACAAAAAATTTTTAACATTAAAAGTTTTATAAAACAAAAAAAAAAACATTTAAAAAAAGAAAGTGCAAGCAAAGCAAAAATATGTGACTTATAATTATGAAAATAATATATTAAATGTATATAAAATCGTGGAGCAAAATATAAAACAGCTTTTTTAAAAATAAATTTAAAAAAATTTAGCAACAATTCAATCAACTCAACTATACATCAGTTTTTAATAAACTCGTAAATTTTATTAAAATTTTTTTTTAATTTATATGTAAAAACATATATTGTGATTGTGTTATGATTGTGAAATTTAATAATAACTTAAAAAAAATTAAAATTTTAATGAAAAATTAACGAAAAATATAATTTTAATCTTATCGAATGGAATTGAATTGTCAAATCGTGATAACTAAGAAATATTGTGATCATAAAATTTATTTAGGATTTTTTCTTTAATTATAATATTTAATTGTATAAAAAAAATTTTGAAAGAAAAATACGTAAGTAAATAATGTAAAAATTTAAATAAATTTTAATTAAATATATTGTATTGTGAAATAATTTGTGAATCAAAATTGTAAAAGTAAACATTTCGAATGGAAATTGGAAATAATTTTCGAAATTATATATAAATGCTTCCTAAAAAAGTTGATATGAAATCAGAATATTGTAGCTTATCCAAAATTTCATTGTATTCATTATTTCTTTCACATCCCAATCTAATAGGTTTAAGAGCCAAAATCGTTCAAAATCACTTCAACGTATCTGTATCTAACCATTTATGCCAGTGTACCTACTTTAATGAAACGTACTTTAAGTAGCTTAACGACTACAATAATTATCGCCATCCCTTAAGAAAATTTTCTAAAAAATCCTGTGTAGCTGATGGAGATCAAAGGCATGTTTTCTTAGAGATTAGAATGTGATTTATCGTTTTTTTTAATATAAAAAAACTAGTTAAAAAAATATAAAAAGTGAGAGAAAGTCAAAAACTACAATTATTGCCCCCACAGTACCTACAGCTAATGATCTCAAGAAAACTACATTTATTAACCCCCCACTACAATTATTGTGTCCAAGAAAACTGCAATTATTGTCCCCTTGTTTCAATTATTGCACCTCCGAAAATACTACAGCTATTGTTCTTATTGTAAAATTCTGAAAATTAAAATATAAAAAAGTGATTAGTTGCAATTCATCAATTTGATAGCAAAAAGCATAGTTTAATTATAAATACATATATATTATGAACACAAAATATTTTAAGTAATAAAAATAGTTAACTTAATGTTATATGAAATTAAGTCAACTCTTAAAGTTATAATCAAATAATATTTCAGGTAGTTACTACTTACTTAATTAATTGTGAAGTATTTTTAACCACGTTTGCTTAAGTGACTTGTTCACAGTTTGGACAAATAAAATTAGGAGCTGTTGAGAAGTTTAGTTATTTCATACATTTTTTGATGTGATATTTTCTCGAATGCATTTAGTGCATATAATTGCTCTGGTTTCACTCTCACCATGTGCATCTAATTGCAGATGGTTTTGGTGTTTTATTGTGTTTGTTTATAAGTCTAATTTTTATTATTCCTGCTTTTAACTTTATTTACTTTTAGTTCTTTTTTTTCAATCGTTCTTACCTCTTATTTTCTTTTTCCATCTCTATTATTTTTTTAAATTTTTCTCGAAATTTTCTTCTTTAATCCATAAAGGTGACATAATTACAAAAGGCTTTTTGGCTTTATTTATTAGCCTGTTATTTCTTCGAACTGGAGTCTCAGGCCAGTCCAAAATATCCCCGATATTAACATTTTCCAATGATTGTATGGCACAGGGGCTCGGGATTCAAAATCAATTTTCATCAAAATTAAATTCTTCAATTGAAAAATATTGAAAAATCTTCAGAAAAGTTTTTTTTTTCATTTATTATATTTGATTAAATATTAGAATTCATTACAATTATAGTAAATTAATTAAAACTAAAAATTCAAAAGCTTAAATATAGAAAATAAGCAAATATAATAATAGTACCAAATTAAAAGCATCTACAGAATTCAAAATATAAATAGAATAAAATAGTTAGGAAACATTCTGTTGCAAAAGCTAGTTTCGAATGGTCCATCACAAGAAATAAACAATTTAAATTATTCAATACTTGTGGAGTAACAAATCTAAATGTAAATATAAATTTGGAAAACTAAAATTTAAAAAAAAAAATAGAATATACTAATTTTAATGTGATTAAATATTTATGTAAAAAAATAATTAAATCTAAGAAATAATTAACATTAAAATTAAAAATAGAATATAGAAATGTGAATTACATTTATAAATAAAACTACAAAATTAGTAAATTAAAAGAAAACTTACAAAAATAAAATAAAAAATTAAAAAATTTATAAACTAAACTATATTAGAATGAGATTTAAATGAAATTTAAAGGAAATGAAATGAAAGAAAGCTAAAATGAAGCAAGAGCGAAATTCTCGTACGAAAAGAATAAACAAAATTACATAGTAATAATATAGATAAATATCAGCAACAGTATACTAAAGTATATATTATATATCAGTAACAATATTATCTAATGATTCTTATTAGCTCTTCAACTTCATGCCAACTAATATTCCTTCCTAAGCGAATTCTTAGTTTTAGTTAAAAATTCGGATAAAACTCTGATATTTCTAATATCAATGGGTATAGCTTATTCCAAACCCATTTGACACATTGTTTATTAAACACAGGCTGAGTGACGCAGTCCTTTCAACCGAAAGGTCCGAGCTTCGATTCCCGATGAAGCAAAAAAAAAATCCTTTATGGGTTTTTCGACCTGATCCAGTACCACTTTGTCTATGGGATAAAATAAATGACAAATATAATTGAGAGTATAATCTGGTAACAACTTAAATAAAATGGAGCTATTCTATTTAAGAAGACTTTGTTCCTGACAATAGCAGTAGTTTTCCACATTTAATGAGTTAGCCAGTAATTTAATAAATAAATGCTCGAAATATTGTAGATATTGTAGTATAAACTTGCAGTACCATACTTAATTAAGCACGAAAAGTGATCTACCTAAGTTACTGTCAAGAACATAAAAAAAACACATTCTGTGTATTTTGTGATGATCTTTATAAACATTTTAAAGGCTTGGTTGAATTTTTATTGAACGGATATATTACGCAAGCTCTAAATTAATTTTTAATTGTACTTGCGTTTACATATTTCTCAACCACATCATTTAAAAGTGGAGCAAAATTTTGTTTTGTTAGTAATAATAGTTGATTATTGCGTCTCCATTCAAGTACCATATTATTCTATCCGCTTTTCAAAGGCTTAAAAACTGCCACATCTGCAGGCTGTAAAATTCTAGTTGTATTTGGGTATAATGCAATCAAAATTATGCCCAGTTGAAAACACAAATTGCCAATGTTCAAAGCTAAGTGGGTAGCATGACCATCGACAAAATAAAAAACTGGAAATTCAGCATTGTTTTACTGCAAAATGTGGATAAAGAGTTTTTGATATATATTCATAAAATATCTCTTTGGTCAGCCACCCGTTATCCCTGCATCCAATACCTCAGTCCTGCGGCATCGTTTTTCTAATTTCTTTTGGGACGCGTTTGTACGGATAGATGATCATTGGAGGAAGCATTTTGCCTGATGAAAACATAACTGTTAAATTTACTTTAGCCAAACCTTTATCTATTTCGTATATGTTTTTAAATTCTTTAGCTGCTATAACATTTTTAGTTTTCGGACATAGTAAAAAAATAATTTCATCGCCGTTTAAAACTCGGTTGGGATGATTTAATTAAGACTTCTAAATAATTATTGTCTTCTAAATAAATATAAATTTTATCAAACCAAAAATGTATGTCATTAATACAGACGTTTGTACTTGCTGCAGAGGATCTGGTGTTGTAATTCTTAAATTCGGATGCTTTTTCATAAACAATTTAAACCACCCCTTTCCAGGTCTCCACTAGGTCATCTTGGATTTTTATCTAAAAATTCTTTTAACTGTGAGATTACATCTTCCTTTCGTTTAGGAAACCCTTTTCTTTGACAAAGTTTTATCCATTCTGCAATTATATTTTCTACAGGTGCTGGGCCTGGTCTTGCTTTCAAAAAATCAGGCTTGAGTTTTGAGATCTTAGAATTGATATTTTATATCTTTGGTATTTTATTTTTTTTTTGCTGTTTTTTATTTAGGGGCTGTACTAATATCATTTACGTCATATGTTGCTGTTCTTTTAGGCATTTATCTATTTAAAAAATTTAAACGTTATTATATTTAACTATTTGATATTTTCCAAAGCGATAATAATTGTATATACAAGAGATTTGTTGATAGCAGACATTTTTCGGAGGCGCAATAGCTATATCCCTTTATAACACAGGTATTGTTCCCCGGGGTCAATAGTTGATACTTCTAAAAATTTAATACACAATTATTGACACCCCATTTGAATTTATTATTTAAATCAAATGAAATATTTTATTTACCACTTACTGCAGAAAAAACGGTGTTAAAGCTGTTTTACAAATACGATACCACTAGTGAAAAACTCTAGAAAATTCGAAAAAGCTACCAAACAAAAAACCTATTCCTTCCCGTTTAGTTTTCACAATGCGACTAACTAAACTACCTAAATGACAGAAATTTTAATTGTGTATGTTTGTATATAATATATGTAACAAATTTTGTTCCTAAAAAAAACTAAAATAAATAAAAAATTAGATAATGTATAGGCTGCCAACCTTATTTAATGAAGGAGAGGCAAAACCTGCAGTCGAAATTTGGGGGCGGAGCCATAGTTGTAGTCGTTACGCTATTTGTTTATTATAAAAATATTGACGATATCCCTTCTATTCTATCGTTCCAGCCTGCTGCAATAATACTAAAGAATATCTATTAACAAGAAGGTTCACTGGAATAAAATTTTATAATTTGTCAATGGGTTGGTTACCATTTTTCCAGTCAATTTCCAAAATTGTAAGAAAAAGATAGTAATAAGAATTTTATTTGTAAGAGAGAGATAAAAATTCAAAATACAAAGTGGGAAAAAAATTATCGAACGATTTGCAGATGTGTTACACTTAAAAATACATAGCAATAAAAAACATTATTTATTCAAATTTGAAATATTCATATTATTAATGTTCAAATTTTTTGCCTATTTATAAAATTACCAAAACGCATTATATTACGCTTGATATTCTTTTTAACTACCAGTTTCAATAACTAAAAAAATTTGTGAAAATAAATAAAAAATTAGATAATGTATAGGCTGCCAACCTTATTTAATGAAGGAGAGGCAAAACCTGCAGTCGAAATTTGGGGGCGGAGCCATAGTTGTAGTCGTTACGCTATTTGTTTATTATAAAAATATTGACGATATCCCTTCTATTCTATCGTTCCAGCCTGCTGCAATAATACTAAAGAATATCTATTAACAAGAAGGTTCACTGGAATAAAATTTTATAATTTGTCAATGGGTTGGTTACCATTTTTCCAGTCAATTTCCAAAATTGTAAGAAAAAGATAGTAATAAGAATTTTATTTGTAAGAGAGAGATAAAAATTCAAAATACAAAGTGGGAAAAAAATTATCGAACGATTTGCAGATGTGTTACACTTAAAAATACATAGCAATAAAAAACATTATTTATTCAAATTTGAAATATTCATATTATTAATGTTCAAATTTTTTGCCTATTTATAAAATTACCAAAACGCATTATATTACGCTTGATATTCTTTTTAACTACCAGTTTCAATAACTAAAAAAATTTGTATTATTGAAAATACATGAATGATAATCTGTTTAAAAGAAAAAAAAAATGTTTACTTCCCTTATAAGACAATAAAAGAAAATAATATGATGTTTAAGAAATAACATATATTGTTGAAACCATTATTATGTTATATAGGTACATGTAAAAATTCAATCATTCAAAATTTCATTATTCTCATACCCTAATTTTTAAAAAAAATCGTACACTAAATTCCAGACGACCGTACACATGCAAAATCTCTAGTGGGCTAATATTTAAAATTACATTACAAAAATTAAGTTGTTTTTTAAATGGCTTATATCGCACACTTTCTTTCTCACAACTTCTTTCATAAGAAAATATTTACAATAGTTCTTTGCTTCTTTAACTCATGGGTTTTTTTTTGTAAATGGGGTAGTACAAATATCTTGACTTCCACTGAACCTTCTTATTAATGGATATTCTTTGATAATACCATAATAGTAATACTTACTTTACTCACACTCTCTTACCTTTTTCCCATCTTAAATAATAATTATTATTTTTTTTTTTATTTTTTTATTATTATTATTTATTTTTCAATATTTATGATTAACCGCTCTCTCTTTTTCTCTTTCTCTTCCTCTGTCTAGTGTCCGTTATATCAATCGCGTAAAGTTATATGGGTTGCCGAAAAAAAATGTAAGTGTCCAGTTTTTGTAGAGAACGTTTTTTTTGGGAAATAGCGTGTCACATATTTTGTTTTTAAACCCAATTTTTAAACCAAAAATTTTAAAAAGATTTATAGAAATAAATACCCTTTTATTTATTTTAAGATAATGCATAACAAAAAAACAAAGGGTTTTATTAATTTATTTAAATTTTTATTAGATCACAATTTTTGAAAATAAAACCTTTATTCCATTATTTTTTATGTTTGGTTGTCCTCTACGACCTTAAAATACTCCAAAGAATATCCCCTTAAGCAATTATCAGATTGGAACGGGCCACTCTGTATAGTTTTTTATCAAAGACTTACAATATATTTTAGTTATAATTTTTAATCACATTTAAAATTAACAAAACTTAAATGACAACTTAACAAAAATAAATTAAATTGAATAAAGATAATAAATTATTATTTAAATATTGAAACACCAAAAAAAAACCAAATGTCATAAATTATTTATATTATTAAATCCGTAGACATCAGAATAAAATTTTTAGGACTTTGTCTTAGTTTTAATTAAAACTAAGAGTAAACTAAGACTCGTTAGCATAAAATTAAATATATACCTAGTTAATATTTCTTTTTCGGAATATTTTTTTTTTAATAAACTGTCTGTATAGTTATTATAATGATTAAAACTCTATTATTTAATTTTCCACAATGTTTTTTTGAATTAATTTTAAATGTTTTGTTTATTTTATATACACAGATTTTATTATTAGTCTTATTATTCTTTGTATTTTATAACTATTTTAAGATTTTTCTTATACAACTACAGATTTTATTCTATTTTATTTTATTCTTCAATGGTTCATCTGAGACTGAGTTTTTATCTAACAATGGTGTCTTTCATTTCCGTGCGTGCACAGCAACCGGCTGAAATATATCTTTGACAGACACCACCTATTAGATCTATTACATAACTCCTCCATGGCCAAGATCATTTAGAGTCCCTGTAAATGTACCTGATTTTACATTTGTTTTCTTTTTTTCTCTTAATTTTTTTTCTTTTTACAAATTTGTTTACAATTATACATACTATTACAACTATACATACTATACAAACAGTTATTACTAGAATAAAGCTTATTTTTCATGTCTTTATTGCATGAAAAATATTGCTTTTAACATGGATAATCAATTAATTTTCTATTTTCCATTTTTTTAATATTTAAGTTAAATAAAGTCAAGTTATTTAATTAATTAGTGAAATTTATAAGTGACATAAGAATTATAATACTATCTACATTTTTTTTTTTTCAATTTATTTTTAGATACAACATTATTTATTCGAATTTTATAATTTATTCTTCTTTTCTTCTTTTCTGTATAGGTACTTTACATTAAATTTAATAATTATAATTTAAAAAAAAATAAAGCTTGTATTTGCACGTATTATTACCCTGAAATGTATTTTTTAATCTTTTTTTTTTTCTTGAGGAGAATGAGGTAAATGTTCATCAAAAACAAAAAAATATCTTAATTTTTATATATGTATTTTCTTTTCCGTTGGTTTATGTAGTACTTAATATTACGGTTAGTGTCTTAATCGATAACGTAGTTGTTTCGTTTTTCGTATTTATTAAGCTTTTTGTATTTAGGTTTACTTTTCATTATGTTTCTATTCCATATAGCATATACCCTCGGTGGCGCAGTGGTTATGTAACAGGATCCATGACCGAAGATACCCCGGTTCGAACCTGGTTGATGGCGATTTATAAAAAAAAAATCTACCATTAAATTTGTTAATTGAAAGATCGAGATTAATGAATAAAAATCATTAATTGAGATCGAACCCCTAAATAAGGTAGCGCCACGTTGTTTCTAGGCAGCGTTAGATGGTTACTCCATCTCCTAGGACCGGTTACTGTAGGCCAATCACCTGCATAATCGGTAAATCAATGGATTCGAAATAATAGAAGAAGAAGCCTCGGATACACGAATGACTACTTGATAACGACGTTTGGCACACAAAAAAGGACCCGAATTGCACAATGGAATGTAAGAACATTTAGAGAAGCTTCAAGACTCTCGCAAATTGGAAGCTCAAATGGCTACTTACCACATAGACATCCTAGGTATAAGTGAAATGCGATGTGGAGAATGGAAACATGGTAATTTACAGTGGAATGGAAACAGGGGGTGAAGTGGAGTCGGAATACCAATATCAAATAAATTGAGACACAAACATTGGTTTCTTGGAAGGCAGTCTCGGATATAATTGTTATAGGGCGATTTCGAAATATGACAAGACATACAATAATTCAATGCTATGCACCAACAGATGTCGCTGAGGACCATATTAAGATGACTTCTACGAACAAATAGAAACAACGCTAGCAGTCATAAATAGGGGAGATATCATAATATTAATGGGTGGCCTGGAATGCGAAAATGGGATCTAACAACAATGGGCTTGAAGAGATAATGGGCAAACACGGGTTAGGGAGAGAAAGAAACAACAACGGGGAAAGATTGATAGAGTTGTTTCAGACTTTCGACCTAGCAATCGGAGTGAGTCTAACCGGAGGGAGAAGTACGGACCGATGTACTGTAACATATTTGGACAGTTTATCTATTGTTGTTAGGTACGTCAATGTGCACTATGTCATTAATTTTTTTTAGCCGTTTCTCTTATTTGGAATGGGATTTTAATTGGGTGACGATCGTGTTTTGCGAGTAGACATACTTCGCAATTGTTTATGAATAGTGTTAATAATTTAAATAGGTTTGGGTGGTAATATTTTTATTTTAACTCCATGAAAACCTCATTGATTCCCCTATGATTATTTCTCAGGTGTTCTTCTTTTATCATGGTCAACATGTTTTCCTTATCTGTGATGTCAATAATTTTGATATTCGATTTAAGAAGTTTGAGATTTTTATTGACGTAGATGTTTTGCATTTTTACGAAAAGAGTGTATCCTTACAATAGATACACATAAGATCTTTGTTTAGTAGGATTTTGTTTAATATTTTATGTATTAAAAATTATTCAAAAAATAAGATTTCAAAAACCGAGATTTTAAAAAACAAGGTTACGTAGTAGGTAAACTATAATAATTAACACGCTGGGTGGCGCAGTAGGTAGAGCGCCTGCCTTTTTTCGGTTTTTCGACCTGGTCTAGTACCCTTTGTCATTGGGATATAATAAATGACAAAAAATAATTGAGGGTATAATCTGGTAACAAATTAAATAAAATGAAACTATTCTATTTAAGAAGGCTTAGCTCCTGAAAATAGCAGTATTTTCCACATTTAATGAGTAGAGCCAGTAATTTGTTAAATAAATACTCGAAATATTGTAGATATTGTAGTGTAAAATTGCAGTACCGTACTTAATTAAGCACGAAAAGGTGATTCTACCTAAGTTACTTACTGTCAAAAACTAAAAAAAAAAAAAAACAAAAAACATAAGTTCCTCTATAAAGTCATATAATAAAATACCATCGGATTTTAAAATGCTGACTATACGAATATTTAAAAAAGAAATAAAAAACGTTTTCATTAATAATAAATTAAGTATAAATAAATGATATCTTTTCAATCAAATTATTATATCATAGTAAATTATTAGTATTAACGTAAATTGTTAATACTTTTGTTTTTATAAAAATTGTCAATTAAAATTTCAACTTATACCTACATTATCTTGTTACTATTTATCTTGCATTTGTACTTGTACGGTACTTTGGTTTTGGTTTAACTGTATTTTACATTTTGTTTTTATACGTTAATTTATTAGAATACACTCTACCCGAGCTACTAAGTTTTTTTAAATTTAAAACTATTATGAAATATAAAATATATTTATTTTATTTTTATATATTTTTTTTTATATTTAATTTAAAACTAATGTGAAATATATAATTTATTGTACATTGTAGGAAACCAAATAGAATTGTTTAATACATATTGTGTATTAATATACATATATACATATAAGAATTAAGCTTAATAATTTTAGCATAATTCTAGCACTACACTGTGTAGTTTCTAGCATATTCCTCTGAGGACCTTCTGGCAACACTGTTCAGATGTGAATAAAGAGAAAAGATGTGTTGTGAATAAAGATAAAATACTCAATGCAATCTCAAAAAAGGATTTTATTTTAAAATGAGTAGTTTTACTTGCATTCAATTTATGTATGTATGCTTACAAATTAAATTAATCAAAACGATAAAATAATATTTTGTGTAAAATTTACTTATTTAAAAATTTAATCCTTTTTTGAGATTGCATTGAGTGTTTTTAATTAAATATCACAAAAAGAAATTTATAAAAATAAAATAAAAATATTTTATATTTCATAAGACTTTTAAATTAATATCACATTAAAATAAAATCATGAAATTCATTAGAAATAAAAAACAATATGTACCTACCTGACATGAAAAAAAAAATTTGTGAAACTTTAACATAAAATCAAAAAAATCAATTAAACCAGAGTAAAATTAGATATGTTAGAAAACTAGAATCCAATATTAATTTAATTTAATTTAAATAAACAGTGGACTTGCAGATTGTTCGATTGAAATTGAAATTGAACATTGAGGTCCTTTTCCCTTTTGGGATGGTGGGCTTTTTTAACAAAAAATTACAATTCTTACAATTCATTATCTGATCTTATATCTAGCTTATGTACTACAGAAAAATTAAATAAAAGAATAAACTATAAATATAAGAAAAATTAAGGTTAAATTTCATTTCGTACTTAGTGCCTAATTTACGTACTAATTAACATTACATTACTGACTCTATTTTAATAAAAACAAAAAAAAATGAACTAAATACATTTCATTTGAGCTTCAGATGTAAATTAAGAGAATTCCATGTAAGTGTAAATCTAAAAAAGACTAAAAACAAATATTAATTTATATAATTATAAAAAACTTTAATTATCTAATTTATATATTTATCTATTTTATAAAATTTATTCTTTTTATTCCTGCTTTTATCCAGGCCACTGAGCCTAGATGTGCAGTGGATTCTATGCTACAGTAACGGTGTTTTTTGATTGGTTAACTTGTTTTGAATTGAGGATTGGCTGAACGGTGGCGTGCTATATTTGTTCCCAGATGTTGTGGTGGGTAAGGAGTGCTCTAATTAGGGACATATGGGATGAATCTGAAAATTGTAGGGCTTTTAATGGCGTAAAGGTGTATTGGGACGTGATTGGATTATTGGATGGGCATTCTGTAAGGATATGTTTCATTGTTAAGATTTCGGGACAATGAATACATGTCGGTGGTGGTGATCTGGTGTAAAGGTGTTTGTGGGTTGGGAGGGTTTTTTACGAATACAAAACTCTGCTTAATAATTTCATTGTAGTTTTTTGTTTTTTCTAGCTTGTACTAATATTAATTTAGTATTCTTTTTTTTGTTAGATCGACATGATGAGTTATTATTGAAGTTGTTGGTGCAGTTGAGGAGGTAGTTCGTTCTGACGTACTTGATTCCTAAAAAAAAATATTTCACTCAAATTACAATTAAATTTTTGGTCTTGTATTATAATGTTATAGTATCTTTATATCAATTTACTTACAATAATTATAAGTTATTTTTCACCATTATTAATAATATTTTTAATCTCAAACGATTCTCCAATGACATCAAAATATTTATTACCAAAACTTAAAATAATCGTATGTTTACAATATAACAACAACATTTTTTAAAATCGAAAATATTGCTGATGTGAAAACGTCAAATTTTGATTTTTTTTTTTTTGAATTACGATATTTCGAACTGTTTTTTTCTAATAGATGTCTCTTTTCATAAGTTAATGATCATTCATGAGTTATCTACGATCTATAATGGTCATTTTGCTGTAATATTGTAATATATTAACAAAGCTATTTTTATAAATCGATATAATAATTATATTCTGATAATTCGGTTTTTGTCTTTACTACTTGGTTTTTTAAAATTAATTCACATAATCAGATATAGTCAATGCTATTGCTCAATAGGTGAATTTTTTTTAGTTTAATTTTAATTTGTTTTTGGTTTTATTTGGTTTTATCGTTTTGTAGTTTATGTCTTTAAAAAAAATTTTTCACACTATCGTAATTCGTAATAGTTCTAATAAAGTTGTCTAATCTAGTTGAAAAAAGCTTTGTGTTGTAATAGCTTTGTGAAAATCTTAACAGAAGTTTAAGCGTATTAATATATAAGATTACATTACAATAATATAAAATTATATCAGAGACTATAATAGAGACGTCGAATTGCGAACACAATATCATGTATTTTTTTTTTTCTAACTATCAGTTTTTAAATTTAAAAAACTGATACTTAGCCAAGGATTTCTACCAATTTATTTAAAGGTTGTTGTCCATATTGAAAAATAAGATAATTAGAGCCTGTACAAATATAAGTAAAATAAAATTGTCATTTTTAGCTTATACCATTTACACCACTTATACCACTTATACTACTTATACATATTATTAGCTATTATTATTCATTATTCTTATAAAATCTTGTGTATATGAATGAATATGTGAGTTTAATTTGAAGGATAGTTCAGATTGCAATGTTAATGAATATTAAAAAAAAATATATATATATATATTATATTGATTGAATATAATAAGGTAACCTGCGTACATTAATTTTTTTAATTTATTTCTAAAGTTAGAATACGTTTTTAGTGTAGATGAATTAAATTTTCCTTTTTTTTCAAGTTATAAATGTACATATTTTTCAGAAAAAGTAGAGGTCCGGGGCCCCAAATGTCAGGACCGAAAACCTTGAATTTTTTGTTTATTTGTAATCAGTACAAATATATGGTCTTTGATTCAAACTTCCGCACATTCGGACCTATCAAAAAAAAAAAATTTTAAATTATTTATAATAATAATTAATAACCTTTTTTTAGAAAGGTTGCTGAATTAGATGGTTTTAGTCCTGAATTAGATGATTTTTTCTTAAAGGGGGCTCCCATCAATGCGGATGATCGATGGATAAAAATTTTTTTTATTAAAGAGGTTCTCTTTAACGGCTTACAACTGCGAGCAAATTACGGCGAAAAGATTTTCGAAAAGACATCAAACACTCTCTTGCTTCAAATTTTCAGTCCCTAGGAAGTATAGCTGGATTCTCTCAGGCACAACTATCAACCATCAAAATCAAAATCAAAGTCAACAAAAAATTATAATACAGCCTTGGAAGCAGATTAACTTCAAAGCAAGAAAGCCTAGCATAAAAGATTCTAACAATAACTTATCTTATTTTAAGCCTAACTCTACTTCTAAGTTGATAAATACTAAATGCAAACACCAATTCATGTAATAAATATACTAATTTTACGAGTGACGAAACTCCTTTCCCAAATACTTTCCGCAAGCAACCTGAGAAAAAGTTTTTTCGTTCCCAAAAACCAAAGTAACACTTATTTAATGAAAAATATGTCTCAAATGCTCAATAATACTGTTAGGATGTTCTATCATAATTGTAGTGGTTTAAGAAGTAAAATAAAAAATCTCTACATCAACGCCAAGTCATGCAACTTTAATATCCTAATAATTACCGAAACCTGGTTGAACGACTCTTTTAAGAATGAGGAAATTCTTGACAACAATTGGTCAATTTATAGAAATGATCGTAATTATATCTCAACAGGCCTCTCTAGAGGCGGTGGTGTATTAATTGCTGTTAATAACAGTTTGCCAAGCGAATTAGTACTTTCCAGTACTTCCTTATCCTTTGAACACAAATTCGTAAAAGTGCCTACCGGTAGCAAAAACATTTACCTAGGTGTAGTATACTTTCCTCCAAACTCTGACGAATCCTCATATTACGAGTTTTTGGACATATGCAATTCTATTATTACATCTATGAATGAGGAAGATAGTATTTTCGTTTTAGGTGATTTTAATCGTCCATCATTATCTTTCGCTCTAGACGAATTCGATAATCAATTGCTACCAGTTAACTTCTTAGATGAAATCGAATTTAGCATTATATGTACCTTTTATGGAAATGACATTCAGCAAATAATTCAACACCCAAATAAAAATGGTAGATGGTTAGACCTAGCTTTCTCTAATGCTTATGACGATGTTTTGGTTCATGCTGCTCCTGAAACAGAACATCTATTTGTAAACACACTTCATCATAATGCAGTAATAATAGAACTTATTGAAACTAACAAATTGTTCTCTAGGTCTTACAATAAAGAAATTGTATATGATTTTCATAACGCTGACTACGAAAGCATTAACAATGCCTTATCTAACATAAATTGGAACGAGCTGCTAACCGAAGGAGATTTAGTAGTTACGGATTTTCATACAATTTTACTATCTATAATTGAAAATTACACTCCAAAAATTCTAAAAAAAGATAAATTATCGGAACCTTGGCTAGATAAGGAACTAAGATCTTTGCGTAATCGAAGAAATAATTTATATAAAAAAATTAATTTGATAGGTGTTCCGACTGCTGAATTAATTGATGAATATAAAGTACTAGCTGCTGAATTTAAAAAAAAATCCATCATAGCATATGACACTTACATTCAGAGTATTGGAAACTCTATTTTGTGTAACCCGAGAAAATTTTTTGAATTTGTTAATACAAAGCGTAAATCTTCAGGTTATCCAAATTCGATGTCCCTTAATAGCACAATCTCATCTTGCCCTAAAGAAATCTGTAATGCTTTCGCAGACAAGTTCCAAGAAATTTACCGTCAATCACAAACAGACCAAGAATTGGAAATCGTGAATTCCAAATTATTAACTAACATAATTCCTCTTATGCATAACCTAGCTTTGTCATCTGAGGACGTTTTTACAGAAGTAAATAACTTAGAAATAAAAAAAGGGCATGGTCCTGATCTTCTTCCGCCGATATTTTTGTATAACTGTATTTTCAATTTAACTACTCCACTTACCTTAACTTTTAACAGATCCCTAACATTAGGCATTTTTCCACTAATTTGGAAAACATCGTACCTAATACCAATTCACAAAAAAGGTTACAAAACTCTAATTGAAAATTATAGAGGCATAGCAATTCAGTCGACTATACCCAAGTTATTTGAAAAACTCGTGACAGATAAAATAACACCTATAATAAATCCAACTCTTAACCAGGAACAGCACGGTTTTAGAAAAGGCCGTTCTACCACCACTAATTTAGTGTTATTTACATCGGAGATACTATCTTTTATGGAAAAAGGTCTACAAATCGACACAATATATACAGACTTTAGCAAGGCATTTGATCGAATAAATCACGATATACTAGAAATAAAACTGGCAAAACTAGGTATCAGTGGCGCTATGTTAAATTGGATAAAATCTTATAATACCAAAAGAGTTCAATTGGTTAAGTTTCAAGGTATTACGTCTAAAGCCATTTATGTCTACTCTGGGGTACCCCAAGGAAGCCACTTAGGACCACTTCTCTTCAATATATACATTAGAGACCTTTCTAATTGCTTATCTGGCATATCTCACCTTTTTTATGCTGATGATCTCAAATTATACCACATTATAAATAATTTTAGTGATTTTTGCTTCCTCCAGTCTAAGCTTAAATGCTTAGAAAAATGGTGATCTGAAAACATGCTAGACCTCAACGTTAGTAAGTGTTACGTCATGCGCTTCACTCGTAAAAGATCTACATTTTTATATAACTATACTTTGCATAGCCTCAACTTAGAGCGTGTAGATCATTTTAATGATTTAGGAATCATCTTGGATAATAAATTAAATTTTTATCCCCACTATGAAACAGTGATATCAAAGGCTAACAAAATGCTAGGTTTTATCAAAAGAAGGGCAAGAGAATTTAATAATATATGGGTAACAAGAACTTTATTCTGCTCCCTAGTGCGTTCAATCTTAGAATATGGTTGTATTATCTGGAATCCCACCTTTCTAATCCATAGTACAAGAATTGAATCAATCCAAAAACAGTTCCTTCTCTTCGCCCTAAGACATCTATATAATCCCAGAGACTTTAATAACCTTCCACCTTATACTGAAAGGCTCCATTCTATAAATTTACTGAGCTTAAACACGCGTAGAATTTTACTTTCAAACTGCTTTACATTCGACGTTCTATCTGATAAGGTTGATGTTGACCTTATTAAATTAAGAATCAGAATCAATAACGATGTTAGACCTACAAGACACACCAAATTTCTAATCGAAACAACACATAGAACTGAATATGGGAAAAATGAACCCATCAACAGGTGTTGCATACTATTTAATCAGTTATGCTTCCTTTTCCATGACACACCTTCAAAAAATGTTTTAAAATCTAAATTAATTAACAGTCTCAAACAATTGTAGATAATGTATCAAATCCTAAATTAATATATAATTATAACTAACATTAACTTAATAATTAATTGTCTCATATTAAAAATTAACTAAAATAAAATATAATATTAATTTCTAAATTTTTTTCTCTCTCTCTTTCTATCTAATATATTAAAATAATGCAAATCAATAAAATGTATAATTAGTATATTTATCTCTTAATAAGTAAATTCCTGCTAAAGTAAAAAAAAAGGTAAAAGTAGAAGAGAAGAAAAAAAAATTAACTAGATTTAATTTGATCTAAAATAATTTTTTATATATTTATTGTATATATGTAATCTATGTATTATTATAATTATTATGTATCTTTTTTTTTTCAATACCTTGTAGGTAATAAAATAAAATAAAAATACAATTTAAACACATGATATAGGGTTTCGGCTCCAATTCCTGGGACACCGCACCTACTGTCTTCATCGCATTTAAGAGCCATTGTACTTATGACAAAAAAAATCAAGGTCTTCAGTCTCGACATTTGGGGCGCCGGACCTCTTGTTTGTATCGTGCTTATGACCCATTGTACAAAAGACATTTTGAAGAAAAACAAAAAAATTGTTTTTTCAAGTGCTTTGTGAGACGGTACCCGGACCTATTTTTGCTAGAGGCTGCTCAATTTCTTGACTTGGCACTTTCAACCAGTCACCTTTAGAAGATGTAGTTCTGATGCCCGTTGATTGATAAAAACTAGCTACATGACTCCTGTATTACTACATATCCAGTCAAATGAAATGCAAACAAATGAAAATACAGGCAAATCGCAAGAAAGCAGGCTAATGATACTACGGGCAACTTAAACACAGGTTATGACACGCTCCCAAGTATTTTTGGTCAAAAGTATTTTGTTTTAAATTAATAATTATAAACTTTTTAATATACGAAAAACCGAATGTTATAAACGTAATGGGAGAATAAATACCTTACAACAAAATTTCTTAACTCTGTACAAAAATTCATTTCATTTGGATTCAAAATCAAAAAATATTCATAATTCAAATTGATTGTAACTCAACCATACAAAATCAAATTATATACGTATATATTATTTATATGAATATATAAAAATATATAAATTGCTTTAGTACCATAATATAATTCTTCGCCGGTGTCAGCAAGTACCGTTATAATTTTATGTTTGAAAGAGAAATATTGTTTCTGTTTCATGTATACATTTTGTTTTTAACATAAATGAAGAGGAGAATTTGAAATCAAATTGGAAGAGATTTTTTTCTTTCTTTCTTACACCTCATCAAGAATGCCTTTAATATAGGAGAAAAAAACAAACTTTACTCAAATTGATTTAAATGAAATCGGTATACATTTTTTGTTATTTTCTTTTGTTGTTTTTCTTCTTAATACATCATAGTAGGAAAGAATATTCATTAATAAGACGATATGCTCTAGGGTGGGGAAGTCAAGATATTTTTACTACTCCTTTTACAAAAAAACCTCATTAGTTAAAGAAGCAAAGAACTATTAATTTTTGCAATTTAATTTTAAATAGTCCACGCCCTAATAGTCCACGGGACAAGAGATTTTGCATGTGTATGGTCGTCTGAAATTTTGTGTTCGAAATTTTTCAAAAATGAACGTATTAAATTTATTAGGGTATGAGAGTAAAGAAATTTTGAATGATTGATTTTTTACAGGTACCTATATAAAATAATATTGGTTTCAAAAACATATCTTATTTCTTAAAAATAATTTTATTTTGTTTTATTGTCTTATAAGAAAAGTAAAATTTTTTTTTATTTTAAACAGACTATAATTGATGTATTTTCAATATATAAATTTTTTCAGGTATTGAGCCAGGTAGTTAAAAAGAATACCAAGAACCAATAATTTTTTTTTTATGAATGACTCGATGCATTTTTATTTCCTTCAAAATTAAATTTTGCCATTTCATAATCAATGATAATTTATTAATTATTAATAATATTAGAATTTATAAATAGGAAAGAAATTTGAATATTAATAATGTTTTTCATTGCTATGGATTTTTAAGTGTAACACATACATCCTTAATTATTGATAATTAAGAATAAATACAACAATATTTCTTTGAGACAAAAAAAGTCGGTCGATAATTTTTTCCCACTTTGTCTTTTGAATTTTTATCTCTCTCTCACAAATGAAATTCTTATTACTATCTATTTCTTACAATTTTGGAAATCGACTAGAAAAATGGTAACCAAAAATTGACAAATTATAAAATTTCATTCCAGTGCACTTCCTTATTAATGGATATCCTTTGATAGTAGATGCGTGTGCGGATTTACCTTATAAATAAATTATGTACATAATCTTTCCCCTTTTTATTTCAATTTACTGAGAATTGTTTTTCTTAAAGAGAAATTGTGTTTGTTTTATGGAAACATTCATACATTTCTTTAACACAAACGAAAGAGAAAAGAAAAAATAACAACAAAAAAAACAAATAAATGTCGAATGAGCACGTAATTCCTCCCCTTCTAAAATAAAATGGATTAAAAATATTTAAAATAATAATTTCAAAGCTATTGAATACATTCTTATATACTTGAGAAATATATTTTAAAATCATTTTTAGAATATGTACATTGATTAGCGTAAGTTATTACGTATTTTTTTATGAAAAATAATCAAAAAACTTTAATCAATTTATATACCGTAATCAACTACATAAATGTTGACGCAATAACATTTAGGGCAACGTTTAGGTACATATCAGATTTTATTTGATAAAAGTTACTTATTTATTTAAGGTTTATTTAGCTCAAATAAAAAAACATGGATTTTAAATATAGAAATTTAAAAATATAAACAAAAAAAAAATAAAAAATACAACAAAATGAAAAAAAAAAATGCAAAAATTCAATTAAAAAAAAGTTGAAAAAATCTTATAAATGTAGGTAGTTTATTATCTACTAATTGTTATTATCAATACTATTATTTATAACATTCAATAACAACAAGAATAATCAAACACAACAAACATTAAACAAAAAGTTCAACAAATAACAAGAGTCGATTTCGATTTAAAGGAAAAAATTAGTTTCCAGCATTTTTTGTTTCAAAAATGTTTGATGATAATAGGATAATATTCTATTTTTTCATTAAACAAAGTCGGATGACCATCAACAAAGCGCAAGGTCAAACTCTCAATAAGGTTGGTATTTTACTTGATACACCAGGTTTTTCAAATGGGCAACTATATGTCGGGATTTCGCGCACTGGGAAAATAAATCATTTGAAAATTGTAACCGAAGTGAATAGAACTGTTAGAAATATAGTTTTTAATGAAATATTAGTTGATTAAATATTTCAATCTATATCAATCCAATAGTCTGTCTGCTATAATCTGCTAATTTAACTGAAGTATTACATATCACTAAAATATTGTTGATAGGGGAATTTTTGATTTTGATAATTTATAATGTAGTACAACCTAGAATGCTCTAATTTTGATTTTTCACTATATATAACGGTAGCAAAAAGTTACGTAGTAACGGGTATTTAACTAGTGCATAATAACGCAGCTGCGAAGAAAAAAATTATTTTTCGTATTTTGTTTTTAATTCCATTCTTAGCTGGCTTTGAATTTTAAAAATTTTAATTTTATGAGAATCATAATTTTTATCATTTCATTATTTCATTTCGATACTGTTAGCGACATCTGTGCTATTTTTGCTCCAATTCGACGTCTCTATTATAGTCTCTGATTATATTAATATTTTTGTCAGTAATAATTTGGAGTTACAAATATTATTATTTTTTATTAATTATATTAAATTATAGTAAACCTAAATATTTATTATATTGGTATACGATTATAAAATAATACTGAGGACAACATCTATTTACAAATCACAGAATTTAAAGAATATGATAACGCTCATTTAGTAAGGTCTCCTAAAAATCTTATGCATAGTTGATATAGTTTAAAAAATAATATTGTTAAATATTTCAACGAAATTTTTGTCGACATTTTTTTTTCCAAATCAAAATAATTATTAATCAACAAATTTTTTTAAAAATAATAAACTTTTTTTTTATTTAACTTCAGACAACTTTTAATTAATTTTTTTACAAAATTAAACGAAAACTGTCTCTTTTTAGCCTTCGTTTGCACAATACACTCAAATTTCATTTTTTTTTCTTTTATTCCATTTTGTTGATGAAATTACAACAACACTTAATCTTGTTTAAAGCTTTTTTGTATGTAAATTGAGAAAAAAGAGGAAGGAAAGAAAAAGTTTCTAATTTTTTCATTAGTATGGTTTTGAATCCTCTCCAAGTCTCCAGTTTGCTGCTTTAGCTTGTGATGGTAATATTTATGTCGGATTGTTGAGTAGATTTTTTTTTTAAATCAAATTTTTGAATGAAATTTCAATTAGTTTTTAATAGGATTTTCAGTAAAAGTAGATAAAAATTTATATTTTTTGAAATATATTTCATTTTAAACATATCTCTGTTAACAAATAAGATCCTTCGATTTTAAATATTCCTATAAGGCTTATACACAAATAAGATACATTTTGAAAGTTGCGCTCTGAGTAAGAAGGCCTGTAGTAGAGCGCATTGACTTAATATATTACACTAGTATAATGCCACTGCTAACCAACTGTAGTAAAGTTTGTGTACAGTTTAAAAAGAATACATCGTTGAATTGTAGAGGTACTAATCAA
Organism: Argyra leucocephala; assembly: GCA_963942445.1. Classification (NCBI taxonomy): domain Eukaryota; kingdom Metazoa; phylum Arthropoda; class Insecta; order Diptera; family Dolichopodidae; genus Argyra; species Argyra leucocephala. Next base: position 27,383,534 of record OZ012682.1, read on the forward strand.
AAATGTTTCAATCCTACTTCCGACATATGTTTAAAAGAAATAAAAACAAAAATAAAAATAAATTTATTAAAAGAAGTTTAACTTATGGAGAAAAAGTACCTTGAGATTGTTAAATAAGATATCTACCTAACTTCAAGTAATTTCGAGAAAAAGGGTATTATACCTACTATTATATTATGTAACAAAAAGTTAGATTCTTTAATCTAAGAGAACTTTGCGTTATCTCTTAATTACGCAATATGTCTTATGTAATTACGCAATATGTCTTACACATTACTACGTTAATTATTGACTCAAAACACCAATAACAATGTAAAGTGGATATGTCATCATAATGCTACATCATACACCTACTTTTATAATCCAATGAAATAAAATTTGAAAATCAATAAATATTAAAACTCTAGGTCTGTTTCACAATTTTATTAAACCTCCATTTTATTAAGTATTGTTTTTATAATCCTATTTGGTTTTTTTTTTCAAACTATGTACCTAGGTATATTCTTATATTTTTGTCCATTTGGTTTTAAAAAATTTAAGAATCAAATTAAGGAGCTTCATAGCAGCCAACAAACTATTTTGAAAATATAAATAGTAATATGCATAGATAAAAAAAAATAAAATCAGAAAACTCAACAAAATAGGTAAAAGCAAAATATGGGATGTTTATTTTCATTATTATTTTTGTTGTTATAATTGAGTGAGTGTCAGAGAAATTGATTTTATACATCTTATAATAATGTCAAATAATCATATCCCAAAATTCCAACTCCTATTTATTTAGACTAGGGGCCGCAAACATGTAAATTTGTAAAGTGGAAATTTGGTAGCGGATTCTCCCTTATTACTTTTAAGTGACAAACATTTTTCGCTTGCTTTTATATAAAAAAGAACATTTCACAAAGGCGCATTCCAAATTTAGGTTTGGTTGCTAACAATGAAAATTAAAAAGGACAATACTGATAATATTAATAACTATTCAGTTACAGGTTATAAGTTTGTTGATCACCATATTATCATTGCGAAAGCATTGCTCTTGGATTCAACTAATACTAAAACTTCGAGAAAATCCAAAAGACAAATTTTATGAAATCATTGTTTTTTTAATTGATACTACATAGTATTGGTAAATATTATTATTAAAAGTTATTTATTTTATTTTATAAAGTAAAAAAAGAACAAAATTAAAACTCTCAGTTATAACTCTTCTAACGGATAGAAAAAAATTCAATTTCACTTTTACATTTTCATGAGAAAAAAAAACAAATCATACATATATAATGGACTATACATATATACGTATATATATATATCTACAATACCCATGTATAGATAATAATAAAGTCATTGCCAAAAGTAAAGAAAAATAATTAAAAAAAAGTATAAATATAATAAGATGCTTCTAATCTACCTATTAATTGATTTTTTTTTAATAAATGCTTGTAATAAAAATAAATGAAAATAAAAGATGTACTGTAAAAAAACAGGAAGTGTGGGGACAAAATAGCTCATAACTTCTGAAGCACTGGTCACAGTATAGCCGTTCGAGGATTTTTTTTGAAGGAAATTAAATTTTTTTAATTATATGGAAAAAAATTATCTTAGGACTTTCACTTGTAATATTCGATTTTATTAATATAACAAGAAATTTATATTTATGATTCACTATACTACTATACCCATATAATTATTATTATTTTTATATTTATTTCAATAAAACAACATTATGTAATTTACAATATTATATTGAACAAGTATATAATTTAATACATTATACTTTTTCTTTTTTCTTTTTTAAACTCATTTCAAGATGTAATATTTGATTTTATTAATATCATAAGAAATTGATATTTATCATAAGAAATTGATATTTATAATAATATAATAAGAAATTGAAAGAGACCAATTTCATCCTTTCTAGCCTTTTTATCATTTTCCTAATTACCACCACCGAAATTTTCATTCCCGTAATATTTTATTTTTGACCAATAGAAAATTTCGTTCAATCATATTTTAATTTATTTTATTTTCTTTTAATTTTGATGTCACCTTGAATTTTTTACCTTTTTTTTTACATAGTTTATTTTCATAAACGAATTTCTTTCCCACACAGATCATTCACCTTTTCCTAATATTTTAGCATTTCATTCATTCTTTTTTTTTATTTATGTATTTTTCTACATATGTTTTACCATGATAATGATACTTTAGTTTTTATTTATAACATTTAAATCTGTTATTGTGTTATTGTAGAAAGCACATTATTTTTGGTGAAAAGCTTTAACGTGAAAATCCTACGTTTTAATTTAAGTATTAGTTTTTCTGAAATCAAAGCTTTTTTTTTAAATTACCAAAAAGCTTTAATGATATTATTTATTATTTTTACATACGCGTGGGTTACGTATATGAAGAACTTCTTAATAGTTCTTTTTAAGTTACCTCTCTCGGACTACACATAAATACAAATGCATATTAAAAACTTTCCACCAACAAATGTCAATAACAAAATATTTAGATAAGTACCGCTAAATCATACGATTCAAGTATGATTAAAATATAATTGGTACAGTAATATTTTTGATAAATAAAATTGTTAATTTTAAGAATAGATAATAAGAAGAAAAAATAAAGAGTTCAGTTTTTGAACAACTCGCAAACAATTAAGTTGTTTTATCATTTTTATTTTTTTTAATAATTAGTAAATAAAAATTTAGATGAAAAACATATTTGGCGCAGTCGGTAGGATCTCTATCAAAAGAAAAGAGATCTAGTGAAACGAACTTAATAATTAAATAAATATTGTTAATAATAATGCATACTACCTAAAGATATATAATAGTAAGAAGTCTCATCTCATATAAATTTTTGAAAAAAATTTTTGTACTACGCGCCTGATATTGAGTGAGACCCTTTTCTAGAGGAAGAGAAAAAGGGGTGAACGAAGTGAAAGATTGAAAATAAACAAAATTTGAGAGAAGAAGAAAATACCTTTATTTTTATTATCAGTTGTTACTGATGTTTTATAAGTGAAGAATGTATGTCGGATAAAGCAACGATTGATATGTTTTTGTTGTTCTTTTTTTTGTTATTCATTATTATGAACTGACGAATATAAACAAAAAGAGAAACAAAAAAAAATGTTTTTTTGTTATTATGATTTTGATTAATGATTATCAATGCCTCTATATTTAAAAAGCCCCGAAACTAATTTTTACTTCGTTAAAAAAAGATTTTATTTGTATGGAAAATCTTTGTAAATCTTCTTTTTTCCATACAAAAATTAGTTTCGAGGCTTTTTATGTATAGAGGTGGTGTGTTTATGAATATAAAAAAAAGAACAAAATAAAATTTTGTTCTGATGCGTGGTTCTATTAAGTATTAAATTTTGTAATGTTACCAAAATAAAAATACAGATCACAAGAACTGAGAAATAATTGGATTGGAATGGAATTATCATAGAAAAAACATTCACTAATTACCCCTCTGCAATTGCAAAAATTAAATTTTTCCAATAGTCGTAACAATAGTCGGCAGTTAAATAAATATATTTTAATAAGGAACAGGAACCATTCTGAATTAAGATTATAATTTTGATTATCTTTCGTTAAAATGGCCTTACAACTTTCGTATTTTATTTTATTTAAAATTTTAAAAATTATGTATCCATCATAGTAAATTAAGATCATCATCATCAAACATAATAATGGATTCCTGTATTGAATCATTTTTGTCTTAACTGATTGAATTTGCTATAGATCGATCAGCTAAAAGTAAATCAGTACAGTCTTCTTCACAATTAGCTGAATCTGAATGATCATTTAAAAGTCTCATTGTTAAAATTTTAGCAATAAGGCTGTTAAATTCATATAAAGAGGGATTCATTTTATTTGAAATTCTCGATCTGATCAATGAGAATACATTTTTAATTTGGTCTTGATTAAAACTTGAAACTAAAATAATAAATAAGTTGTCCTTTCCCATCACCTTTCCCTTTGCCATCAGGAGTTAATATGTTTTGCGAAGAAGCTTAATCAAGTGTGGATAATCAAAACCATGTCGGTTCTTGGACTGTAGAAGAAATTGATATAAAAAAAAATAAAAAAATACAAATAATTACCACTTAAATATTTTTAATGCACCAATAGTGGCACCTCTTTATTTTTTATTCATAATAATGTTTAAAAAGATATAATTTCAAAGAAACAAACTACAATAAAAATTTTTAATCTAATTTATAGATTTTTCAAAAATTCACAAATTCAAAAATTTTCAAAAAACAAATCAAAAATGCTTTATAGAACTTCCAAAAATTATTTAAAGAGTATAATTACAAAATGAACTAAATAAATTAATAAAAAATGAAAAAAAAAAAATAAATAAAAACAATACCTAGGTACATGCATAAACTAAAAGCAAAAATAAAACATAAATAAATCCTGATAAATTTCAATTAAAACATTTTGAATAATTTCGCATTTCAATAAAATCAAGAATCAAAATAAATAATGATATAAATGAAAATAATAAAAAGAAACATTACTTCAACGTCAACCACACAACAAAAATGAAAAAACTTTATTTATTCTTTATATCAGTCTTCCGACTCTCTTCAGGTTATCTTCTTTTTATTCTTTATATTCTTTGCCAATGCATATGAAAGTTAACCAAACATTTTTTTGTTTGGTTAATGCCTTAATAATTCCTATTCATATCATAGATAACTAGACTTCGACCAGCTCTGACTCTTTTGTAATAAAACAAAACAATACATACATTAAAAACAAACAACAAAAAAAGAACAAAAATATAGCGTAAACAAAATTGAATTGGTGGATTGGATTGGAGGGAGTTCTTCAGAAAGAGATAAAACAAAAGAATTGTAAAAATATCTCTCAATAAAGTAAAAATTACTTTTTCAGCACAGCACCCTCGTTGTTGCCCGAATTTACCAAAGTTGAAAATTTTAAAAATTATTCAGATGATACTTCTTAGTTTCTATGTTCTTTGATAATACTTATATGTAAAAACATTTTTTTAAAGTGGGCAACAAAGTAAGCCAAAGTAAAATTTAGTGGTTTATGTAGAAACGAGCCCAATATATTGCACATATAAATATTGTAAAAAAATAATGATACTTATGAAAACAGTTTTTTAAAAGTGGGCAACAAAGTAAGCCAAAGTGGAGTTTAGTGGTTTATGTAGAAACGAATATATTGTATATCAAAATTGGTCGTCAAACAAATAGAAACAATTTATTTGATCAACAACGTATTATGGAAGAACAAAACGACAGTCCTATTAAACAGTGCGTAGTACTAACTCAGCTATTAATACAACAACTCAATCCCAAAACTGACGAAAATTTTTTTTTTTTTTTTTTGCGTGGATTGGTGGGAATCTTCATAGACACAATGAGCCCCGTAGCTTCCATTGTGTGCCAGATTTTTACTGACTAAAGCACACCCCTCTCATTAAAACTAGTCCGACGGACTAACCATTAATTTATTTCTATTATTATTTCCTTAAAGAAAAAGTTTTCGAAATTCAATCGTATTAAATCTAGTGGCTTAGTTTTTTTAAGTCTTCTGATATCATTTCGGTTATCTAGCAGTTGAGTGGCCTCAACGTTAACATGACTCTCCAGACAACCTATATGCTTTGTTGCATATTTTTTATTTCAAGGTCTATGCAAGGAATTTTTAGATCTCTGTGAAAGTCACTGTTGCGAACATACCAAGGGGCATTTACCATGTTGCGCAAGACTTTATTTTGGAATTTTTGTATACCAAGTACATGTGTTCGTTTGGCACATCCCCATATTTGTATGCAGTACAACCATAGTAGTATAACCTATAAGAGTTCTAGATATTGAAAATTTACATCTGGCAACCCTAAAATGGAAAATGTTCCCACATATTTTTCAAGTTTAGGGTATATGGCAACCCTAATTATAAATTAATGATAAAAAAATGTTGATAATAAAAATTTAGTATGTATGTATGTAATAATTTAGCATAGAAGCTAAAATGACGTCAGGGGAATTTCGTGTATTAGTAGATAGTGTACGGGGTGTTATGAATTTGAATGTTGGTATGTAATAACATTAAAAATAAGTTATAAAGAAGTTGGGGGAGACCAAACTCTTGAACTTGGAGAACTTTGGCGGAATAGCTTGTTGTAGGCTACAAAGAAAAAGAAAAAACAAAAACAAAACAAAATGTATCCTATGTATGCATGTATGTATGTATGTGTTAATTTAGTAAGTGAGGATGGTGGTATTAGTGGTATATTGGTATTTTATAGTGAGGTAGCTGTTACTTTTGAGGTTAAGTTTTTTCTTTTTATAGTTTTGAGAATATCCTATAGTTATATGAATAGAGTTCAGTTTAGAAATAAGAAAAATTTAAGAAATATTTTTGTGGTTTTGTTGTATGAAATTTTTGTTTTATAATAGTATCAGTAGGTAGAGAAATTTTGAGCAGAGTACCCTACCAAATTGTACGATTTAAAAAATTGAAAAAATGAAAACTTGCGGTTTTAAATATTTTAAAGGTTCTTATCATTTAGAAATATTCTTATATGAAATAGTTATGCGTAAGCGGAATTGCAGTGTAAAGTTAAAATTCGTCCGTCCATCTGACATCCAACATGTAATTTATCAATGTTTAATATTCTTGATTAATAAAACATAAACTTAATCGCTTTGTTTCCAACTTGTGGTTTTGATTGATTTTGTGGATTGACAGTTTTATTATTCTTATCATTTTTAAAAATAAATGTGTTTTAGCGGTCGAAATTGGGCAAATTCGGTTGAATAAATCTGTCAGTTTTGATGGAATGTCGTGCATATATTTAGGCTGAATTATTTAGAAGATGATTCTAAACGTATGCAAATTCGGTTGAATAAGTTTGTCAGTTTTTGATGGGGATATCGTGCATATATTTAGGTTGAAAATCTCAAGGTAGATAAGCACTTTTGATGGAGTATTATGGAATTGAAAATTTATTTAGAATGTAATGAATGTCATGCTGGTCAAAGGTCCGAGGGTGCCAAACGTGAAAATTGCTCCAAGAACCATACCAAATTATACTACCTGCCAAATTGTACGATTTTAAAAATTGAAAAAATGAAAACTTGCGGTTTTAAAAATTTTAAAGGTTCTTATCAGTTAGAATATAATATAAGAATATATGAAATATGTATGCGTAAGCGGAATTGTAGTGTAAAGTTAAAATTCGTCCATCCGTCCCACCATCTGTCGGTTAACATATAATTATTGTTTGGGAAGAATAATAAAAATTAAGAAAATATAAATTTAGCATATAATAAATAAATTCTTCTGTAGATGAATTGGTTAAGCTGCTTCTATCTCTGGTAATACTCAAAATAGGTTAAGTATCGAATCTAGTCTGATTCGTTTGCAGAAGAATTTTTTTAAAAAAAGACTATAAAAGTCTGTGTGAGGTTAAAAAGAAATACATTACAAATTTATAACTCATATTGTACATTCAACATAATGTTTTGGGTGGAGAATATTCAACACGGATATAAATATTGTACTTGTACGAGAAAATGGAAATCATTTTCTATAATAAACTATAAAATATTTCATGATAGTTTAGAGGTGTTTCTGACTCCTGAAGGTGGTGAAAAGGTTCTACTACTTAGGATAAGAAATGGTGAAGCAATTACAAATATTTCGAATAATAAAACAGATGTTTTAGATTGGCAGCACATAAAACTTGAAGTAAATGGTGGGGATATAGCTATAAAGGGTGATATTTTATTTCCAGAAAATATGAGTCACAACAGATACATTCCAAACCATTTTCCCACAGATTGTCCTTTTATTGAAGAGGATGACTGGGAAAATATAAATAAACTTATAATGGATATATTACCAACAGAAAAAGAGGGAAGTGTGAATGCTGATGCAGCTTTAGAATCTTTAAAATTAAATATAAACAAGAAAGTTGCAGAGAATAATAAAATTATAGAGAAAAGATCTTTGTTGAAAGATAGACTTGATGAGGGTATTAAATTCCTCTCTCAATTAGCTGATAAATATGATAAGAATAATAAAACTGATCGTGTGCAATTATTAAGAAAATTAAAAAATGAGCTTGTGATGATTCAAACTGAGAAATTGAATATGGCAGATGTTTCTAAGGAAATGCATGAACATCATCTTGAAACGCTTCTGTACGTATATCAAGTGATTGAGAAACTAAAATATCATTACAATTATAATTAAATAAAAATTCAGTATGATTCCTAAAGAGAACTAAACTTATCAATTTTCGAATATATAATAACAGGTAGCATAATAAAAAACCTCATAATAAACCAAACCTTTGAAGTGTACGTTTGCAAAGATATTCATATCTCTCAAAAAAAAAAAAAAAAAAAAAAACAATATGAAGATAATATTAATTAGTATTTTGTATCTAATACAATTTAATATATACAAATCAGCTCCTACTCGTTTTTATTTAAACGAAGAGAAACATGGATATATTAATTTTGATATCATCGGACCAAACAATGGTACACTTAAGGTCGGACTCTCATTAGATTTTATAAAATATAGTAAAAATCCTGAAGCAACCACAACAACAACAACAACAACAAGTTTACCAATAGAAAAGAATATTACAGAGCCAAGTATACCAGATGAAGCTGATTCAGCTCCTCAATATGTTACAGTAGCAGAAGCAATTGAAGCTTTTAAGATGGATTTAATTAGAAAAGAAAGTGATATTGGTGGTGTAATTAACAGCAAATAAATTTTTTATAGACATTTTATACTTGAAGAGGGTGAAATACAAATTCATGTAAGATGTTCATACGATAGCAATTTTCAGAAAAGAACAATTAGAATACAATGTATCGAATATCGTGATATCTTAAAAGAAAGAATTTTAAGTAATGGAGAAGTTGAAGAAATGACTATAGAAGATACTACATTCAAAAGTGAATATACTATATTAAATTTACCTAAAATAAAACAAACATTAAAAAGTGAATTTTTATATTAACATCAATATCATAATAATTTGAATGATTCATATATACTTATATCTAATCAAAATATAATATTAATAAAAGAAAAAAACATTTTTAAGGTTTTAATAAATTTGTTTTATTTATCCAAGAATTGTGACTTGATGGGAAACCAAGCCATTTAACAAAAACTCTATTATCTTTAGTTTTTACAATTTTTCAACTAGATAGACATCTTTATTTTTAGCTTTTATTAATTCTAGCTCATAGAAACCGCCTTGAATGGGATGACCTTGATAATCTTCTAATAAGTATGTGGTTAGTAATGTGGTAATATGGGGTTAGTAATCTGAATTTTCTTGATTTTAAATATTTCAGTTGTCCAATTTGGTGTGTATCCCTTTTCAAAAACATGTTTGTACTTGCTTATACGAACTGAGTCACCAACTTTAAATTTTGCTGGTGCAGCAATTTTAATATGATTATATACAGTTGATAACAGCTCATTTGCGTTTTTACTATTTACATCAGATGGCCGCTTCTTAATAGTACGATGTTTGGTGTTATTGTATTGGTCAACTAATTTTCCAACAGTATCTATCCATTTATAATTACCATTAAAACTGAAATCTCGCCACATTTTTTCCTTTAGAGTTCGATTGAATCGTTCAACAATACTGGCTTTTAATGAGCTGAATGTTGAATAATGATTAATATGATATTTCACAATCAGATTTTTGAAAGTGTTATTAAAGAATTCTTTTCCATCATCGGTTTGTAAATTTTTTGGATATCTTTTAGATGCGATGAAAATAGAATTCATTGCTTGCATTACATTTTCAGCAGTTTTATTTTTTATAGGAATAGCCCATGCATATTTTGAAAAGGTATCAATAACTGTTAATAAATATTTATAAGCTTTATTTTGTTTAGCATATGCACCCATTTCTACTAAATCAGCTTGCCAAAGATCATCAAAACCTTTGATAATAACTCTTCGTCTTTTAAAATTTCTACGAGCTGGCTTGTGCAACTCTTCAACAACCTCTCTCTTAGACATTTCAAGAAGTAAAAATTAAGTACATACACATGTTATAGTTTTATTAATAATTTATTTTCTTATTCTTTCATACAATTTCATAAGCTTTACAATTCTTATCATAATATTTTCAGCTGAGATGCATTCACATGTTTCGGGAACATCCTCAACAATTTCAGTTGTATATGGACATTTACTCCAATGATAACCATATTCCTTTGTTAATTCTAATGTTGAATCTTTAAACCTTTTTAGAAATTTGAAATGAAGATTTAATTCTTCATAGTGCTCCTCCAAAAGAATATCTCCATATTTAATGAGAAAATTCTTTAAAGAATATCCGATTTGATGTATATCCATGTCAGCAGTTTAAATTGAACTGTTCTAGTATATCTTTTATTTTAAAAATTTCCTTTTCTAAGGTCGTGAGTTTGTATTAGTTCTTTTTTCGAATCATCTGATAACCGAACAATATCAGTACGAGGAGTTTCCACCATAATTACTTCATCTCGTAATGCATTTATATGTTTTATAAGAAATGCTAATTCTCCATCCATATATTTTTTAGTTTCATCTTTAATTTTCAATATATTAGTTTTCAAATTAGCATCCATTTTATCATTAGATCCATAAACACGTGATATTTCATTTCTTAATTTTAAAAATACATCTTCTTTTAATTCGTTGATTAATTTCATAACATATTGTTTTAAATTTTCAATTGAATCATCAACATATTTTTTATTTGTGGAATCCATTGTGTTAAACGGATGATTAACATTAATTAATTTTTTAAATTGAAGATCATAATCTCCATCCTCAGTTAATTTGAAGCCAAGAGCAGAATAATTTTTAAATAGTAATTTATTTGAAGTTTGATTGCGAGAATTGCGTCCAAACTTATCAATAGACATTTTGGAAGTGTAGACATGCTAATATAATTATTCGATTATATCAGCTTCTCTAAGCTCTTCAAGAACAGAATTGATTTCATTTTGATGATTATTATTCCCAGCATGTTGTGATGCATGTAAAATTCTCAATCTATCAATTAACTCATTCGGATCATCCCAATAGACATATTGTTTTGGTGTCTCAGAGTATGACATTAACGATGTCGATCCTTTAGATAAATTGTTTATTGAATGACCTGCTCCCTTTTTATTTCTATTTCTGGTATTATATTCATGTTCATAAAGCTTTCTAATAATATTTTTATATTTATAACCTTTATTTCCTTTAATTTGTTCTAGAGAATCATAATTTTTTCTATGAACATTTGTGGTTTCTAGAACTTTCTGATATGTTTTCATATCACTCTCTGTATAAACTGAATCATCAGGTTTCTTCTTAAATATAAGCTCGAGCAATCCATCAGTTGTTCTGAATAAATCATTACCAATTATTATGTTATGATTTTGTCATCAATTCGAAAAGTAGATGCTCCTAGTTTACTTGTATTTGTTTGTAAATCAAAATAAGGTCCATAACTTTTATCAAGTTCTGACTTGTTGTATTCATATAATTTTGATAGTGTTAGTGTATTATTTTCAGTGTTTAGATTTCTTAATGGTGTCGCTCTCTTAGGTGTTGATGTTTCAAAATTGAATGATGACTCATCATTTAGGAATGTTTTATTCTTATCAGCTTGCGGTTTAACTTCCGGTTTCAACTTAGGTGTTGATGTTTTTTTAAAATTGAAAGATGACTCATCGTTTAAGAATATCTCATCACTATCAACATCCGGTTTAATTTCCGGCTTCAAGTTAAAATTGTTAGACTTCTGATATTTCACAACATTAGTTAATTCTTTAATTGGGTCTATAATGGGCTCATAAGTTTTCTCTAAAGCTTCTTCTTGTAAAATTCGACCTGTTTTTAACGCATGATATTTCCTTTTAAGGCTTTTTTTAACTTTAATCATTTCCTTCATTAGCTTCTCATCCATTTTGCAATCAGTTTTAGTTGTTGCTAACTGAACTGGTATCGGATCGGTTGGTGTTGTTAACTGAACTGGTATCGGATCGGTTGGTGTTGTTAACTGAACTGGTATCGGATCGGTTGGTGCTGTTGATGTTACCATGTAGTACAGTAAACTAAAATAGTTATGATGTATATATGATCATTATATATTTATAACTTAAGAAATTCTTCAAAATTTTTCCTATAACGTCCATTGTTTAAAGAACTATCCTTATCAACCACTACAAATCCATAGCTATTCTTCCAGCAATGTGAACATAAATTTTTAAATTGGTCAAAATTCATATCAGAATTAACATGATCATTATAAATATGTTTTAAATTCAAATCATCTTGCATCCCCCGGCGGGTTGGGGTACGAAATATCCGCAGTAAGGCATGCTTGTGGTAAAAGTCCACTAAAATCCTAGAAAAATCCAGAAGCGACCGACCCAGAATGGGCGGCTTTCTGGTCTGCGACTGATCCCAGAGGGACGTCAGGAATAAAAGGTACCGCCTTGTACAAGGGAAATATTATCCTTAGGCTACTCCGGATGGAACTCCGAATTAAAACAAAAAAAAAGTATGCAATGAATAAAACTCAAAGATTGTATACCCCAGGTGTAATCCAGATCTTCTGGAAAATCCACCCTCTTTCGAGGCAGGTCTCACGGATTCTGGGGGAGACCACTTATTGCAAAACCACGAAAGCAGAGCTGCTTTAATTGACCCATTCAGAAGAAAATCTGGGGTCCAGAGAACACCTCCAGCAGGGTCTCAAAAGATCTACGAAAACATGTCCCAAAAAGACAGATATAGAAACCCCGACGAGGGTAATAATAACGAAAAGGCACTTGAGGCAAAAAATAATCAACTTAATGCCAGAGTTACAGAATTAGAAATCTTAATCAGGGAATTGAAAAATGAACTCTGCATAATTAAAGAAGAAAATGTGAAACTAAAAAATTCACAAAACATGTCTACTAAAAAAGTAGTACTAAAAACTGCTGAAGAATTTCATACAGATGATGAAGAACTAGCTCGAGAAACGGACTGGATCTTTAAAACAAAAAGAATCTGTAAAAAAAGAAAAGCAGAAAAATCACCTACTTTAAGCCCAGAAAATGTTGCGGACAAAGTAGAGAAAAATGTGCAAATAAATGAAGTTGCGAAAAGTAAAAGAAAAGGTAAACCTCCTCCAGTTATACTTAGTAATGTAGTGGAATACCCTCAAATAAACAAAAAATTAAAAGAAAGCAATATTAAATATAAAGTCAATATGCTTAACAATAAACAACTAAAAATTAATGTTGAAGAAGAAAAAGAATATAGAGAGTTGACTAAGGCAATAAATGAAGCCAATATTGAATGGCACACTTATGAAAATAAGAGCACCAGGCCTATTAAAGTAATGGTTAGGTATTTACATCCGTCATGCCAACCTGAAGATATAAAAAATGAATTGAAAGATAGAGGCTTCAAAATTCTAAAAGTCACAAATAAAATAATAAAGAAAAAGGAAAATAACAAAGAATCTACGGTACGTCTTCCTCTCTTTATGCTAACATTCGAAAACTCCGAAGATATAAACAAAATATTCAAAATTGAATTTATCCAGCACATGAGGGTTAAAATGGAGGCTATTCGTAAAACGACTACCATTCCTCAATGTAAGAGATGCCAAAGATTTGGCCATACACAAAAGTTTTGCCAGCGTCTAGCTCAGAGTGTTAAATGCGCTGGTTCCCACTTAACAATTTCTTGTAAAGAAAAAAAAAATATTAAGCCTAAATGTGCTAATTGCCTTGAGGCACACCCAGCGAGTTATCGTGGTTGCCAGGTGGGTAGAGAGTTGCAAAAAAGGAAGAAGCTACAAAAAAATGCCCCAAAACAAATGCAACAGAGACAAGAAAAACAAAAGACAAAACCTAGGCAACCTAGTGCACAGAAACAGAATTGCATTGAAACTTCAGGGATACATAAAACTTTTACGTCGAAAAAAGTCGTAGAAGGCTTATCATATTCACAGGTAACACAAAATAACCTAAGTCAAAAAAGAAACCCGAAAGAACAAAATAAAGTTTCTACACAAAAGTTGACTGAAAATACCATTATGCAGATGATGCAAAATATGATAAAAACAATGAATGAAATCTCAACAAGTCAAATATATATGTATACACCAAAAAATAAATCCGCAAGGCATGGTTAAGAACGCACTTCGTATAGTCACGTGGAATGCCAATGGTATTCTGAACAAGAAAAATAATTTGGAAATTCTATTGAGAACACAAAATATTGATGTATGTCTCTTGACAGAAACACATATGACAGATAAGTCATCGCTTAAAATAAATGACTATACATGCTACAGCGCAAACCATCCGAGTAATACACCCAGAGGTGGTAGCTCAATTTTAATAAAGAAAGATATTAAGCACCACGAGGAACTTAGTCTAGAAATAGATGAATTCCAACTAATCGTGCTACGAATTATGTCTGTTAAACAAAGCCTTTGTGTCGGTGCATTATACTGTCCACCCAAATACAACATAAAGAATAACATGTTTGAAGAAATTCTTAAACTACTTGGCGAAAGATTTATCCTGGGAGGTGACTACAACGCCAAGCACATAGATTGGGGGTCTAGAGTAACCTCTACGAGAGGAAGAGAGTTAAGAAAAGCTATAAAAGAAAAAGGCTGCATTTACCAATCTACCGGTAAGCCTACCTATTGGCCAACTGATAGAAATAAAACTCCTGATCTGCTTGATTTTTATATAACATTATTCAAAATGCTGGATGGAATAATACAAAAAATTGTGAATATAAATCGGTAGGATTCAACTACCCTAGAGAAATATTAAATATGATAAAAATAAAAAGAAGAGCTAGACGCAGATGGCAACAATCGCATGATCCGGCAGACAAAACTGTGCTAAATAGGTTAACTCAGAATCTTAAAAGAAAAATTAAAGATCTTAAAAATGAAAATTTTGAAAAATATATAAAAAATTTAACAGCTAAAAGAGAAAATAACTACTCGTTGTGGAAAGCAACAAAGAGTACAAAAACCTCGATCTCCCAAATCTCGCCAATCAGAATGAAAGGCGGTGAATGGGCGAGAGATAATAAAAATAAAGCTGAAACATTCGCAGATCATCTTGAAGAAATTTTTTGTCCAGACGAGACAGATTCGGATGATCTCGCTGAAGAAAATAATAATTGGCAAGAAAATGTTATATCACCATTTTCAGAGAGTGAAATAGTTGAACAAATTAAAAAACTCAGAGATAAAAAAGCTCCAGGTTTTGATCTAATTACATCGGAAGTCCTGAAAGAACTTCCGAAAAAAGCTATAACAATGCTAACACGCATTATAAACGCTGCTATAAGAATAAGGTATGTGCCGAATATGTGGAAAATAGCAGAGATAATTATGATACCAAAGCCAGGTAAGCCCATAAATGAGGTCAAATCCTACAGACCAATATCATTACTACCAATAGTATCAAAATTATTTGAAAAACTATTATTGATTCGAATGAGACCGATCATAGAAAATAGTAATCTGATTCCAAATTATCAATTTGGCTTTAGATCTAAGCACTCGACAATCGATCAAATTCATAGAATAACAGACATAATAGAAAAAGCTTTAGAGGAAAAGAAAGTATGCTCTACCATATTTCTGGATGTAGCCCAAGCTTTTGATAAAGTATGGCATCGAGGCTTAATAAATAAACTAAATAATATGTTACCTAAACAATACGTAGATAAACTCTCATCATATCTAGAGAACAGACTATTAGAATAAAACAAGACGAAGAGTATTCTACTATTAGAGATATTAAAACGGGTGTGCCTCAAGGTAGTATTCTGGGTCCCTTACTGTATTTGCTCTACACCAATGATTTACCAGAAATGGAAAATATAACTGTAGCTACATTTGCTGACGATACTGCGTTGATGGCAGTAGGATCAAATATTGACGAGGCTACAATTAAATTGCAAAGAGCAAGCGACAAGCTATACCTCTGGACAAAGAAATGGAAAATTAAACTCAATGAGTTAAAATCAGTACATGTAAATTTTACAAATATAAAATTAGAAAATCAACCACCATTGGTAAATCTGAATGGGGTCAATATACCCCAAGAAAACAATGCTAAATACCTAGGAATGACATTAAATGTCAAACTTTGATGGAAAGAGCACGTTAAAAAGAAAAAATTTGAGCTTGAAAATAAGTATAGAGAAATGTACTGGCTCTTAGGTCGTAATTCTAAATTACCTATACATAACAAGATTTTGTTATATAATCAGATACTCAAACCGATATGGTTGTACGGCATACAAATATGGGGATGTGCCAAACAAACACATGTACTTTGTATACAAAATTTCCAAAATTAAGTCTTGCGCAACATGGTAAATGCCCCCTGGTATGTTCGCAACAGTGATTTGCACAGAGATCTAAAAATTCCTTGCATAGAAAATGAAATAAAAAGATATGCAACAAAGCATATAGCTCGTCTGGAGGGACATGTTAACGTTGAGGCCACTCATCTGCTAGATAATCAAAATGATGTCAGAAGGCTTAAAAGAACTAAGCCACTAGATTTAATACGATAGAATTTCGTAAACTTTTTCTTTAAGAAAATCAAAATAGCAATAAATTAATGGTTAGTCCGTTGGACTAGTATTAATGGGAGGTGTGGTTTAGTCAGTAAAAATCTGGCACACAATGGAAGCTACGGGGCTCATTGTGTCTATGAAGATTCCCACCAATCCACACAAAAAAAAAAAAAAAATCTGGTTTGAATGCAATTATGAAATTTGCATTGTCTCGCACCAAATGCTTAGGAATACGAGTATAACTTTGACATAAATAGAAGCTGTCAACATGATTATGGCGACCCATACAAAAATATGCTCTTATGCTATCTTGTTTCTCGCAAGCAATATCATCAAATATAAATATTGAATTTTTTTGAGCTTCTGATGGAGCAATTATTTCAGAATTATTTGGAAATTCATTGTATCCCATACCTTTAACGGAAATTATTGCCTTTCTCAAATATTCATATTTCGGCTGATGTAATGACTTTGAGTAAATGTATATGTTTTCGAAATTAAGACCTTTAGAGTCTAAGAGCATGCTTAGCATAACATTAGTTTTTCCACAATTTGACGGTCCAACAATCAATCCCCGGATACTATCGGGTAATAATGCACCATGCTTTCTTTTCTTTTTAAAGCTTCCTCGATCAAAATTTTTTACTTTAATGGGGTCATCCACTTTAACACACTTCATTCTGACAAGTGATTAAAATCTATATAAATTCAAGTTTATATAAGTAATAGGCAGTCAGTTTATATCGATAGTTAATCGAAGACATAAATATGATTGATCACAATAAAAAATTAATCAGACGTAAAAGGCTGTTTAAAGGGAGAGGAGGAGTAATCAATACTCTTATAAATAATTTACCATTTGAAGCGCATTTACCAGGATATAATTACTGTGAACCTGGAACTAAACTTCAAAAAAGATTATATCGAGGTGATAAAGATATTAATCAATTGGATGAGGCTTGTCGTGAACACGATATTGCATATTCACAAAATCGCGATACAAACGAACGTCATAAAGCAGACAAAATATTAGCTCAAAAGGCTTGGCAAAGAGTCAAAGCAGCAGATTCAAGCATAGGTGAAAGAGCTAATGCACTTCTAGTTTCTGGTGCAATGAAAGCTAAAGTTAAACTTGGAATTGACTGTTCAACTAAATCAAAAACGAAACAGAAATTATTAAAAAATATTATTCAAGAAGCCAAGGTAGCTGTTAAGGGCAGTAAACCAACAAGTCAAAAAGATACAATCAAAATTTCGTTGAGAGCAGCAAGAAATGTAACTAAAAAGAGAAAACAAATAAAATTACCAAGAGTTCTTCCTGTGCCTAAAGTTGGTGGAATTTTACCTTTAATTCCAATTTTGGCAGGTCTGTCAGCTGTGGGAGCTCTCTCAGGAGGAGCTGCTGGTATAGTTAAAGCTGTCAATGATGCTAAAAGCGCTAAGAGGCAGTTAAATGAAAGTGAACGACATAAAAAAACAATGGAGGCTATTGCTTTAAGAGGAAAAGGCCTATATTTAAAACCATATAAGAAAGGACTAGGATTATACTTGAAACCAAAAATTTTTTAAATATGCTACCCAAAAGAGCTCTAACCAACATTGATTTAATCAATTTTGGAAAGAAATATCTAAAACATTTTCGTGGAGTCATGAAAGATGATTTACCTAAAAGCAAACCTTGGAAACATGAATGTGGAATTATAAATTTAGATAATTCTATCGGATCTGGTACTCATTGGGTAGCATATTATAAAAAAGAAGATAATATACTATATTTTGATAGTTTTGGGAATTTACAACCACCAGCTGAAGTTGTGAAATACTTGGGAGATAAGCTCACATATAATTATGACACATATCAAAAATTTAATACATACAATTTTATGTCATTTATGTTTAGCTTTCTTATCAAATTATAATTCTATAAACAAAAAAAAAAACAAATTTTAAGCGAATAAAGAATAACAAATAAAAAAGATAAAAACTGATTTTTTAATTTAAATTTTAATTTATAGTAAAAACTGACCTACATTAATATCAGCTGATCAAAAATAAAGTTCAAGGTTATTTGGATTACTCAGATAAAATTAAATAAATTATTCTTCTGATTTTAATGTTTTGCCGTCGGCAATTTGATATTATTTCTATGTATGAGATATATTAGGATGGTATCAATAATAAAAGTATCTACAACTTCCAAATTATCTTATTCATAAAGTGCAAGTCATGTCGCTAACACTTACATTAAGCGGTAACTCATCTATTTTAGCAGCTGAGTATTTCCCACCTAAAGAATTACAGCATAAAGACTATGTATGTGGTTTACTCGATTTTCAAACATACAATTCAATACCAAACATCGATGAGGAAAATAATACATTTTATATTGATGATAATAGCATCACTATTCCGACTGGATCCTATGAAATAGAGGACATTGAGGAATTTCTTAAAGGAAAATTGGAAACTAATGCTAAAGGGGAACAGGAGAAGCTTCACATAAAAGCTAATAATAACACACTAAAATGTGAAGTGTTTTCTGATAAACAGATTGATTTTGAATTGGAGAAATACTGGGTTTTAGCAAAAGAAAATTAAAACCAAATGTTTGGCATGAATCAGATTTATATGTGGATATAAATAAAATTAATATTATACGGGTAGAGTGTAATATCGTATATGGAACTTATATTAATGGAATAGAGGCTCATACATTACATGAATTCTCCATTGGTGTGAGCCCAGGTTATAAAATAATTGAAGTTCCTCAAAATGTAATCTATTTACCTGTGAACGTCAAACGAATAAGTTCTCTAACACTCAGATTAGTTGATCAGAACGACAATTTAATAAATTTTCGAGGTGAAACTATAACAATCAAATTGCATTTAAAACCTGTCACATAATGATCGTTTATAATAATTCCAATAAATATTCAATATATGAAGCTCCTCAATTCATTATTGATAGATCATTGAAGCAGCAAGGTCATCAAAGATTGCATAATAAGAGTGGTGCTATAACGTTGAAAAATCTACAGTTTTTGAAATTAAATTACAAATTAAAAAATCATTAAGATTAATTTATTTGAAAGTCCAGTTTTCGATGAAAGCATCACAAATGCACATTGGCATACATATTCACCATTTTTGAATTCGTTCAACAAAAGCGATATAATTCGTATTCAAATCCAGAATCAGAATTTAAATATTTTACCATCAACGAGTTTACTTTATATTGAAGGATCACTTTCTACGAAAGATGGCCTGGCAACAGCAACAACAAAATTGACTAACAATTCAATGGCATTTCTTTTCGATGAAATACGGTATGAGTTGAATGGGAAGGAAATTGATCATAACCGAAATGTGGGAATAACATCCTGTTTAAAAAATTACATTTCTCTAAATGAAACCGAAAGTATCAGATTAATGAATGCAAGTTGGACACCTAGGGTACGCATTGAACTGAACGGCTTGTTTTTTAATTTTTGTATTCCATTAAGAATGCTTTTGGGATTCGCTGAAGACTATAAGAATATAATCCCGAATGCAAAACATGAGCTGATTTTGACCCGCTCTCGATCAGATGATAATTCTATGATTTGTGGTGATCAGATTGAAAAAGTAAAAATTCAGCTTTTAAAAGTACAACATATAACTTTAAATGATACTTTAAAATTTAATTTATATCAAAATATGAATAAAGGTACATCGATTAAATTAGCCTTTAGAAATTGGGATCTTTATGAATACCCTACATTACCATCAAATACTAATCATCATATTTGGAATGTAAAAACGACATCACAACTTGAAAAACCACGTTTTATTGTATTTGCTTTACAAACAAATCGGCAACATAAGCTGGATAGAGACCCCGCACAATTCGATCATTGTAATATCACCGATTTGAAAGTATATTTGAACTCAGAAGCTTATCCATATGAAGATATGAATTTGTTATTTGAAAGAAATCGTTATGCCATTGCATATGAGGCATACTCAAATTTTCGAAGTAATTATTACAATCAAACAATTTGGGATTCGGTAACACACATGGCGTGATTTTAAAAAAGATGCTATGATTTTAGTAATTGATACTCGTCATCAAAGTGAGAATCTAAAAATTGGACCTGTTGATGTAAGAATTGAATTGAAAACTTCAGTAAAAATTCCTGAAAATACAACAGCTTATTGTCTAATGTTGCATGATCGATTAGTTGAATTTAGTCCGTTGACTGGAGAAGTTTATAAAATTATGTAAGATCAATGTCAATGCCTTTTTTTTCTTTTTGCGGGCAACATCATCAAGACCAGTCCATTCAGAGGTTTAAAAAAAAAAAAAAGAAATTAAAAAATGGAGTATGTAATAATCGATATACAAGGATTTCGGGATAATAACAACAAATTCATTCTAAAAGAAATTGCTGTTCTTACATCAAAAGATGAAATTCAACATTTTATAATAAAACCACCATATAGTTGGCATATTCTAGATGCCAAAACAAAATATACCAATGATTGGTTAACTAAAAATCATCATGGATTCAGATGGTCTGACGGAAGAACTCATTTTTGTGATGTTATAAATTTTTTGAAAATATTTATAAGCAACAATACCAAAATTTATGTTAAAGGGGAGGAAAAAAAGAAATGGATTGAATTTACATTAAATCATAGCAATGTGAGCAATTTAGATGAGGATGATCCTACAAGTTTGAAAATATTGATTAAACAACAAAATAAAACAGATCAAACAGATCAAACATGCGCATTCAAACATACTGGGTATTGTGCATTTGAAAATGTTCATATTTTGAAATTTCTTGCTATAATGAATTTTATGTTATATGAGCAACTTTATGAAGTTTTACCATCATCATCTGAAAAAGAAAACTAACTATACTAAAGCTGAAAAAAAATGTAATTCTAAATTTGAATCATTATGAAATAAAACAATTTTTGTAAAATTAAAATTAAACGTTTTTTTTATTTTTAATTTTTAATAAAATTTTATACAAAACTAAAGTCTATAAAACTAAATAATTGACTCTTTATAGCTATATCCCCACCATTTACTTCAAGTTTTATGTGCTGCCAATCTAAAACATCTGCGATTTAGTTTATGTTTTATTAATGAAGAATGCTAAGCATTAATAAATTACATGTTGGATGTCAGATGGACGGACGAATTTTAACTTTACACTGCAATTCCGCTTACGCATAACTATTTCATATAAGACCGCAAGTTTTCATTTTTTCAATTTTTAAAATCGTACAATTTGGTAGGGTACTATGCTCAAAATTTCTATTATGTTGCGTGAACATACATTACAAACTCTAATTATTCAACATTAAAACAATAAAAACAGCAAAACAAAAATTTTAAATTCTAATTTTATTCTCTTATCATAAAACCGCAAACAAAAATTTTAAATTTTATTCTCTTATCACAAAACTGCAAACATTTATTCCTACTATAGGATACTTTAACAATTTCATAACACTATCCAAGGTCACTGATACAAGCTTCTAACAACAACTTCAATGTCAACTTGGTACAGCTTCTGCATCAATTCAACAATTTCGGCGGGGGGCTTCGGTGGACAACGAATTTCAGCGGCGGCCGCGGTGTCGCGTTATCCAACACACCTCATCAACCTAAAATCTATTTTGCCGAAGCATCTCTATCAAAAAAACTTATACCAGCTACCTCACTATACTGTTCTCCAAGTTCAAGAGTTGGGTCTAAATAAAGTTCTAAATAAAGTTCTCCAAGTTCAAGAGTTTGGTCTCCCCCAACTTCCTTATAACTTATTTTTAATGTTATTACATACCAACATTCAAATTCATAACACCCCGTACACTATCTACTAATACACGAAATTCCGCTGACGTCATTTTAGCTTCTATGCTAAATTAACACATACATACATAAATACATACTAAATTTTTATTATCAACATTTTTTTATCATTAATTTATAATTAGGGTTGCCATATACCCTAAACTTGAAAAATATGTGGGAACATTTTCCATTTTAGGGTTGCCAGATGTATATTTTCAATATCTAGAACTCTTATAGGTTATACTGCTAACCATATCGGTTTGATTATCTGATTATATAACAAAATCTTGTTATGGATAGGTAATTTAGAATTTCGACCTACAGTACATTTCTCATTTCTAGGCTAAGTTCCTCGTGGTGCTTAATATCTTTCTTTATCAAAATTGAGCTACCACTTCTGGGTGTATTACTTGGATGGTTTGCGCTGTAGCATGTATGGTCATTTATTTTAAGCAATGACTTATCTGTCATATGTGTTTCTGTCAAGAGACATACATCAATAGTTTGTGTTCTCAATAGAATTTCCAAATTATTTTTCTTGAAATTTCTAAATAAAAATAAAAAAATACAAATCAAATATCTGTATCTAAGTAAATAGTTTTAAAAGAATTAATTGTACAATTTATGGAGCATAATAAATAAATAACAAAAAAAAAAGAATTCTCCCTTATTACTTTTAAGTGACAAACATTTTTCGCATGTAATAATAATATAGTCATTGCCAAAAGTAAAGAAATATAATTAAAAATTTTAATAATTTTCTTTAATTATGTAAAAAAAAATATCTTAGGACTTTCACTATTGAATTATAAATTTAAAAAGAAATAAAAAATAGTAGCATAAAATTTCATTTAATTTCTTACAAAACGCATTGGCTTAGTTGTTTGTTTAAAATTTAAAATGTACCTACATTTCCTCAAACAAAAAAATAAAAAATAAAAAAAAAACAAAAAAAAAAATGCAAAAAGACATACGTTTGATGAGGATTTTTAAAAAATATTTTTTTGTTTGGTAAATAGGTTACTTGAAATAAAGCCGGAAGAAATAAAACCAAAATCATATAATTTTTGTTTTCCTCTTTATTTTATTTTAAAAAAACCAATAAAGCCATTTCAAATATTTACATAAGTATTCAAATATTTATAAAAACAAATTCTGTGTGTAAGTCATATATGTGTAAATGAATATTCTAGAAAAGTGGAATACCCTGATTTTGAGTTCAAGTCTTAAGTCTCTCCTAATTCACTCCTCTTCTACCGTATCGGTTGTGACCCATAACACCGCAGATAATTGGTTTTATTATTTTAAAAAGTTAAAGGACACTGGCGGGTTGGACTTATGGCGGGAAGTCTGGCGGGAAGTTTGGATTCGAATCAAAAAGACATAATGAAAATTCAAATTTATCATTATTCTCTGTTAACAATATTTTTAATTTTAAATGCCAAAAAGTTCATGATTTCGGCTTTATTTTAAACGTTTTTTTCTTTTATGTTCTTGACAGTAACTTAGGTAGAATTACCTTTTCGTGCTTAGTTAAGTACGGTACTGCAATTTTACACTACAATATCTACAATATTTCGAGTATTTATTTATCAAATTACTGGCTTATCATTAAATGTGGAAATCTACTACTATTGTCAGGAACTAAGCCTTCTTAAATAGAATAGCTCCATTTTATTTTAGGTTGTTACTAGATAATACTCTCAATTGGTATTGAAATAAGGCCAAAAAGTATATAAACTGATTTTTAATCTTATTTCTTTTTAATTTTGAATTTATTTCAACACCTATATAAAATAAAGTTAGAAATATCATTCGGCTTTTTTTCTTTCGGATTTACTGCAGGTAATAGTTTCATAAACTATACAATCATTTATTTGGTGATACGGTTAATATGAATTTACATGCAAACTGTACGCTAAGTACGGTAAGAAACGTGTATGGTAACTAAGGAAATATGTACGGTATCTAAGATATACAGGCGTTGCATATCCTATACAATTAAACACTTAACGAAGTATTAAAACATAAAATTGAGAAAATTGAGAAGAGTACCATTGCCGTCGTAAGTAAAGTGAGTAAAAAGAAAAGAAAAAAATAAGAGTAGCTGAGTGAAGTAAACACTTTTGTATTAATTTAAAGAAATGTAATCACTATATGTATGTAATAAATAGGATTTTTCTTATATAAATAAAAAAGAAAGGAATTTAATTTAAATTTAAGCATAGAGTAATCATATAGAACAAAATTTGCTAGTCACTTTTTCAAATATCAAAATTCTGTGTTCACTCAAAATAATTTTACTCAATTTTTAACTGCTTATAAGTTGAGCGCAATGTATTTTGTACTCAATAAAAAAATTTTGTGTACCTACTCCCTATGAACATATTTATTTGTAATTATGCTGCCAATAGAGTCAACGATATAAAAGTTGTATGTATAGGTACTCAAAAATGTATATTTGCGAATGTGCATGCTGTAGTATATACATATTTCTTTATTTCGCTGCTCGCATTTCTACTTTACTTATGTGATAAAATTAAAAGTACAAAGTATTAAAGTCCTTTCAATAGATCACAAATAATATTACAAATCAAAGTATTGAATTTTTTTTTTCGAAATTGAAAGAATTCAAGATTATTGCTGTATTTTATGTTCTATTGCTTTAATTTTTAAAATTTGAGAATTAATATTTTTATTATGAAATTTGTGATTTCAAACTTTATAGAAGAAAGGGACAAAAAAATTAATATTGGTTTTGTAAAATTAAAAATAATTCAAATTGATTTCTATTGAAAAGTATACTGAAAAGTAGGTACCTACATGTATTTTTAAATTTTTAGTAATTTTGATTTTGTTAATTTTGTCTGTTTCTTACCGTAGATAATAATATGAATAATATATATATATGAATACATAATATAATTATGAATACAAACAAACAAACAATCTATCAAAATTTAAAAAAGTAAGTAAAAAAAGTAAAACTGAACATTTTATTCTTTATATGGATTGTTGGCTGTTTTTTTTTTTCAAAAATTATTTCATCTGAAATAAAAATACGATTTGTAACCAAGTTCTGAGAAAACAAAACAAAACGGTATTCCGTACAAAGTTCACGATTTGTAATGCATAACTAATACATTTTATTCTTTTATTACCATTATTTTTAAAAACATTTTCTGGATTATGTGATTCTATCATTGACCTATTATTGTATGTATACAATTTCATTTATTATATCTTTGCGATTAATTGTGTGTTTTTGTTTACATTTTTATATATATATATTTTATATTGAATTAGATATGCAAATATATGGTGAGCACATAACGATATACACTCTTCATATAAATCAAAAGTAATACGTATGTGTATACTCTTCAAATTATCAAACAATGCCAATATACTCCTAGCCTAGTCACTGGGAGAGCAAAACTTTATTCACAAAACTAAAACAAAACTTAAAACGAAATGGTAATTTGATAAATTTCCGGAAAAATCATTCTGTGAATAGGCTCGAAGTATAGTAGCATTGTATTAAATATTCTTCTCAATAAATTTTTTCTTTTTATTTTTTTTATTTATTTATTTACTTTATTCTTCATAAACTTTTAATTAGCAAAAAAAAATTTTATTAAAATTATAAAATATACTTCATAATTTTGTTAAAAGAATAAAGTTAGGTTGCATTCTAAAATTTAATATAAAAAATTTGTTACGAATGCACCTTCAGTTTAATTCTAAACATCATAAATATACTCAATATTTAGTATAATTCATTAAAAAATCAAATACAAATATATTCAAATTATTTGGGGTAATTTGATTGTAATAATAATTCAAAAAAGAAAAAAAAATAAACAATAGAAAAATATAAAAATAGAAAATATTAAAATAAGGAATAATAATAATTAAAAAATAAAATTAAAATATGATATTATGTTAACGAAAAATGTAAAATTTTAGAGATATTAAAAAACAAAAAATAAAAGAACTTGGAAAGACATTAAATTATTGGAAAGACATTAAACATTAAATTTATTACATCATATAGTCAGAAGCTTATTTAAAGATTTTATTTTTATTGCAATAAAATTTAGGCAAAAAAATACATGAAAATACATGTTACCGTAAAATATTTAGTATTCTTACAACTTGAAGATGATTATATAAGAGTAACCATACTTTCACTTATTTTGTGAAAAAGGTTAGAACTCTAATCCTTCTTAAAAACTCAGGAAGCAAATTAAATAATTTTGGCGCTACAATATCATAGAAATTAAAATATAAAGTTGTGTTGAATGATGGAACAAATGCTAAACTTTGCAAGCCATTCCGAAGAATACGAACAGAAGAGGGTCGACTGAATAGATATCCACCCCTAATAAAAAATGTCTTTAAAACTTTATAATAATAGAGGTGCCTGATAGGTAAAACATTTAAATTCCTAAACAACTCAAAACTACTATAATGACGATTTTTTTTACAAATAATTCTGATAACATGTTTTTGAGCAATCACTAATGGTTGAATTTTGTTCCTATAAGCCCCTCCCCATGACGTAATACCATATTGAAGTCTTGAATGAAAAATGCCATAATATACCATCAATAATACCTTCTGGGAACAATAATTTCTAAGATTGAAAATATGTCTTATAGAAGACAAAAAATATTTTTTTAAACATAAAGTATGATCTAACCATTTTAATTTATTATCTATCCAAACACCCAGATATTTAAAAACAGAAATTTCTTCAATCAAAAAACATTTATTTGAACATTTAGTATATTCTTGATAAGTTAATTCAATGTTCAAGGATGAATTATTTACAGGAAACAGAGGATATTTATTACAATTACCTGAGTGATATTTTATAAAATTATTTTTTAAACAAGACCCTGCAATACTAAAAAACATTATTTTTGTTTTATTACTAATTATTAATTTATGTAAAAGAAACCATTTTCTAAATATGTCAAGGTCATAGTTAATATCAGCTACTAAATTCAACGGATTCATGCTTTCATATGCACAAGCCAAGTCGTCAGCAAATGCAGTTAATTTACTTCTAAAATTTTGAACAAAAATTGAATTACTGTAAATTAAAAATAAAATTGGCCCCAGGACTGATCCTTGTGGAAGTCCAATATTAATATTTATAGAAGAGCTTAAAATGCCACCAATTTTTACTTTTTGAGATCTACAACTAAGATAAGAAGTAAACCAATCATATATAAAACCACGAAAACCAATTCTATGAATTTTATCTAATAAAATAACATGATTAACCATGTCAAAAGCTTTGGTTATATCGACAAATAAGCCAGCAGTACTTTTTTTATTATCAAGATACTGGTAAATATTTTGACAAAAACCAAGAAGTGCGTCTTCAGTTGATTTATTTTTCCTAAACCCAAATTGCTGTTTATTAAAAAAATTATTTTTGTCAAGAAATAACAGAATTCTTCTCTTCATAGCTTTTTCTATGATTTTAGAGAATGAAGATAAAATAGAAATTGGCCTGTAATTATCAGGATCTCTTCTATCACCTTTTTTAAAAAGAGGTAAAACTTCAGCTACTTTAAGTGCAGAAGGAAAAATACCGTAAAAGACACTATTATTAAAAATAAACACGAGAACATCAACAATATTTAAAGCAATTTTTTTAAGTAAAAGATTTGAGACACCATCAATTGAAGCAGCATTAGAATTTTTAAGTGATTTAATTATATTAAGAAGTTCAAGGGCAGAAAAAGGTTCAAACATAAAACTATTTGATTGAACAGTTTCTGAAATTATATTTTCAAATTGAACATTACTATTGAAATTGTAATTTTCAGTACTTAAATTGTCTCCTACAATTGAAAAATTATTATTAAAAGCATTGGCAATAGCAAGAGGGTCATTGATAATTTTATTATTGACTAAGATTTTGGATTTTTCATTGGAATTATTCATGACACTATT
Source organism: Argyra leucocephala (assembly GCA_963942445.1). NCBI lineage: Eukaryota > Metazoa > Arthropoda > Insecta > Diptera > Dolichopodidae > Argyra > Argyra leucocephala. Next base: position 27,412,000 of record OZ012682.1, read on the forward strand.
TGCAACTTCCCATATTTTTTTAATATCTCCCTTATGTTTAGTAAATTGACTGCTATAATATTTATCACGGGCATTAACAACCTTAGTTTTTAATACTTTACATAATTTATTATAAGAAGTCGAAAGCCTATTATTTCTTGGATGTTTTAAACACTTTTTACGAATTTTATTTTTATATTTCACTTTTTGAGCTAAATTATTGTTAATCCAGGGTTTTAATTTCTTAATAATTTTGTTCCTGTTCGTGTATGTTGAAGAGCTATTCTGAATATGAAAATTAAGTGTCTTTAAAAATTCATCAAAAGCAGCAGAAGGATCTCCAGATTCAAATATGTTTCCCCAAAATTCATACCTAAGGGAATTACTCAATTTAATAAAATCAATTTTAGTATAGGGAGAAACCATACTTATACAAGTACCATCATGAATTGCAACATCATTTAACAACATAGAAGTCATGCAGTGATCTGAAATTTTTAGATCAAAGATTCCACCCTCACAAATAAAAGATTTATTAGCCGAAAAACGTACTAAAATATGATCCAAACATTTGCCCGATGTAGGTCTAGTAGTATTATTAATAACACTAAGTAAACCATTTGATGCTAATAGATACATATAATTATCAACGTCACCGTTATTCACTAGAATATCCAAGTTTATGTCCCCTATTAAAATTAAATTTCTTGAATTTAAATTCTGTAGTAATTTACTTAATTCATTAAAAAATACACCTTTACTTAAACCATTTTCATGTATCCTATATATACCCAAAAACACATACTTTATATTGTTTATAGTACAACTAATTTCTATGATATCAGCACTTACCATATTCAAGTTAATCTCCTCACAATTAATATTTTCCTTTACAAATACACCTACTCCTCCACTACTGTAGGAATCATTACAGGTCGCTAAAAAATAATAACCTGGAATATTGAAATCATTTTTTTCATACGAATAAATCCAAATTTCAGATACAAAAATTAAGTCTGGTTTCTTAACAAAAGCTTCTAAATTCAACACCAATATATTAAAATTTTTAATTAAGCTTCTAACACTCTGATGTATAAAGAAAAGACTATTATTTAAATTATGGCTCAACTGAAACACCTTTTCACAATTAGTATTTTTCAAAGTGATATTATTATATATAAATTCTTGAGGATCAGTATTAATTTCAAAATTAGTTTTCATTTAAATATACAAATATTAGTGTACAAAAAAAAAATAAACTAAAAATTATTCGAAGAATTAAAATTTAATAGATCCTCAAAACTTAAAATTTTAATAGCAATATCACCATCATTTTTCTTTAAAAAAATAGAGTTATTTTTGAACCACAAATATTTAAATTTTTTTTCTATTTTAATTTTAGAAGCAGCCACAAATAATGCATTAAAATAACCGGTTAAACTATTATTTATATAAATATTTTTGTTGCTATTAAAATTACCAAACAATTTAGATTTTAAGTAGTCTTTTCTTATTTTTTTTCTTTCCATAACACTTAATTTAGTTTTTAAAGATACAAATTTCACACATAAAATATTTTTTTTACAAGATCCATCAGAATTTATATCAGCATTTCCTCTGGAATTCTTTGTAGAAATTTTTTTAATAAAACAATTTTCAATTTCATTTGAAGAAATATTTGCAGCTAATCCATCGTTTAAAACTTTTAAGGCAAGTTCAGTTGCATTCTCATATTTTAAATCTGGAACACCAACAATGTCAATGTAGTTCTCCCTTTGCATTTTTGTTCTAACATGTGAACTTTCCTTTCTAATACATGTGTTTTTAATTTAAGTTGTTCGTTTTCTTTTTCTAACTTATTAATAACAGCATACAAATTGCTATTCATCATTTTAAGCTCGTCATAAACTAAATTCAAAGTTACTTGCTCATTACTATTTGCATCACCATTATTACTGATGTTGTGGTTGATGCTATCATGGCAAACACTAGTAGCATTTATTCCATCGCTTACAGAGTAGTGTGGCGCCATGTTAGATGAGAGTAATGATAACTGTGAACTAGATGTAGCAAGAGAATTAGCTAAAGTAGAGAGAGAATTTGAAGATGAAGCTACTGTTGATTTATTTGATATGCATTTAGTTGAAGAATTAGAAGTTGCCGGAGAAAATTTTCTTGTTGTATCAGATGTACTTGCAGCAATTGAGTTAGAGTTAACTGATTTTCTGCTTCTGATGACTTTAATACAACTCTCACAACGATATGATTGACCTTGTTGATTTAAAAATTCAATGTCGCTCACCATAAGATTTACACAGGTTCCATGATAAATGCTTTTGCAATCACCATAAGCAATTTTTAAATCGTTCCGATCAACTACAAGGCATACTTTTTAATTTTTTATTTTATTATTTTGATAATAGATAGAATAAAAAAAAATGAGTTGCGAAATAAAAATATGAAATTAAAAATTATAAAAATTATTGAAAATAAATTTATAAGTACTAATATTAGTTTTATAAGAATTAAAAGGATGACTGAATTTCTTGCTTGTTACCCCAAATAACAACGAAAAAAACTGAGAAATAAAAAATTTTGAGTAAAAATAATTGAGTTTCGAAAATTATATTTGAGTGTTTTGGAGTATTGAGTGAAAATGGGACGGCATTTTCGTGTTTTGAGTAAAAATGGGACGGCATTTTTAGAAGAAAATGATTAACAAATATTTTTCTACGTGAATACTCTACTTATATGATTACTCTATGATTTAAGTCTAAAATGGATGTTAGATATATATATAATAAAAAAGCTAAGATCTGTAATCAAACAAACAAACAAATAAACAAAGTTAAAAAATTAAAGAAAAAGAAATTTAGTATATACCTACTTACAAAAAATGATCTTCTAACCAAAAAAAAAAACAAAAAGAAAATACAATAATAATTATTTTGAATTAATCACAACACAAAAGTCACAATGTAGAAAATAAAGAATAATAAAATATGTACCAAAAATTTAATTATTTTTAATAGATGAAAAACCAAACAAAAATTATTAGCAATTAAGTACCTATTTTTATTAAGTTTAAACAAAAAAAGTTAAATTACAATAAAATAAAGTATTAAAAAATTAATCACAGATACATGCAACTAGCTTACACGAGAGAAGAACTGAGACTTTATTTAAAATTTTAAAAATTATTTAGTATATAGTACATAGTATTTCATGGAATTCTCTTCAATTATATTTTTTAAAATATCTACAGGTACAGGTATGTCGTATGAGGTAGGATGAGATCATCATCATCAGAGCCGTCTTAAACCTTTCGTAGGCCATAGGACTCCAACATATAATCATAGGATGAAAAAAAAGTAGTACGCCAGAATAATTTTCTAAACATTTTAGTTTGAAATTTCTGTATAATTTATTATTATTTTTAACAATTTTTCGACGAAGTAACACAAGAAGATTCAGAATTGTCCGCGAGAGATACGTTTCGAATACATTCTTTTTACTCTATTGCTGATAGACTATTCACCGAAATGAAAAAACGACGAGGAGCCTACAATACATTATACAATACTTTCAGTTTTATTTGAGATAAATTTTTATCCAACGATGAAGTTAGGTGTAAAGCTAAAGATTTAGTTTAAACATATTCATAAGATTTAGAAGAAGAATTTGTTGATGAGTTTATAATGTTTTCTTCTATGTATAAAGATAAGAAATCTGTAACAGATTTAATTAAATCACAAGTTCAAGACAAATTATTGACAAGTTTTCCAAATGTCAATATTGCATTTCGAATTTATCTATCTATTATTGGAACAAATACAGAAGGAGAACGATCATTTTCCAAATTGAAACAAATTAAAAATTATATCCGTTTAACAATGAATCAATATCGCTTATCATCGTTGGCTGTTCTTTGCATTGAGAGTGATCTTACTCGTGATATGAATTTTGACGATATTATTCAAGATTTTTCCAAAGAAAAATGCCGAAAAAAGATTATTATTTAAAGTTTTTCAATTTCTTTTTTTTATATTTGAATTTATTTAATTGTTATTGAAATAAAATTATTTTATTTTTCTTTATATATATAAATGTATTTTATTTTATTAATTTTTCTTCGTAGGCCACCTAAACTTTTGTGTATATTATTTCTTCGTAGGCCACCGTATGCCTATTTGATAAGACGGCTCTGATCATCATCAAACATAATAATGGATTCCTATATTGAATCATTTTTGTCTTGACTGATTGAATCTGCTACAGTTCGATCAGCTAAAAGTAAATCAGTACAGTCTTCTTCACAATTAGCTGAATCTGAATGATCATTTAAAAGTCTCATTGTTAAAATTTTAGCAATAAGGCTGTTAACATATAAAGAGGGATTCATTTTATTTAAAATTCTCGATCTGACCAATGAGAATACATTTTTAATTTGGTCTTGATTAAAACTTGAAACTAAAATAATAAATAAGTTGTCCTTTCCCATCACCTTTCCTTTTGCCATCAGGAGTTAATATGTTTTGCGAAGGAGCTTAATCAAATGTGGATAATCAAAACCATGTCGGTTCTTGGACTGTAGAAAAAATAGATATAAAAAAAATAAAAAATTACAAATAATTAACACTTAAATATTTTTAATGCACAAACAGTGGTCGTTCACTCTTATTATTTTTTATTCATAATAATGTTTGAAAAAATATAATTTCAAAAAAAAATTACAATAAATTTTTTTAATCTAATTTATAGATTTTTCAAAAATTCACAAATTCAAAAATTTTCAAATAACAAATCAAAAGTACTTTTTAGAACTACCAAAAATTATTTAAAGAGTATAATTACAAAACGAACTAAATAAATTAATAAAAGATGAAAAAAAAATAAAAACAATACAGGTACATGCATAAACTAACAACCAAAATAAAACATAAACACATTTCTTCAACGTCAACCATACGTTGACGTTGTCAACCATACGTAATGAAGAAATTTTATTTATTCTTTGAATCAGTCTTCTGACTCTCTTCTGATTATCTTATTTTTATTCTTTATATTCTTTGCCAATGCATATGAAAGTTAACCAAAAACTTTTTTGTTTGGTTAATGCCTTAATAATTCATATTCATACTTATCATATTCATTATCATACATAACTAGACTTTGAACAGCTTTGACTCTTTTGTAATAAAACAATACATGTATTAAAAACAAATAATAAAAAATAACAAAAATATAGCATAAAAAAAATTGAGTTGGAGAGAGGATTAGATTGGAGTTCTTCAGAAAGAGATAAAACAAGAGAATTGTAAAAATATCTCTCAATAAAGTAAAAATTACTTCAATCAGCACAGCACCCTCGTTGTCGCCCGAATTTTCCTTAGTTGAAAATTTTAAAAATTATTCAGATGATTCTTCTTACTTTCTATGTTCTTTGATAGTAGCAAGGTACTCTAGGAGCGCCTCTGTTATTTGAATTCGTACTTCCCCAGTTCTCATGATGAGCATTTGCATCACAGCCAATTACTATGGCAAAGTTATTGTTTTTGGCATAGTTGACCACTTGCACGAGCTCATTTGTTGGAGGGGGTTCTGTCGTAAGGGAGAGCGTTTTTGATAATGTAAGGTTCTTGAATCAGTATTAATTTTGTTTGCAACTTCTTAGTTAGTGAAGCCATTAGAGTGTATGACCCACTTATACTATGTTGCAAATTGATTTGCTTAACTACTAGACTGGCTATAGCTCGGGATATGAATCTATTATCCAGCCTAGTTTTCTCCTTTAGCCGTGATAAACTTTACATTTATCTGAATAAATTTGAAACTTAGTTTGGCATTTCGATCTTCTATAGCTTTAGCGCTATCGAGATCGATATAAACGTATAAAAGAGAACCAGTACCACCAGTGTTAGTAGCCCCAGTTGCTCTTCTATACGATTGGATTTTCCACTTCGTAGTAACCATACCATTTTGAATACTGAGTGCCTCCATCACGTCCGTCTCAGATTCGTTACGGCCCGGGATCCAGATTTTTGATAACTTTGCCTTTGGACGTTCGCTGACCCTAATTGCTGAGAGCCTGGCTTTCTATGTTCTTTGATATTATGTAGGTACCTGTAGGCACCCTGTATTCATAATTCTTATTAATTATAATAATGTTTTGGAATACAGGCAAACCCTTTATACTTTATAGTATGTATATTTAAAGCTTTCTCTTCACCTCTATATAAAATAGAGATGGGAGAAAGTAAACTCACCATACTTGTATGGCTTAAGAAATAAGTTTTTATTTTTCAGTTTTATGCTTGAGGGAACCTCGACGCCCTAGAAAATTCTTTAGGCGCAGAACGGCGAAAGTTAATTTAACCAGGCAAACTGAACGGCGTTAAATGACATTTAAATCTATATGTTTTAAGATGTCAAATGCCAGTTGTAATATTTTTATTGTGAAAATGTTCTGTGCGCTTCCTAAAATTAAATATTCTGTTTTTTTTTAAGTTTTTGGATTTCTTTGAATAAATTGTGTTTTATAAACATTTTGTGGTTTAAATTGCGTTTTTTAAACATTGATAAACATTTTGTGGTTTAAATTGTGTTTTAAAATTAGATATTTTGGATTTTTTTAAATAAATTGTTTATTAATAAAGGTTTTGTGCTTAAATTTTTGTGTTCTAAAATTATATATTTTTGAGGTTTTTCAATTGCTTCTCAATGGACTATGAAAATGTAGTTACAATTTCATTTATAACCATTAGCATTGTATATTTAGCATATTTTTGGCTACATGAAGCAAACAGATCAAGAAGATTTTACTGTAGACTGTAGTAATTTTTTTTTTATTTCAATTAAATTTTGATAAATATTTATTAAAGTAATTATACAGTTTATTTAAAAAAAAGTTTTAATAAATATTTACTTAATAAATATTTTAACACAATATTTTATATATGTATCAAAAACCAAACTGCATAAGCTATATTTATCTAACTTTTAATTGTTTCAAAACCCTTATTCAAAACACTTATTTCCATTTTCCAAACACTTACTAATTCTGTCAATTACATTTGTACCATCAAATGTCATTTAACGCCGAAAAAGTTAAACTTGATTCAACTTTTATTTTCTTCGCCGAACAAACGCAGTAGAACGGTGTCGAGTTTGTCTACTTATATTATTTTCATATGATTTAACTTATTTTTGACAGCTCGCAGATCGCCGTCGAGATTGCCTCGAGCTTTATACTTTAAGTTAGTTCTAATTCTAAGCTCATTAATATATGTTGGGATTTCTCCCGTGAATTAAAACAATAAATATTATCTTGTTTTATTTAATACTAGCTTCGTAACCCGTCATAAATGACGGAAGCAAAATAAATTCTAGCATTTCTTTCCTTCATTAGAGTTTTCATTTCAAGCTTAAGAAAAATACGTATTTGCTTACTAATTTATCATACCTTTATTTTTGTATTATTTTACGCTTTATTCTATATTTGTGGTAAGGTGCAAAATTTTCTATACCCTAAGGGTCATTTACTCGATCATTACAACATACATTAAAAAGAAGAAGAACAATCAATTTGTTTTAACCGATACCTATATATATACCTACTTACTATATTAAAAAAAATCCTCACTCTCTAAGTCCTTACAACATACATTTCTACACACTGAAAAAAACAAATATACCTAAAAATTATAAACTTACAAAGATAAGAAATAAAAAATAATAGTACAAAATTTCATTTAATTTCTTTAAAAATGTATAGGTTATTATTGTTTTTATGTGTAAATCAGCAGAACAAAAACCTAACCCCATAATACATACTAAATATTATATACGATCATAAATTTATATATCATATAGATATATCTATAATTATAATTGACAAGTATTTAAGGTCCTGCGCAGTAGACACCTTCTCATTTTATTTCGATTCTCCTACTCCTTAATGAACTTCTGATATAACATATAAGATGTATATATAAAACAAATATGCGCACACAGTTGAAAATTTTGTATTCATATGATATTATTATTCAGCAAATCCATTATGCATTTGTGAGATCTTATGAAAATAATAAACAAAAGTAAACAAATCAGTTATTATATTTTATATTATGTACTTGCGAATGAATCTATGTACATATGCCAAAAAAAAACAAAGAAACAAATTCATCTCAAATAAAAAATATAAAAAAGCAAAAACAAAAAAAATCAGTTGAACTGTTGATATGACTAGCAAATTCATTTTTATATAGTAGAGTTAGAGTACCTATCTATAATTAGAATTGAAAAGCATTTAAGGTCCTGCGCAGTAGACACCTTTTCATTTTATTTCGATTCTTTTACTGCTTAATGAACTTCTGATATATATAATATAAAAGATTGTGTATAAAACAAAAATGCGCACACAGTTGAAAATTTTGTATTCATATGATATTATTATTCAGCAAATCCATTATGCATTTGTGAGATCTTATTAAAATAATAAACAAAAGCAAACAAATCAGTTATTCTAATTTACATTATATACTTGCAAATGAATCTATGTAAATATGCCAAATAAAAACAAAGAAACAAATTCATCTCAAATAAAAAATATAAAAAAGCAAAAACAAAAAAAAATCAGTTGAATTGTTCATATGACTAGCAAATTTATTTTTATATAGTAGAGTTAGTGTACTTCATTTTGATATAGTAGGTCACTTGACTTCTTCATTTTTATCGTTTTAATTAACTGTTTCTAAATTTTTGTTATTTGTAGTAATAATATAGTTTTTATTAAAATTATGTATTATGTAGGTATATATATACGTACCTCTTTAATGACAAAACTTTTTATTTTTAGTAATTTTATCACTAAATGCTTCTTACTATAGGGAATATATCGGAAACGAAGGAGTATATGAGGAACGTGTATTTATGTGTCCTAAATAAAACTTACTAATCACAAAACTTTTTATTAAACACGAGTGGTTTCTGCTATATTGTGCGAAGTCTATGTCAGTACGTAAATTACTGCTTTTTTAAAAACTTTAAATTTGACTTCAACTTGAAATATAATTACTTAACAGGGGCGGGCCCCTAGTCTATAATTATAATTGGACCTTTAACACCTCTAACACCTTTTCATTTTATTTCGCTTCTCCTTAATAACCTCCTAATATGTATATAAATATGTTGTAAAAAAAACAATAATGCGCATACAGTTGAATTTTTTTATCTCATATTGTTTTATTATTCACCAAATAAATTCTGCATATGTGGGATCTTATTAAAATAAAAAACAATAACAAGCAAATAAGATATTTGTATTACTTGCATGCAGGGTTGCCAGTTTTTCTAAATGGCATATCGGGATTTTAGTAAAAGAAAAAAAAAAAAAAAAAAATGCAGGATATGGCTGTTACATCCAACCGGTATTATGTTACTATTTATTTTTTTTAGTGCCGTAAAAACACTTTGGTTTTTCCCAAAATTTACTGCCGCATTATCAGCACAAAACGACGAAACATTTTTCATACTCAGGCCATTCCTTTCAATTTTTATTTTTATTGACTCAGCAATATTCCGAGATAATTCATTATCTAAAGCATAAAATGCAAGTAGTACATTTTGTACTCCTTCTTGCTTAATAAAGTATCTCAGAATAATAGGAAAAGTTTTAATATTTGCTTTGTTTGAGGCATCAGTACAAATAGAAAATGGAACGTTGCCACTTAAATGTTCTAAAATAAATTTTATTGATTTTGGCGCGAGCACATTAGAAACGATTTTAGACATTTTTGTCCTACCGCATCTATATTTTTGTGCTACATTTGATTTGAATCACCGAACATCGAAGGAAATAATGATCCTGCGCAATCACTAGAAATATAACTATGGGAGTGCATAACGGTGTGATATGTAAAACCTCAGATACGATAACTTGCTCATCATCTTTACTTGTTGTACTGCTGAAGAATTTTGTAAGTTTTGTTGAACTAGATGAAGATTGCATATTCGATTTATGGCCAACAGTTCTCATATGTTTTATTAAATCATTTTCACCGTCATGTCCAATTGAAATTTTTAAATTATTGCAAATTGTGCATGTAATGTGATGTTCTCCACATTGTCGCACCCACTCATATTTCCTCCATTCTTGATTAAATTTGACCTATTACTGTTTTCTTCACTTTCATATTCTGACATTTTACACTTAAAATTTAAAAAAATACTTATTTAAAAGGAGTACTCACATAATGTGGCTATATTAAACTTAATTAAATATTTTACAATTATAATAATTAACTTATATATATAATATATTTACCTAAAATATTTGCAAGCACCGAAATTTATAAAATATCCGAGTTACAAATTTTAAAAACGAACCGTTAGTGTGTTGACCAAAAATGTCAATAATTAATAAGAAAAAAACTATTAAGATTTCAATATTAACTTGTTGCGACCACTTTCATATTAATGTCTTAAGCGACAACTGCAATTCGCAATACTGACATGACAAGTGAAACAAAATATTTATAAACATTGGAATTGGAATATGTATTAATTTAAGGTTAAAATGAAAAACGATTTTTTTTTAATTATGAAAATAATTTTTTTTTCTGTTAAAAACAAATTTAGTGGGTGATTTTTGGACAATCGGGAATCGGGAATATAGTTTCAATATCGGGAAATTCCCGCCGAAATCGGGACACCTGGCAACCCTGCTTGCATGGAACCTATGTACATTATACATATGTAAAATAATAACAAAAAAAAAAAAAAAATTCATCTGAAATTATGTGGATATCTTATATATACTAATTTTGTTTTTGGTCTGAGGACATAGATACCGTACATATTTTCTTAGTTACCATACACGTTACCCATCGTACTTTTCGTACAGTTTGCATGTAAATTCATCAAATAAATGATTGCATAGTTTATGAAACTGCTACCTGAAGTAAATCCGAAAGAAATAGAGCCAAATGACATTTTCTTACTTTATTTTATATGGGTGTTGAAATAAAGTCAAAATTAAAAGGAAATATTAGATTAAGAATCAGTTTATATACTTTTTGGCTTTATGTCAATACCACGTTTGAAATAAAGCCAAAATCATGAACTTTTTAAAATTAAACACCGTAGAGTATACTCCGTATATAGTATACTTTAAAACTATACACCGTAGGAGAATAACTATGAGGAATTGGAAAGTAAAATCAACCTAGATAATGAAATCTTATTTAAAGTAATCAACAAATACAAATTAACTGTTAACGCAAATAAAACAAAATACATGTTATTGAGAGCACCAATCGGTCAAAACCTAAAATTATTCTATAACAATAATATTATTCAGAAAGTTGATAACTTTAAATATCTTGGTTTGATAATAGACAGTGATATCGCATGGAATGTACACGTTATTGAAGTTATGAAAAAATGTAGAAGAGCAGCAGGAATATTCAAAAAAATATCATATAATATACCACATACTTTAAAATTGTCACTATATTATAGTTTGTTTCACTCAAGTTTAGTGTATGGATTAATAATATGGGGAACAAGTTCGTTGCAGAATTTAACAAAAATCCAAACCTTGCAAAATAAGGTTATAAAAACCTATACAATTTAAATATTAGAACGTCTACTAACAGTTTATATGAGAACTTTAAGATCTTAATGCTACAGGATCAAGTAAAATTAGTACAAGTGAGTCATATTATAAAATAGTACACCAACAAATAATCACCAACACAACATTTCAACAAGGTTCAGAGGTTCATCAACATAATACAAGAAATGCGTCTGATTTTCGAGCAAGAAGAGGTCTAAGCAACATTTATAGTACGTCAGTCAATGAATTTAATAAAATACCAACTACAACTAAAAATAAAGATTATAAAAGTTTTAAAAAATACATAAAAACATTTAATTAACCAACTTTACTTCTGAATTAAATGTAAACTAATTAAATTTATATACATGATATAATTTCTCAATAATTGTTACATTTTTCTATTTTGTAAACATTCTATATATTTTCTTATTATATTTTCTTTTTTTTTTGTAATATCATATTGCTATTTATACTTTCTACTTGTTGTTTACTATGATGTATATATTATTTAACATTTAATTTAAAATTTAAGTTCTAATAATCACTCTGTATGAGCTAACGCTCTTTTTGAGAATAGAACGAATAAATAAAAAATTTACCAAACAAAAAAATATTTTTTAAAAATTCTCATCAAACGTATGCTTTTTTGCATTTTTTTTGTTTTTTTGTTTGACGAAATGTAGCTAGGTAAATTTTAAATTTTGTACAAATAACCAAACCAATGCGTTTTGTAAGAAATTAAATGAAATTTTATTGTAACACTCACTCAATTATAACAACAAAAATAATAATGAAAATAAACATCCCATATTTTGCTTTTACTTATTTTGTTGTTTTTTCTGATTTTTTTTCTATGCATATTATTTACTATTTATATTTTCAAAATATTTTGTTAGCTGCCATGAAGCCCCTTAATTTGATTCTTAAATTTTTTAAAACCAAGTGGACAAAAATTTAAGAAAATAGGTACATAATTTGAAAAAAAACCAAATAGATTCTCTACTGGGCTGGTGTTGGTTATTTTATTTATTATTAATTTTACTCAAAGCAAAATTTTAAGTGGAGAAAAATATAGTTTTTAATGTGTACAGTAAGTAAATAGTAATTAGTAAATAGAATTATTATTAAGAGTGACTGTATTGACAATTCTATGAAACGTTCATTATATTATAAATGAATGAAAGATTGAAAATTGAGAAAGTTAATTTTTAGTTAGTTAGTTTTTAAAATTCATTTATTTATTATACCATATTACATATTACATACCTTAGTACATTATCATAAATTGAATTAAAAAATTTGCAAAACAGTAATGGTAAAATTAGATAAATGTAAGATCATTCTGATATTCCTGAGAAAATGTGATGAATGAAATAACAAGAGTAGAAATAATTAAATTATATAATTAAACAATATTAGGTTGATAATTATAAAAAATTCAAAAATAAAAAATTCAATATTAAAGTAATAAAGTGAAGCAAAACGTAACGCAAAAAATTTAAAAATTATAAAATAAAATACAAACTTATAGCTATTAAATATCAAAATATACATTAGAAATAATTAAATTTAATTAGATATAATTAAACCAAATTTTATTTAATTTATAATTTATAGAATATACTGTAGGCTCTAGGTTAAACATTATAAAAATTGATGATGGTGTAATAATTGAAATCGGTTAACGATATTTAATAAAATTGTGAAACAGACCTAGAGTTTTAATATTTATTTAATTTCATATTTTATCAGCATTATGATGACATATTCACTTGACATTGTTATTGGTGCTTTGAGTCAATAATTAAAGTAGTAATGTGTGAGACATATTGCGTAATTAGGAGATAACGCAAAGTTACTCCTAGATTAAAGAATCTAACTTTTTGTTACATAATATAATATTATGTATAATACCCTCTTTCTCGAAATTACTTGAAGTTAGGTAGATATCTTATTTAACAGTCTTAAGGTACTTACTCTCAATAAGTTAAGCTTCTTTATATAAATTTATTTTTATTTTTATTTTTACTTCTTTTAAATATATGTCAGAAGTAGGATTGAAACATTTTTGTTTAGTACCTCTACAATACAGCGATGTATTCTTTTTAAACTGCACACAAACTTTACTACAGTTGGTTAGCAGTGACATTATACTAGTATTAAATAAAAACAAAACAACAAATACATCTAAAATAAAAAATATAAAAACAACAAGAAAACAAATCACTTGAATTCTTTATTTTTTTGAGTAACTATTTCTAAATTTTGGTTATTTGTAGTAATAATATAGTTATTTTATCCACTAACTGCCACTTACTATAGGGAATATATCGGAAAAGAAACAGTATATGAGGGTATTATGCTATATCGTGAGAAGGCTATGGCAGTACGTAAATTGCTGTTTTTCAAAAACTTTAAATTGGGCTTCAACTTGAATTATAATTACTGAACAGGGGCCCCTAGTATATATATATATTATAAAAAAAACAATAAACAAAAAAAATAAAAATCAATAACAATTTTAACTCATCATCGCATCACATTTCTGGCTGGAGTATATATATATACCTATAGTACTATACAGGTACTATGCATACGGTATGGCAAAACTATCATAGTTTGATCATTATTATAACAACAAAAAAAAAATCAAAAAAAAAAAAAAAAAATATGTAGACACATATGCATACATTGCGTGTAATTTTAAGTAATAAGAATAACCTTTAAGTGCATTATGTTTTTTTTTGTGTTAAATGCTGTTTGCCTTTTGGTTATTATACCATATTAAACTATTGATTAAATTTCTATTAGTCCTTATTACTATAAATCAAAAAAATTATTTGTTTTATTTATATTAGTATTATTATTTTTTATTTTTCCTTATTATTTGCGAAGTAGACTAACATTAAATTAAAAAAATATATTTCATGCAATGGTATTTTTTCCTACAAAGGTTCAGCATGGTAGACAGGGGTTAAAAAAGAGTACCAAAGCAATTTGTATACATATGGTAATTTGTATATGTGTTGGAGTATTCCGTCGAACTTACAAACATCCAGATAAATGCAGAATAATATATATATAATATCCAAAAAAATCGTTACCCCGACGAGCAAGAATTTCTACACCTTAAGTTAAAAAAAATTAAAATCATTATAACAACATCTAAAAAATGCATTTAAATATAGACTTTATTTAATTAAATAAAATACGAGTGTTTAAAAACAGGACAAATAAAAAAAAAAAATTTAACTAAAACTAAAAGACATATATAAAATAAAAGGTATAAATAAAATTATAAAAAACTATTGTAATTGTTTATATTATCGTAATTTTCATTCCAAAAACACAATTACTTGAACCAAAAATATATTAAGTAAAAATTCATGAACTTAATAAATATCAAAGTAACTATAAAGTTACCGCATGCACCAATAAAATGTAAGTTGTACAGGAAATTTCATAGACGATGGCTAAAATATCAGCAGATTAACCATATATTTTATCACCACATGTTCCGATATCAGCAAATCTATACGTAATTTTACGATATCATATACATTCAAAAAAAAACGAAAGAGTGGGTACACAAAAAAGCAACAAAATTAATCAATATTCAATTTGTCACTACAGTTTGAGAATCGTAATAATTACATCATTAAATACTACGCCATAAACATTTTATAATTTTTCATCTTTAATGTGTCAGCAACAAGTAACTGGAAATGTCAGCAGAAAATATATGTGCTTTAGCATAGATAATTATATTATTTTTTGTTTTTAGTTTTTAGTCTTTCTAAATTTTTATCTATATAGATATTATTACTTCTAAATCCTAACAATATAAAAAATCAAAACCTAATTATTAAATTAAAACTAAATTGTGTTATATCATAGAGTAATCATATAAGTAGAGTATTCACGTAGAACAATATTTGTTAATCATTTTCTTCTAAAAATGCCGTCCCATTTTTACTCAAAACACGAAAATGCCGTCCCATTTTCACTCAATACTCCAAAACACTCAATTATAATTTTCGAAACTCAATTATTTTTACTCAAAATTTTTTATTTATTGAGGAGAATATTTCATACAATGCCACTATACTTCGAGCCTATTCACAGAATGATTTTTCCGGAATTTTGTCGAATTACCATTTCGTTTTAAGTTTTGTTTTAGTTTTGTGTATAAAGTTTTGCTCTCCCAGTGACTAGGCTAGGAGTATATTGGCATTGTTTGATAATTTGAAGAGTATACACATACTTATTACTTTTGATTTATATGAAGAGTGTATATCGTTATGTGCTCACCATATATTTGCATATCTAATTCAATATAAAAAATATATATATAAAAATGTAAACAAAAAAACACAATTAATCGCAAAGATATAATAAATGAAATTGTATACATACAATAATAGGTCAATGATAGAATCACATAATCCAGAAAATGTTTTTAAAAATAATGGTAATAAAAGAATAAAATGTATTAGTTATGCATTACAAATCGTGAACTTTGTACGGAATACCGTTTTGTTTTGTTTTCTCAGAACTTGGTTACAAATCGTATTTTTATTTCAGATGAAATAATTTTTGAAAAAAAAAACAGCCAACAATCCATATAAAGAATAAAATGTTCAGTTTTACTTTTTTTACTTACTTTTTTAAATTTTGATAGATTGTTTGTTTGTTTGTATTCATAATTATATTATGTATTCATATATATATATTATTCATATTATTATCTACGGTAAGAAACAGACAAAATTAACAAAATCAAAATTACTGAAAATTTAAAAATACATGTAGGTACCTACTTTTCAGTATACTTTTCAATAGAAATCAATTTGAATTATTTTTAATTTTACAAAACCAATATTAATTTTTTTGTCCCATTCTTCTATAAAGTTTGAAATCACAAATTTCATAATAAAAATATTAATTCTCAAATTTTAAAAATTAAAGCAATAGAACATAAAATACAGCAATAATCTTGAATTCTTTCAATTTCTAAAAAAAAATTCAATACTTTGATTTGTAATATTATTTGTGATCTATTGAAAGGATTTTAAATGCATGTATAGTTTTTTATACACACATTATGTACTTTTAATTTTATCACATAAGTAAAGTAGAAATGCGAGCAGCGAAATAAAGAAATATGTATATACTATAGCATGCACATTCGCAAATATACATTTTTGAGTACCTATACATACAACTTTTATATCGTTGACTCTATTGGCAGCATAATTACAAATAAATATGTTCATAGGGAGTAGGTACACAAAATTTTTTTATTTATGAGTACAAAATACATTGCGCTCAACTTATATCTTACCGCAAGTCCATTATCATATGAAGCAACAATTTTATTTTATTTTTCCTCATTCATCAGTTATTATACACACTGCAAAAATTTGTAAGTCAATAAAATCAATTATTAATATTAGAAGTCGTCGATTACAATAATAATAAACTAATTTTCAAATTAAAACACAAAAATATATAATGAAAAATTAATAATACTAGAAATATTTTGCCAAAATCTTATATAATTGAAGAATAAAAAAAAAACAACAAAAATTTATAAAAAAGTTTAAATTTAATTATCTGAAGTGTATACACACAATATTTATACACAATTTATTACAATTTTTTATATTATATATTTATAACAAATTTCAAATCGCGGAAATAAACATCTTGACTTTCTTTAACATTCACAACATTCTTTAACTTATAACTTACGTTCAACATGGCTAATAAGCAAACAGACAATGAAAGTAGTAGTAAAGCAAACCAAAATATTGCAGAAACAAAAGAATCAGACACGCTAGCAAGTCCTATGGTTGCAACAATTAAAATACCTCCATTTTGGCATGATAGACCCGAATTGTGGTTTGTTCAAATAGAACAAAGGTATAACCTCATCCAATACTAAGTATGATCATTTAGTATCGGTTTTACCTGCAGATGTTATGGAAGTAGTAGCGGATGTACGGATGCGTACTTTACCCTCCGAAAGATAATAAGTACGAACACCTTAAAAAATTGTTAGTTGATCGAAATACGGATTCCGACGTACAACGCTTTGACGTACTTTTACACAAACTTGAGTTAGGCGATTCCAAACCGTCAGAACTATTCAGACGGATGAAGTCACTCGCTACAAACAACAATCTTATTAATAAACTGCTTTTGAAAAAACTCTGGTTGAACAAGTTAACCGCTCACGTACAAACCTGCATAATAGCCATCGAAGCTTCCCATAGTCAAGACGAATTATTTTCAATCGCGGACAAAATCTTGGATGCTCCTAACCGATTCCGGACCGGATGCTTCTAACTGATGCTTCCGACCGAACCGGACCATATTTTAGTAGAACTGATTAAAAGATTAGAAAATAGAATTAAAAATATAGAAATTAATTCACGTTCACGTTCTAGAGGAAGAAGTCAATCTAGAACAAGATCCCCCCAAGGTGGACTTTCACGAACGAAACAAAATTTATGTTGGTACCATAAAAAATATGGAAAAGATGCTAGCAAGTGTATACAACCGTGTGTTGATTCGGTAGTAGATTCAAAAAACTAATTGAGTCTGCCTCATCAATGAGGCAGAACAAAAAATTTTTTCGCTTATTTTTATTAGACACCAGTACGAAAATTAATTTTTTGATCGATACAGGGGCCGAAATTTCATTACTTCCCAAAAAGTTTTTTCCAAATCATGCTTATAACGCGGATCTTAACCTAGTAGCTGCTAATGCCGCTCCAATCCCCACTTTCGGATTCAAAGCACTCACTCTTAATTTAGGTTTACGACGAAGCTATGATCATCTTTTTGCAATAGCTGCCGTTGATCATGCTATTTTAGGAGCGAACTTTTTACATACATATAAACTTCTAGTGGACATTAGTGGTAAAACATTAGTTGACCAAACTACTTCACTTGAAGTCAAATGCATTTCAAGGCAAGTTCAGTGTTGTGCCCCAAAACTTTGTCCCATTAACTATTCGAATGATTACGATTCAATACTTAAAGAGTTTCCATCACTCAGAAGTCCACCAAATTTTAATTCCGTGGCTAAACATAATGTTGTCGTTGCCAGTAAAATATCTGAAGAACACAAACAACATCTTCGGTTAGTGTTCACGAGATTAGACGAGTACGGCATGCATATTAACATAAATAAGTGCGTGTTCGCAACAAACATAATCAATTTTTTAGGACACACAGTGTCTTCCGAAGGCATAGCTGCAACAGAAGAAAGTCACCGAGACAGACCCGGCACCTTGATTTCATATCACAGTTCACAAACGACATTTGGTATGTCAAAGGTAGCAATAATAAGGTAGCAGATACATTATCAAGATCTTTTGTAGATTCAGTAGACAATATCTCAATTAACATTTCTAACTTAGCAAAAGAGCAGGAAAATGATAAAGAACTGCAACACTTTATTAAAAACTATAAAAGAGGGAAAACCAAAAGTAGCCTAACGTTGAATAAAATTCAAGTTCCAATAGAAGACCAAGATATTTTGTGCGTTACTTCTACTGGAATAAACAGACCATTAGTACCACAAACAATGCGTCGTTCAATATTTCAAAAACTACATAACCTCTCACACCCCCGAGTTAGAAACACTAGAAAATTAGTAACTTCTAAATATTTCCGGCCTAAAATAAACATAGACGTAGGATTATGGACAAAAACATGCTTAAGTTGCCAGAAAACAAAAATCTCTAGACATACAATTTCTCCTCATGGTAAGTTTGAGATACCTAAAGGTAGGTTTGACCATATTCATATGGACCTGGTGGGACCTCTACCACCTTCGAACGGGTACAACTACCTTTTAACAATTAGAGAAGCATTCCCATTACGAAACATTTCTGCAGAAAAGGTTGTGAAACATTTTCTCCATCACTGGGTTTCCAGATTTGATGTTCCTGGTTCTATAACAACAGATCAGGGCACCCAATTCGAATCTTCTCTTTTTAATGAGATTTCCCAAATATTAGGGACGCACAAAATTCGTACAACAACGTACCAACCCTAGTCAAACGGTTTCATTGAGCGGTTTCATCGCCAATTAAAAACGTCAATAAAAGCCTTAGAAAACCCAAAAGACAGCTTACGATGGATACTCCCAGGTATACGTTCGGCTCTTATAGAGGATATACATTTTTCACCTGCGCATTTACTATACGGACAACCTCTTCGACTTACAGGTGAGCTAATAGTTTCTAGCTCCGACAATAAGCTCACTTTTACTAATTTTAAGGCTTCACTAGCATACTATTAGTTACAGCATAATATTAGGAAAATTAAACCACAATGTAACAAAATAAGAAAACAAAATAACATTTTCGTACCACAAGAAAAATATACACACGTTTTCCTAAGGCAAGAAAGAAAGTCAACAAGTTTAACGCCACCGTATTGCGCGCCTTACAAAGTAATTTCGAAAAATGATAAAGTTTTTAAAGTTCAAGTGGATGAGAAGGAAATAAATATATCAATAGATAGGTTGAAACCAGCGCATATGATTAACAATGTACTGGGGGATGATGAAAATATTAGAAAAACAAGGTCTATGACCAACAAATTAAAAAAAGTCAAATTTATTTTATAAAATGTATATATTATCATATTATTACAACTTCATAATAAATAAACTATTACAATTATATAATAGATATAAGCAGGTACATATTATGTATTCATTCAAATTTTAAAATAGTAATTTTCAATTTATCAAGCTAAAGCAAAAACAATTTATTATGAATTAGAAAAATCAATATTTTTTTTTTTAAAGGGATAGTATTGTAGGCACCCTGTATTAATAATTCTTATTAATTATAATAATGTATTGGAATATAGGCAAACCCTTTATAGAATGTATATTTAAAGCTTGCTCTTCACCTATATATAAAATAGAGATGGGAGAAAGTAAACTCACCATACTTGTATGGCTTAAGAAATAAGTTTTTATTTTTCAGTTTTATACTTTAAGTTAGTTCTAATTCTAATACGGATTTCTCCCGTGAATTAAAACAATAAATATTATCTTATTTTATTTAATATACCCAACAGTACCAATAAGTTTTTTTTTTATATATGAAGACTTAGATACGTACCAATATTTTTTTTTTATATAACACACCATACACAAACTTAAATTAAAACAATAATTTTTTAAATGACTTAGCTCCATAACCAAAACAAGCAAAATATCATTAGTTAAAAGAGGTAAAACTTACATTTACTTATCGTATACCAAATTTATTATGAAAGAGAAAAGGTACAAAACAAATGTTTGCCTTTTGCTTTATACTTTTGCGTTCTAATTATTCTTCTTTGGAATTGTTTATGTTCCCTCCCATTATTTATATGAGGCAGGGTGGCAAAAGATGTTAGTTCTAATTTAGTTTGTTCCCTTATTGTCGTCTATTTCTTACAATTTTTAGCAAATTTGCATATGTGTTTTTTTTGCAAACAAATGAATACATACATGAGTGCATTGGCATACTGCATATTCTAAATGCGATGGATATTCCGTGATGAGAACTAAGAGAAGAGAACTTCAAATTTTGTTTTTGTTTTATTTTATTTCTGATCCAATATATAATTACGTGTCGCATAATCTAAAACACAAATCCCACATTTTATTTTACTTATTATTCTCTACGTATATATTGTCTGTATGGATCTAAAAAACAAAAGAAAAACAGCAAAAAAATGTTTGTTCTTGTACCTATATTTAGAATGTATATGAATGTATATATTAAGAACATTAGTGACTCACAATTTACCGTGACGCGAGTTTATTACATTTTCCTCTGACATATATGCACACAGAATCAAATTGATAGAATAGTTTATACTCTTCTAACTTATGCATACTTATATAAAAAAATTCAATTCCGATTTTAATTTTACACCTTAGTCTATGGTTATCAAGATTGCTTATATCAAGGAACATAGAAAGTAAGAAGTATCATCTGAATAATTTTTAAAATTTTCAACTATGGCAAATTCGGGCAATAACGAGGGTGCTGTGCTGATTGAAAAGTATTTTTTGTTTTATTGAGAGATATTTTTACAATTCTCTGCTTTTATCTCTTTCTGAAGAACTCCAATCCAATCCTCCAATTCAATTTTGTTAATGCTAAATTTTTGTTCTTTTTTTATTAGTGCCCGTCACGCAATTTCGTAAATTTACGATTCGTATTATTTTGGTTCTTTTATATCGCTAGTTTGCTACACTTCATACTAAAAACCAAAAAAGTTTGCTGCACTTTCATACAAAAGTTTATAAACGAACGGATGATAAAATACGAAATCGTAAATTTACGAAAGAAAAATAAGAGGCCTCTGAGATATTTTATTTTCATTTCGTATCTTCGTATTGTAGACAGTTAATGCCAAATATTAATAATAAACAAAAATAAATACATCCTATCAACAAAGAATTAATCAATTTCATTTGTTGAAAAAAAATTGGTTGAATAGAAATAAATTTAAACGTATAAGTGAAATTTTTATAAAAAAAAAAAAAATAAATAAATTAAAATAAACATTTGTATTTGCTTTTGTGATGTTTTCTAGAAGCATGGATTCTTCCTTCAAGGACCATATTTTTGTTACGCATTTTACGCGTGTTAATTTATGTTGTTCCATATCACAAAAAATTACAAATTGAAAATAGTTATAATAATAATAATGTCCCAACGACCAATTACCCCCCCGTGGCTCGCACGCGGGGAGTCATCATTCTCATTATTATTATCATTTAGCATATGATTAGAAGGTCATCACAGTGCTTGGAAGAATAAAACTCTTCGTATTAAAACCATAGAAAGATTCCAATAAATTAAGTTATTCAGTATGTAATACTATGACGAGCATACTCACAATGGACTTTCATTAATTAAACTTTAATATTATATTTTAATTATATTCAAAAAGAATACAAGCACGTGATAACCCTTAATGAAGAATGTGTTAGTAAGGAGAGAATTGGGTCAGGCTCAGGAAATGCTTAAAACAAGCATGCAAAACAAAAAATAAACAAAAAAAAGGGGGAAATTAGTAAACACGATTAAGGAAATTAGTAATAAATTGATAGAATACTAAAACAAACAAAAATAAAATCCATAAAAGGTAAAAACAATTAAAAATCTAGTAACTTTGATTTGCCTTCCAACATGTCAAGGCAAATCAAAGAACAAAAATCAATAAGCAATATGCTCACAAGTCAAAAGTTGAAGCAATTTAAAATCTCCAATCAAAAAAAAATAAAAATTATATCATAGTTTTAGACTATCTTCCAACATGTCAAGATAGGCTAAATCAAAATTTCGCGATTTTAAATTATGCCGAAGAAGCATTAGTCAATTTATTTAGTTATAAACTAAAGAAATTTAAAAAAAAAGAAAAAATAATAAAAATAAATACTTATATAAAAATACAACACATGCAAAACGCAATTAGTCAAAGACACAAAAATAAAAAGAATAATAATAAAAATTAACAAAAATTAACATAATTTATTCACACTTATGTATACATGTTAAAAGTATGAAGTACTACTGATTCAACGTGAACAACTACCTAAACTACATGTATTACATGTCCTTCAAAAACTTATTACCTGTTTGAATAAAGCAGATTCTTTAGTTTGGACTTACTAATGTGAAAATCGAAGACATTAGAGTTATTGTTTCCGTTACGCAACATTCTTGTAATTGGCTCATTCTTTCCATAATCCGTGCGATGAAACTTTAAACGAAAGAGGGCAGAATGCCTAAGAGAACGAAAGTTAATATTGAAGTTAATGTGTTCTAAAATACCAACCGAGTCAACTGCACCTGAGAGAATTTGGTGTACAAATATAATATCAGCTACTTCACGACGATTAAAGAGACTTTGCAGACCTAGAAGTTTAAGGCGGTCTCTGTAAGGGGGTAAGTTATATGGATCTGTCCATGAAAGACCACGAAGAGCGAAACGAATGAATCTACGTTGAACAGATTCAATCCTGTCTATGTGAACTTGATGAAAAGGTGACCATACCTGAGACGCGTATTCGAGTAATGGTCTTACCATAGTCAAATATAAAGCTCTGGTGACATATGGGTCGGAAAATTCTTTTGACCATCTTTTGATAAACCCAAGAGCTGAATTAGCTCTACTGACAATGTTATCTACATGAGATCTGAAATTTAGCTCGGTGTCTAATAGAATACCTAAGTCTTTAGTGGATGTGACATTAGAGACAATAACGCCGTTAATACTATAATAACGCGCTGATATTGCCGTTTTACGGGAAAAGGTTATGCTTTGGCATTTGCTAGCGTTGCGTGCTAGGTTATTATTGCAACACCAAATAGCGAAATTATTAACGTCACTCTGAAGAAGATGAGATTCACGCGGAGATGAGATTTGTTTAAATATTTTCATATCGTCAGCGTACACTAGAATGTGAGAATTTTTTATAATATTATGTACATCATTTGTGGTTAAGATAAAGATCAGAGGGCCTAAATGGCTACCTTGTGGGACACCCGATTTAGCAGTGAAGGGATCTGAAATATTAGACCTAAAACGGACGTGATACACTCTGTTGCATAAGTATGAACTCATCCAATCTATAATGAGAGGTGGAAATCCTAGAGCACGAAGTTTAAATAAAATGACACTATGGGACAATTTATCGAAAGCCTGACTAAAGTCGGTAGCAATCGAATCCACATCTAGCCCCTTTTCCATGGAGTTGAGACTAAAAGAGACTAATTCGGTTAGGTTAGTAGTAGTGGATTTCCCTTTGAGAAATCCATGTTGAAAACAGGATAATAATGGCTTACAATAATTAAAGAGAGAGTCGTATACAATACTCTCGAAAAGTTTAGGAATACAAGATAATTTGGCAATGGGCCTATAGTTATTTATTTCAGCCTTACTTCCTTTTTTATGGATCGGAGTTATGAAAGAAGTTTTCCATATACTCGGAAAAATTCCTGAAGAGAGGGACATTTGAAAAAAGCATGGTTAAGGGTTGTGTTAGCGTGTCAATGCATTTTTTTAGAACTATTGGAGGTAAACCATCAGGCCCGGAAGAGTAATCATTCTTTAATTTGTTAATTTTGTAATGAACATCTTCATAATCGATATTGATCGACATTAGTGTGATTTGAGGAGAGTTACTTAGATAACTGAAATAGTCAGAGTCGGGCACGAAATTATTATCAGTGAAGGCTTGACTAAAGAAGTTTGCAAATAGGTTTGATATAACCTTGGAATCGTTAACGGAATTATTTGCGTGTTTGAAAGTCATGGGATAGCCATCCGATTTCTTTTTTGAGTTAATAAAATGCCAAAACCACTTAGGATCTAATATTAAATCAAATTGTATTTTGACTATGTACTCATCGTAAAGACTTGTACATAGTTCAGAAAATTCGGAGAACGCACTAAAATATCGGTTATAATCAATTGGATCTCTTGACGATAGAAATTTTTTCCATAATTTATTTCTTCGATTGCGTAGGGTTCGAAGATGTTTTTTGTACCAGGGTGAAGCCGAGGACAAATTGTTTTGAATTGATATTGGAACACACCGCTAAAAATTACTAATTGAGCTATTTAAATCAAGATTATTTGAAAGCAATGTACTGAAATCAATTTCAGATAGTAATTCGTTTAGTCTGTCAAAATCGGCACTTCGAAAATTGAATTTGTAGGTATTTTCAGAATCTACATTATCATTACCATTCTCAAAAGAAAAAAACAGAGATAAAGAAGGATGGTATAGATCGATTTTAGAAAGAGTGTGTTCACTAGTCTCTACCAGACAGTTGTTTGCGTTACTTGAGAAAATCAGATCCAGTTGTCTATTTAAGTTATTTTTTACCCAACTGATCTGATGGAGGCCACAAGCAGTAAGTTTGTCGACAAAAACAGTTTCTTTTAAAGATGACACATTACCCGCAATATAATGTGTTTCATCTTCTGATTGGGTCCACTGTAAATCAGGTAGATTGAAATCACCAAAAACAATAATGTCGTCGAGACCATAAAGCGTAAAAGCACACAATGTAGATACTCTTACGTTCCAATCTCATTTTGATACAGATGACATCTATATCATCTGTATTTGGAATCTGAAACAAGGAGCAATCGTAGTCAATTCGACTTGCAATTAAAACTCCACGGCCCACAGCATCACAAACGGAATCCACATCCTTTCTAAAGACATTAAAATCAGAGGAAAAGTACTCGGTACTCAAGAAGCTATTGCATAAATTGGTTTCAGTTAAGATAAACATATCGAAAGGTAGTTTTTGAGAGTTTAAAAATACATCAGGAGCCTTAGAACGAAGTCCCCTTACATTTTGATAATAACGGGACAAGCATTTCAGTTTTTTGAGTTATTAAGACTTCCAATCGGTGGCAATACTGCAGTATTCGCTTTAGACCTTTGGACAAATTCTTTGACAAAAGTGTTACTGGGCCATATTGATGGAGATAATAGTAAGTTAAACATAGAATCAGGAACATACATTTTAAAAGAAGCGACGCTACTGTTGGCTCTAGAAATTTTTTTGCATTTTATCAAGTTTAAATTATCACTAATGTTGTGTGATAGTAATTTGTTTTTAGCAAAATCAATAACTTGTTTCGGTGTTGAGGCATGATGCAACCTTGAGATAAATACGACTCGTGATGGAGGGACTGATATTAGCGATGGTATACGGAATGAAGAAGTATTATTATTGTTATAGTTCGGTTCACTTGAGTGTACAGAGGTGTCGTGATTAAAAAAGGAGGGTGGGAGAGGAGGTATTAACTCGGCAGCTTGAGTTACGACTGGGTGTGCCGCATCAACTTCACGTAATTCCTCAAGTAAGGAAGTTGTTTGAACTGAAGTTGAAGAAGGGACTCTCAAAGTTTTTTGTACTTCATTTAATTTTTTTAGGTTGTTAGAAATATTATCGACGTTATGATTTAGGTTTCTAAAGTTTAGACTGAATTCATTTATAGAGCTTATAGTTTTATCACTATTTTTCAGTGTAACTAAAACTCTGTCAATTTTACCATCTATAACGCTGTTTAGTTGTGAAAATTTTTTATTACAAGACTTGTACAAATCATCCGTAACAGAGATAGCTTTGTTATGGTCAATCAAAGATTTATTGATTTTGGAAATTTTGTCGTCAATATTATCAAATTTAATATTGATGTCGTCAATTGCGTTACAGATCAGGTCGAAACATCCTAACTTACTGAAAATTTTATTAAAATTATTATTGAAATCATTTCTATGCTTTTCAAACATATCATTCATTTTTGAAAATAGCTCATTATTTTCAGTAAGAATTTCTTTGAAACTGAAAATTGTTTTGTTCACTTTAGAACAATCATGACAGTAATAAAACAAATTAGTATTGTTTATGTCACTAAGATTTCTAGTTGATTTCAAACCCGCACACGTCGGATGAAATTTTTTCCCGCAATCTCCATAGCACGATATCCAAACTCTGCTCAGATCTCTCACATTACAAGTTAGAGAAGCACAAGACGTCATATTCACAAAAAATAATAATTGATGTTCAACACCACGAAAAATCAAGATTAAAAAAAAAAAAAAAAAAAAAAAAATAGTAAAAAATATCGACAATTATTATTTAATGCTATTCTGAGTATATATATAAATTTTATATAAGGAAATATAAAGAAGATAATATTATTACTATTATTACTACTAATATTATTATTCCTATTATTACTATTACTGCATTAATACAATAATTATTATTATTATTTACTGTTAATATTACTACTAACTTTATTTTATTTTGACAAATAATACTAGGTAAAACTGATAAAACTGACGAATTTTTGAAGATTTTAATTTATTAATCTTATATTTAAAGCACAAAAAATTACCAATTAAAAATAATTAAATTCTAATAGCAACACAACCATAATTAAAATTGGAAATCAAATTTAAACAGACATCAGATATCAGCTGTTATTACGAATTTACGAAATGAAAAATATAAAATTTACAAATTTACTCTTCACGCAAAATTGACATTCGTAAATTTACGAAATACGAAGATACGAAATGCGTGACGAGCGCTAATATATTCATTCGCTAAATTGTTAGTATTTCAGTAAAATATTAGGTTTACTCAATAAACTGTTCAAGAACGATCTAGAATGATCTAGAGTAACAAAAATACAAATTATTCAGAGTAAAGAAATAAATAAGGAATTCATTAATTTATATATAATAATAAAAAACAAAAAATTAGCTTATATATTTACTAAACAATAATTTCAAAGACAATTCAAATTAGTGATTATAGTATAGACATGTATATGTATAAAAAACAAATGAAATTATCTTAACCTAAATATATGAATTCACAAAAGAAAAACTAAAATTATATCAAAAAATACAAATAAAATATTATACTCCGAATTTGTACTCTAATTTATATACAATAGTTACTATGAAAAAAATTAAATGTCAAGCTTCAAAAGTTCTAAATGAAATAGTTAAAGACATTCTGTTACCAAAAGGTAAGAGTCGAATGTCCTACATATATATAATGGGTAATAAAATAGATAATAATGATAATATTGGGGAATAACTAATATTTAAAAATGAGCTAATGTATTTAATTAATTGAAAAAATAAAACTTTAACTTTTTTTTTTTTTTATATTAAAGAAAGATTAATATATTTTACGAAATAATATATAGAAACTAAAAGAAAGAAATAATAAAAGAAAATAGAAACATGAGAAAATAAATTTAAGTTAATAAATATAAGTAATGGGTAATAATATTTTTTCAATTTGTGCGTGATTGAGTACAAAAAGCCATGATTTTATTTTTTTTACAAATATTGTTAGTACTCTCTCACATCTGTAACTTTCCGGTAACTTATTAAACAAACGAGGTGCAGTAATAATATAATAGTGACAAAAATGTGCTTTATTAATTTTGGGTATATTTATAATATTTCTGGTATTAATACGTAAATTATGATCTGTATGTGATCTCGATTATCCGCATTTGATTAAGTCTTTTCGCAATACATAAATTAACTCCTGATGGTGAAGCGAAAGGTTATGGGAAAGGACAACTTATTTGTTATTTTAGTTTCAAGATTTAATCAAGACTCAATTGAAAATGTATTCTCATTGGTCAGATCGAGAATTTAAACTAAAATGAATCCCTCATTGTATCAATTTAACAGTATCATTTAACAGTAACTTTTAAATTTTAACGATGAGATTTTTAAATGATCATTCAGATTCAGCAAATTGTGAAGAAGACTGGACTGATTTACTATGTTGATCGATCTATAGCAGATTTAAGCACTTAAGACAAAAATGATTCAATACAGGAATCCATTATTATGTTTGATGATGATGATCTTAATTATGACATATCTGTACCTGTGGATATTTTAAACAATATAATTGAAGAGAATTCCATGAAATACTATGGTGGATAAATAATTTTTAAAATTATAAATAAAATAAAATGCGAAAGTTTTAAGTCCATTTTAACGAAAGATAATCAAAATTATAATCTTAATTCAGAATGGTGCCTGTTCTTTATTAAAATATATTTATTTTACTCCCAGCTATTGGTACGACTATTGGAAAAATTTAATTTTTGTGTTTAACAATTTATATAAAAAACAATACTGTACAATTGCAATTAGTCAATGTTTTTTCTATGATAATTCCATTCCAATCCAATTATTTCTCAGTTCTTGTAATCTGTATTTTTATTTTGGCATCATTACAAAATTTAATACTTGTAGAACCACGCATCAGAACAAAATTTTGTTTTGTTCTGTTTTTTATATTCATAATCACAACGCCTATAAAAAAAAGAAAAAATTTGTTGGTTTTCTTTTTGTTTATAATTCGTCTATTCATAATAATGAATAAAAAAAAAAAACCAACAAAAACATTTCAATCGTTGCTTTATCCGACATACATCCTCTTTTTATAAAATATCAGTAACAAGTGATAAACTGAACAATGATACTAAAAAGATAATAATGTAAAAATAAAAGTTTTTAAGATATACTTTTATCGAAACCACAGTAGCCCCCTAAAAAGTAGGAAATAAAACTAGTGGTGGATGTTGAGCATCTAGAACTACTGTAAAATAAAACACAAAAGTATATAACGAATCTTGCTAGAATATGGTTAATGTAAATTTGAAAACGCTTTGTGATGTTCTTTTAATATTCGTGATTTTTTTCAAGCGACAAATATTAAAAATTTGCAAGGAGTTGTTCGGCAGCAACCCGAACCAGTCTACATTTTCCAAATCGGTAACACTCGTATTTCTTTACTTGTGTAAATTTGCATGCCTGTAATACAATTGGTTTTCAAATATGCCTGAGACGTGCTAGGAGTTGTTCGGCAGCAACCCGAACCTGTCATTTGATAGCTTTGTAAAGTACCGTGTTCTGTTGGTTTTTTATCAGGAGTAACTATGCAAAATACAGTATAGTTTAAATTGTAATTGTAATGATACATACGCGTCTGGTGGTGTTGCGGTATATATAAGAGACAGTGTTCTATGAGATTGCACTCCGATTTCTATAGGTACAGCCGATATAATTAAATTACATTGCACAATAAATTGCATTAGCTTTGCAATTTTTTGTGTATATAGATCAAATAATGTAAACGTCGATTATTCAATATTTTTAAATGATTTTTATGGCCTTTTAAAAAACGAAAAAATAAAAAATTTTATAGTAATTGGTGATATGAATATTGATATAATAAGACAATCTAACATTTTTTTTTTTTTTTTTTTTTTTTGCGAAAGATAGGAGGTAATCCCCGAAGGACATCAAGAGCTCCAGCCGCGTGTGCATCTTGATAGTGTAGGAATCGAACCCACTAAATCCCACCTATCTTTTTCCGTTATATCCAATCTACGTAAGATCGACTAATGACTTTTTTTTTTCGTAAATTTTCGGTCGCGTCTTTAGGAAATTATTATAGTGATAGTTTCCGTGGAGGATCGCTAACATCATAATAATTACCGTGTAGGAACTTTATCACTATGATATTTCCCGTGAAGGAGATAGTCACAGCAATAGCTCTGCGTGGGAAGATTTTTTAGATTTTTTCGCAAAGGAAAATTATTGAAATAAAAATTTCCGTAAAGGAAACTATTATCGTAGAATTTTCCATTTTAGGTCGTGACCAGCTCGTGGGGTTTCGTTCTCTTGAGTCGACGGATACTGCTGTCGATATGAAGAACTGCTGCCATTTCCGAGTTCACATGAGTTTGCAGTCTCTGCTCGTGTTTGACTGCATGTTTCTTGATCTCTTCCGTGACTGTTTCAATGCGCAAGTCACGGTGGAGATCTTTGTTACGTATGTACCATGGTGCATTTACTATACCACGGAGCACTTTATTTTGAAATTTTTGCAACATTTCAATGTTTGTTTTCTTTGCACAGCCCCATAATTGGATACCGCACGTCCACACAGGTTTTAATATCTGCTTATATATCAATATTTTGTTCTGTACTGATAACTCAGAACCACGCCCAAGTAACCAGTAAAATTTTTTGAGTCTAATGTTTAGCTCTTCTTTTTTCTTTCTTATATGTTCCTTCCGTCTTAGCTTAGCATCGAGTGTCATTCCCAGATACTTTGCTGTATTGGCATATGGTACTATTTTGTTATTGATTGAGATAGGAATGGTTGCAATCTTTTTGTATGTAAAATTTATATGAGTTGATTTGCTTTCATTAAGTTTAATGCGCCAACGTTGGGTCCATAATCTTATTTTATTCATTGCATTCTAACATAAATCATAAACACAATCTAACATAAAAAACAATTATTTACTTATGATGTCATCACATGGTTTAAAACCACTAATTGAGTCCCCCACTCGTAGTACTGACCACACAAGCTCATGTATTGACCAAATATTTTTAAAACTATGTAATAAAAATATTAATTTAGAACCAATTACTTAAAATTGTAATTGGTATAAGTGATCACAACATGATTTCTTTGAAATTTCAAAGTATAAATTCTTATAATGACAACTGTGAAAACAATTGTGTAATTACCAACAAGATTGATTTCCTAAAACTTTCGGGTGCACATCAATCGGAAATTTGGGACAGAGTGTAGAATTAAACCCTTCTGTTGCTTATGAGACTTTTTCAGATAAACTTATGTACCATATGCGAAATTGTTCAGTTCAAATTTCTAATCCCATTAAAAATAAAAAACTAAAACCATGGATGACAAACGAGCTCCTGAATTTGATAAAATATAAAAATAAAGTTGGATTAAATTGCAAAAGAGAACCTTACAATCTAAGTATGAGATAGCATTTTAAAAATCTTTGTAAAATCGTTAAGCAAAAAATTACTAACCTTAAAAGTAACTACTATTCTGAAGAATTAAAAAAACACAGCGGTAACTCTAAAAAGGAATGGGAAGTGATCAAAAATATTTTGAATGAGAAAGTTTCAAATACTGTTATAAACGAAATTGAAATTAATGGAGTGAAAATTTCTGACAAAACTCAAATTACAAATGAATTTAATAAATATTTCGCTAATTCTGCTGCAAACTTGCTACAAGCATATTCACCTAAATGTTTGTGTGAACTAAACAATGATAGTGTGGAAAATGATAAACTTGTGTTAAAAACTTTTGGATTTTTGGATATCTCACAAAATGAAGTAACGTCAGCTATTTCGTCATTAAATAACAAAAAATCATGAACGTCTGATAATATAAATAATTTAATATTAAAAAAAACTGCACCCTATATATCAGAAGTATTGAGTCACATTTTCAATTTAAATCAAACTCTCTCTCCAATTAAAAAGGGTTCTAAGCTATTGTTAAGTAATTATAGGCCTATTTCAATTTTGCCTTCTCCTCAAAGTTATTTGTAAAATTAATTAAAATAAGAATATTAAAATTTCTATTTGAATCAAATTTTTTTGATCAAAAACAATTTGGTTTTTTACCTGGTAAATGCACTGAAGATGCAATTTTAAAATTATGTTCTGAGTTATACTCGAGTATAAACAATAAAAAATGTACTTCAGCTCTGTTTATTGACATTACCAAAGCTTTTGATATCATGATATGATTGATCACCAGATTCTTTTACACAAATTAGAGCCAGTGGGTTTTAGAGGTTTTATGTTAGACTTTTTAACTTCTTATTTGAGAGATAGAACTCAAAAAGTTAAGCTAAATAATACAGTAAGTCAACTCAAAACTACTAACATTGGAGTACCTCAAGGTTCAGTGTTAGGTCCACTGCTCTTAATTTATATTAATTATATTTTTCTACAATCTTTTAAATGTAAGATAACAGGTTTTGCAGATGACTGTTCTATATCTTATAGCGAACATAGTTTTAATTTACTAAAACAAAGTATGAAGTATGATGTAGATTTGTTTAGAAAATGGCTCGTAGTTCATAAACTTATAATAAGTGATAAGACCAAAATAATTGTTTTTAATTTAAAAAATTCTTCTGACAATGATCTAGGAATTAAATTTCGTTCAACTGGTTGTGTTCGTTTAAAATATGCTTCTCATTGCAATTGTTATGTCGACTCATCTTTAAATAGTTTGTGCTCAGTAGGTTATTTTAAAATTGAATCTGTTAAAAAGTACAAGTACTTGGGAATAATTATTGATAAAAATTTAAATTGGTAACCTCATCTAGATAACTTATATAAATATATGTTGTTATGTGTTAGAAAATTCTATATATTGAGACGATATTGTTCAAAAAAGCTTTTATGAAATATTTATTATGATCTGGTTCACTCTAAAATAAAGTGTGGCAATGCACTCTACTACAGGTCTTCTTACTCTTTCACAACTTTCAAAATGTATCTTATTTGTGTATAAACCTTATGGGAATATTTAAAATCGAAGGATCTTATTTGTTAGCAGAGATATTTTTAAAATGAAATATATTTCAAAAAATCTCAATTTTTATCTACTTTTACTGGAAATCCTATTAAAAACTAATTGAAATTTCATTCAAAAATTTGATTTAAAAAAAAAATCTACTCAACAATCCGACATAAATATTACCATCACAAGCTAAAGCACCAAATTGGAGACTTGGAGAGGATTCAAAACCATACTAATGAAAAAATTAGAAACTTTTTCTTTCCTTCCTCTTTTTTCTCAATTTACATACAAAAAAGCTTTAAACAAGATTAAGTGTTGTTGTAATTTCATCAACAAAATGGAATAAAAGAAAAAAAAATGAAATTTGAGTGTATTGTGCAAACGAAGGCTAAAAAGAGACAGTTTTCGTTTAATTTTGTAAAAAAATTAATTAAAAGTTGTCTGAAGTTAAATAAAAAAAAAGTTTATTATTTTTAAAAAAATTTGTTGATTAATAATTATTTTGATTTGAAAAAAAAAATTTCGACAAAAATTTCGTTGAAATATTTAACAATATTATTTTTTAAACTATATCAACTATGCATAAGATTTTTAGGAGACCTAACTAAATGAGCGTTATCATATTCTTTAAATTCTGTGATTTGTAAATAGATGTTGTCCTCAGTATTATTTTATAATCGTATACCAATATAATAAATATTTAGGTTTACTATAATTTAATATAGTTAATAAAAAATAATAATATTTGTAACTCCAAATTATTACTGACAAAAATATTAATATAATATATAATTTTATATTATTGTAATGTAATCTTATATTAATACGCTTAAACGTCTGTTAAACTTTTCACAAAGCTATTACAACACAAAGCTTTTTTCAACTAGATTAGACAACTTTATTAGAACTATTACGAATTACGATAGTGTATAAAATTATTTTTCGTATTTTGTTTTTAATTCCATTCTTAGCTTGCTTTGAATTTTGAAAATTTTAATTTTATAAGAATCATAATTTTTATCATTTCATTATTTCATTTCGATACTGTTAGCGACATCTGTGCTATTTTTGCTCCAATTCGACGTCTCTATTATAGTCTCTGATTATATTAATATTTTTGTCAGTAATAATTTGGAGTTACAAATTTATTTTAGAATTTTTTAAATTAAAAACAATTATTTTGGTCTTATCACTTATTATAAGTTTATGAACTACGAGCCATTTTCTAAACAAATCTACATCATACTTCATACTTTGTTTTAGTAAATTAAAACTATGTTCGCTATAAGATATAGAACAGTCATCTGCAAAACCTGTTATCTTACATTTAAAAGATTGTAGAAAAATATAATTAATATAAATTAAGAGCAGTGGACCTAACACTGAACCTTGAGGTACTCCAATGTTAGTAGTTTTGAGTTGACTTACTGTATTATTTAGCTTAACTTTTTGAGTTCTATCTCTCAAATAAGAAGTTAAAAAGTCTAACATAAAACCTCTAAAACCCACTGGCTCTAATTTGTGTAAAAGAATCTGGTGATCAATCATATCATGATATCAAAAGCTTTGGTAATGTCAATAAACAGAGCTGAAGTACATTTTTTATTGTTTATACTCGAGTATAACTCAGAACATAATTTTAAAATTGCATCTTCAGTGCATTTACCAGGTAAAAAACCAAATTGTTTTTGATCAAAAAAATTTGATTCAAATAGAAATTTTAATATTCTTATTTTAATTAATTTTACAAATAACTTTGAGGAGGAGGCAAAATTGAAATAGGCCTATAATTACTTAACAATAGCTTAGAACCCTTTTTAATTGGAGAGAGAGTTTGATTTAAATTGAAAATGTGACTCAATACTTCTGATATATAGGGTGTAGTTTTTTTTAATATTAAATTTATTTATATTATCAGACGTTCATGATTTTTTGTTATTTAATGACGAAATAGCTGACGTTACTTCATTTTGTGAGATATCCAAAAATCCAAAAGTTTTCCCGTACTTCCCATTCCTTTTTAGAGTTACCGCTGTGTTTTTTTAATTCTTCAGAATAGTAGTTACTTTTAAGGTTAGTAATTTTTTGCTTAACGATTTTACAAAGATTTTTAAAATGCTATCTCATACTTAGATTGTAAGGTTCTCTTTTGCAATTTAATCCAACTTTATTTTTATATTTTATCAAATTCAGGAGCTCGTTTGTCATCCATGGTTTTAGTTTTTTATTTTTAATGGGATTAGAAATTTGAACTGAACAATTTCGCATATGGTACATAAGTTTATCTGAAAAAGTCTCATAAGCAACAGAAGGGTTTAATTCATCATACACTCTGTCCCAAATTTCCGATTGATGTGCACCCGAAAGTTTTAGGAAATCAATCTTGTTGGTAATTACACAATTGTTTTCACAGTTGTCATTATAAGAATTTATACTTTGAAATTTCAAAGAAATCATGTTGTGATCACTTATACCAATTACAATTTTAAGTAATTGGTTCTAAATTAATATTTTTATTACATAGTTTTAAAAATATTTGGTCAATACATGAGCTTGTGTGGTCAGTACTACGAGTGGGGGACTCAATTAGTGGTTTTAAACCATGTGATGACATCATAAGTAAATAATTGTTTTTTATGTTAGATTGTCTTATTATATCAATATTCATATCACCAATTACTATAACATTTTTTATTTTTTCGTTTTTTAAAAGGTCATCAAAATCATTTAAAAATATTGAATAATCGACGTTTACATTATTTGATCTATATACACAAAAAATTGCAAAGCTAATGTAATTTATTGTGCAGTGTAATTTAATTATATCGGCTGTACCTACAGAAATCGGAGTGCAATCTCATAGAACACTGTCTCTTATATATACCGCAACACCACCAGACGCGTATGTATCATTACAATTACAATTTAAACTATACTGTATTTTGCATAGTTACTCCTGATAAAAAACCAACAGAACACGGTACTTTACAAAGCTATCAAATGACAGGTTCGGGTTGCTGCCGAACAACTCCTAGCACGTCTCAGGCATATTTGAAAACCAATTGTATTACAGGCATGCAAATTTACACAAATAAAGAAATACGAGTGTTACCGATTTCGAAAATGTAGACTGGTTCGGGTTGCTGCCGAACAACTCCTTGCAAATTTTTAATATTTGTCGCTTGAAAAAAATCACGAATATTAAAAGAACATCACAAAGCGTTTTCAAATTTACATTAACCATATTCTAGCAAGATTCGTTATATACTTTTGTGTTTTATTTTACAGTAGTTCTAGATGCTCAACATC
This sequence comes from Argyra leucocephala, assembly GCA_963942445.1. Taxonomy (NCBI): domain Eukaryota; kingdom Metazoa; phylum Arthropoda; class Insecta; order Diptera; family Dolichopodidae; genus Argyra; species Argyra leucocephala. The sequence continues at coordinate 27,448,894 of OZ012682.1, forward strand.
CACCACAAGTTTTATTTCCTACTTTTTAGGGGGCTACTGTGGTTTCGATAAAAGTATATCTTAAAAACTTTTATTTTTACATTATTATCTTTTTAGTATCATTGTTCAGTTTATCACTTGTTACTGATATTTTATAAAAAGAGGATGTATGTCGGATAAAGCAACGATTGAAATGTTTTTGTTGGTTTTTTTTTTTATTCCTTATTATGAATAGACGAATTATAAACAAAAAGAAAACCAACAAATTTTTTCTTTTTTTATAGGCGTTGTGATTATGAATATAAAAAACAGAACAAAACAAAATTTTGTTCTGATGCGTGGTTCTACAAGTATTAAATTTTGTAATGATGCCAAAATAAAAATACAGATTACAAGAACTGAGAAATAATTGGATTGGAATGGAATTATCATAGAAAAAACATTGACTAATTGCAATTGTACAGTATTGTTTTTTATATAAATTGTTAAACACAAAAATTAAATTTTTCCAATAGTCGTACCAATAGCTGGGAGTAAAATAAATATATTTTAATAAAGAACAGGCACCATTCTGAATTAAGATTATAATTTTGATTATCTTTCGTTAAAATGGACTTAAAACTTTCGCATTTTATTTTATTTATAATTTTAAAAATTATTTATCCACCATAGTATTTCATGGAATTCTCTTCAATTATATTGTTTAAAATATCCACAGGTACAGATATGTCATAATTAAGATCATCATCATCAAACATAATAATGGATTCCTGTATTGAATCATTTTTGTCTTAAGTGCTTAAATCTGCTATAGATCGATCAACATAGTAAATCAGTCCAGTCTTCTTCACAATTTGCTGAATCTGAATGATCATTTAAAAATCTCATCGTTAAAATTTAAAAGTTACTGTTAAATGATACTGTTAAATTGATACAATGAGGGATTCATTTTAGTTTAAATTCTCGATCTGACCAATGAGAATACATTTTCAATTGAGTCTTGATTAAATCTTGAAACTAAAATAACAAATAAGTTGTCCTTTCCCATAACCTTTCGCTTCACCATCAGGAGTTAATTTATGTATTGCGAAAAGACTTAATCAAATGCGGATAATCGAGATCACATACAGATCATAATTTACGTATTAATACCAGAAATATTATAAATATACCCAAAATTAATAAAGCACATTTTTGTCACTATTATATTATTACTGCACCTCGTTTGTTTAATAAGTTACCGGAAAGTTACAGATGTGAGAGAGTACTAACAATATTTGTAAAAAAAATAAAATCATGGCTTTTTGTACTCAATCACGCACAAATTGAAAAAATATTATTACCCATTACTTATATTTATTAACTTAAATTTATTTTCTCATGTTTCTATTTTCTTTTATTATTTCTTTCTTTTAGTTTCTATATATTATTTCGTAAAATATATTAATCTTTCTTTAATATAAAAAAAAAAAAAAGTTAAAGTTTTATTTTTTCAATTAATTAAATACATTAGCTCATTTTTAAATATTAGTTATTCCCCAATATTATCATTATTATCTATTTTATTACCCATTATATATATGTAGGACATTCGACTCTTACCTTTTGGTAACAGAATGTCTTTAACTATTTCATTTAGAACTTTTGAAGCTTGACATTTAATTTTTTTCATAGTAACTATTGTATATAAATTAGAGTACAAATTCGGAGTATAATATTTTATTTGTATTTTTTGATATAATTTTAGTTTTTCTTTTGTGAATTCATATATTTAGGTTAAGATAATTTCATTTGTTTTTTATACATATACATGTCTATACTATAATCACTAATTTGAATTGTCTTTGAAATTATTGTTTAGTAAATATATAAGCTAATTTTTTGTTTTTTATTATTATATATAAATTAATGAATTCCTTATTTATTTCTTTACTCTGAATAATTTGTATTTTTGTTACTCTAGATCATTCTAGATCGTTCTTGAACAGTTTATTGAGTAAACCTAATATTTTACTGAAATACTAACAATTTAGCGAATGAATATATTAGCGCTCGTCACGCATTTCGTATCTTCGTATTTCGTAAATTTACGAATGTCAATTTTGCGTGAAGAGTAAATTTGTAAATTTTATATTTTTCATTTCGTAAATTCGTAATAACAGCTGATATCTGATGTCTGTTTAAATTTGATTTCCAATTTTAATTATGGTTGTGTTGCTATTAGAATTTAATTATTTTTAATTGGTAATTTTTTGTGCTTTAAATATAAGATTAATAAATTAAAATCTTCAAAAATTCGTCAGTTTTATCAGTTTTACCTAGTATTATTTGTCAAAATAAAATAAAGTTAGTAGTAATATTAACAGTAAATAATAATAATAATTATTGTATTAATGCAGTAATAGTAATAATAGGAATAATAATATTAGTAGTAATAATAGTAATAATATTATCTTCTTTATATTTCCTTATATAAAATTTATATATATACTCAGAATAGCATTAAATAATAATTGTCGATATTTTTTACTATTTTTTTTTTTTTTTTTTTTTTTTTAATCTTGATTTTTCGTGGTGTTGAACATCAATTATTATTTTTTGTGAATATGACGTCTTGTGCTTCTCTAACTTGTAATGTGAGAGATCTGAGCAGAGTTTGGATATCGTGCTATGGAGATTGCGGGAAAAAATTTCATCCGACGTGTGCGGGTTTGAAATCAACTAGAAATCTTAGTGACATAAACAATACTAATTTGTTTTATTACTGTCATGATTGTTCTAAAGTGAACAAAACAATTTTCAGTTTCAAAGAAATTCTTACTGAAAATAATGAGCTATTTTCAAAAATGAATGATATGTTTGAAAAGCATAGAAATGATTTCAATAATAATTTTAATAAAATTTTCAGTAAGTTAGGATGTTTCGACCTGATCTGTAACGCAATTGACGACATCAATATTAAATTTGATAATATTGACGACAAAATTTCCAAAATCAATAAATCTTTGATTGACCATAACAAAGCTATCTCTGTTACGGATGATTTGTACAAGTCTTGTAATAAAAAATTTTCACAACTAAACAGCGTTATAGATGGTAAAATTGACAGAGTTTTAGTTACACTGAAAAATAGTGATAAAACTATAAGCTCTATAAATGAATTCAGTCTAAACTTTAGAAACCTAAATCATAACGTCGATAATATTTCTAACAACCTAAAAAAATTAAATGAAGTACAAAAAACTTTGAGAGTCCCTTCTTCAACTTCAGTTCAAACAACTTCCTTACTTGAGGAATTACGTGAAGTTGATGCGGCACACCCAGTCGTAACTCAAGCTGCCGAGTTAATACCTCCTCTCCCACCCTCCTTTTTTAATCACGACACCTCTGTACACTCAAGTGAACCGAACTATAACAATAATAATACTTCTTCATTCCATATACCATCGCTAATATCAGTCCCTCCATCACGAGTCGTATTTATCTCAAGGTTGCATCATGCCTCAACACCGAAACAAGTTATTGATTTTGCTAAAAACAAATTACTATCACACAACATTAGTGATAATTTAAACTTGATAAAATGCAAAAAAATTTCTAGAGCCAACAGTAGCGTCGCTTCTTTTAAAATGTATGTTCCTGATTCTATGTTTAACTTACTATTATCTCCATCAATATGGCCCAGTAACACTTTTGTCAAAGAATTTGTCCAAAGGTCTAAAGCGAATACTGCAGTATTGCCACCGATTGGAAGTCTTAATAACTCAAAAAACTGAAATGCTTGTCCCGTTATTATCAAAATGTAAGGGGACTTCGTTCTAAGGCTCCTGATGTATTTTTAAACTCTCAAAAACTACCTTTCGATATGTTTATCTTAACTGAAACCAATTTATGCAATAGCTTCTTGAGTACCGAGTACTTTTCCTCTGATTTTAATGTCTTTAGAAAGGATGTGGATTCCGTTTGTGATGCTGTGGGCCGTGGAGTTTTAATTGCAAGTCGAATTGACTACGATTGCTCCTTGTTTCAGATTCCAAATACAGATGATATAGATGTCATCTGTGTCAAAATGAGATTGGAACGTAAGAGTATCTACATTGTGTGCTTTTACGCTTTATGGTCTCGACGACATTATTGTTTTTGGTGATTTCAATCTACCTGATTTACAGTGGACCCAATCAGAAGATGAAACACATTATATTGCGGGTAATGTGTCATCTTTAAAAGAAACTGTTTTTGTCGACAAACTTACTGCTTGTGGCCTCCATCAGATCAGTTGGGTAAAAAATAACTTAAATAGACAACTGGATCTGATTTTCTCAAGTAACGCAAACAACTGTCTGGTAGAGACTAGTGAACACACTCTTTCTAAAATCGATCTATACCATCCTTCTTTATCTCTGTTTTTTTCTTTTGAGAATGGTAATGATAATGTAGATTCTGAAAATACCTACAAATTCAATTTTCGAAGTGCCGATTTTGACAGACTAAACGAATTACTATCTGAAATTGATTTCAGTACATTGCTTTCAAATAATCTTGATTTAAATAGCTCAATTAGTAATTTTTAGCGGTGTGTTCCAATATCAATTCAAAACAATTTGTCCTCGGCTTCACCCTGGTACAACAAACATCTTCGAACCCTACGCAATCGAAGAAATAAATTATGGAAAAAATTTTTATCGTCAAGAGATCCAATTGATTATAACCGATATTTTAGTGCGTTCTCCGAATTTTCTGAACTATGTACAAGTCTTTACGATGAGTACATAGTCAAAATACAATTTGATTTAATATTAGATCCTAAGTGGTTTTGGCATTTTATTAACTCAAAAAAGAAATCGGATGGCTATCCCATGACTTTCAAACACGCAAATAATTCCGTTAACGATTCCAAGGTTATATCAAACCTATTTGCAAACTTCTTTAGTCAAGCCTTCACTGATAATAATTTCGTGCCCGACTCTGACTATTTCAGTTATCTAAGTAACTCTCCTCAAATCACACTAATGTCGATCAATATCGATTATGAAGATGTTCATTACAAAATTAACAAATTAAAGAATGATTACTCTTCCGGGCCTGATGGTTTACCTCCAATAGTTCTAAAAAAATGCATTGACACGCTAACACAACCCTTAACCATGCTTTTTTCAAATGTCCCTCTCTTCAGGAATTTTTCCGAGTATATGGAAAACTTCTTTCATAACTCCGATCCATAAAAAAGGAAGTAAGGCTGAAATAAATAACTATAGGCCCATTGCCAAATTATCTTGTATTCCTAAACTTTTCGAGAGTATTGTATACGACTCTCTCTTTAATTATTGTAAGCCATTATTATCCTGTTTTCAACATGGATTTCTCAAAGGGAAATCCACTACTACTAACCTAACCGAATTAGTCTCTTTTAGTCTCAACTCCATGGAAAAGGGGCTAGATGTGGATTCGATTGCTACCGACTTTAGTCAGGCTTTCGATAAATTGTCCCATAGTGTCATTTTATTTAAACTTCGTGCTCTAGGATTTCCACCTCTCATTATAGATTGGATGAGTTCATACTTATGCAACAGAGTGTATCACGTCCGTTTTAGGTCTAATATTTCAGATCCCTTCACTGCTAAATCGGGTGTCCCACAAGGTAGCCATTTAGGCCCTCTGATCTTTATCTTAACCACAAATGATGTACATAATATTATAAAAAATTCTCACATTCTAGTGTACGCTGACGATATGAAAATATTTAAACAAATCTCATCTCCGCGTGAATCTCATCTTCTTCAGAGTGACGTTAATAATTTCGCTATTTGGTGTTGCAATAATAACCTAGCACGCAACGCTAGCAAATGCCAAAGCATCACCTTTTCCCGTAAAACGGCAATATCAGCGCGTTATTATAGTATTAACGGCGTTATTGTCTCTAATGTCACATCCACTAAAGACTTAGGTATTCTATTAGACACCGAGCTAAATTTCAGATCTCATGTAGATAACATTGTCAGTAGAGCTAATTCAGCTCTTGGGTTTATCAAAAGATGGTCAAAAGAATTTTCCGACCCATATGTCACCAGAGCTTTATATTTGACTATGGTAAGACCATTACTCGAATACGCGTCTCAGGTATGGTCACCTTTTCATCAAGTTCACATAGACAGGATTGAATCTGTTCAACGTAGATTCATTCGTTTCGCTCTTCGTGGTCTTTCATGGACAGATCCATATAACTTACCCCCTTACAGAGACCGCCTTAAACTTCTAGGTCTGCAAAGTCTCTTTAATCGTCGTGAAGTAGCTGATATTATATTTGTACACCAAATTCTCTCAGGTGCAGTTGACTCGGTTGGTATTTTAGAACACATTAACTTCAATATTAACTTTCGTTCTCTTAGGCATTCTGCCCTCTTTCGCTTAAAGTTTCATCGCACGGATTATGGAAAGAATGAGCCAATTACAAGAATGTTGCGTAACGGAAACAATAACTCTAATGTCTTCGATTTTCACATTAGTAAGTCCAAACTAAAGAATCTGCTTTATTCAAACAGGTAATAAGTTTTTGAAGGACATGTAATACATGTAGTATAGGTAGTTGTTCACGTTGAATCAGTAGTACTTCATACTTTTAACATGTATACATAAGTGTGAATAAATTATGTTAATTTTTGTTAATTTTTATTATTATTCTTTTTATTTTTGTGTCTTTGACTAATTGCGTTTTGCATGTGTTGTATTTTTATATAAGTATTTATTTTTATTATTTTTTCTTTTTTTTTAAATTTCTTTAGTTTATAACTAAATAAATTGACTAATGCTTCTTCGGCATAATTTAAAATCGCGAAATTTTGATTTAGCCTATCTTGACATGTTGGAAGATAGTCTAAAACTATGATATAATTTTTATTTTTTTTTGATTGGAGATTTTAAATTGCTTCAACTTTTGACTTGTGAGCATATTGCTTATTGATTTTTGTTCTTTGATTTGCCTTGACATGTTGGAAGGCAAATCACAGTTACTAGATTTTTAATTGTTTTTACCTTTTATGGATTTTATTTTTGTTTGTTTTAGTATTCTATCAATTTATTACTAATTACTAATTTCCTTAATCGTGTTTACTAATTTCCCCCTTTTTTTTGTTTATTTTTTGTTTTGCATGCTTGTTTTAAGCATTTCCTGAGCCTGACCCAATTCTCTCCTTACTAACACATTCTTCATTAAGGGTTATCACGTGCTTGTATTCTTTTTGAATATAATTAAAATATAATATTAAAGTTTAATTAATGAAAGTCCATTGTGAGTATGCTCGTCATAGTATTACATACTTAATAACTTAATTTATTGGAATCTTTCTATGGTTTTAATACGAAGAGTTTTATTCTTCCAAGCACTGTGATGACCTTCTAATCATATGCTAAATGATAATAATAATGAGAATGATGACTCCCCGCGTGCGCGCCACGGGGGGGTAATTGGTCGTTGGGACATTATTATTATTATAACTATTTTCAATTTGTAATTTTTTGTGATATGGAACAACATAAATTAACACGCGTAAAATGCGTAACAAAAATATGGTCCTTGAAGGAAGAATCCATGCTTCTAGAAAACATCACAAAAGCAAATACAAATGTTTATTTTAATTTATTTATTTTTTTTTTTTTTATAAAAATTTCACTTATACGTTTAAATTTATTTCTATTCAACCAATTTTTTTTCAACAAATGAAATTGATTAATTTTTTGTTGATAGTATGTATTTATTTTTGTTTATTATTAATATTTGGCATTAACTGTCTACAATACGAAGATACGAAATGAAAATAAAATATCTCAGAGGCCTCTTATTTTTCTTTCGTAAATTTACGATTTCGTATTTTATCATCCGTTCGTTTATAAACTTTTGTATGAAAGTGCAGCAAACTTTTTTGGTTTTTAGTATGAAGTGTAGCAAACTAGCGATATAAAAGAACCAAAATAATACGAATCGTAAATTTACGAAATTGCGTGACGGGCACTAATAAAAAAAGAACAAAAATTTAGCATTAACAAAATTGAATTGGAGGATTGGATTGGAGTTCTTCAGAAAGAGATAAAAGCAGAGAATTGTAAAAATATCGCTCAATAAAGCAAAAAATACTTTTCAATCAGCACAGCACCCTCGTTATTGCCCGAATTTGCCATAGTTGAAAATTTTAAAAATTATTCAGATGGTACTTCTTACTTTCTATGTTCCTTGATATAAGCAATCTTGATAACCATAGACTAAGGTGTAAAATTAAAATCGGAATTGAATTTTTTTATATAAGTATGCATAAGTTAGAAGAGTATAAACTATTCTATCAATTTGATTCTGTGTGCATATATGTCAGAGGAAAATGTAATAAACTCGCGTCACGGTAAATTGTGAGTCACTAATGTTCTTAATATATACATTCATATACATTCTAAATATAGGTACAAGAACAAACATTTTTTTGCTGTTTTTCTTTTGTTTTTTAGATCCATACAGACAATATATACGTAGAGAATAATAAGTAAAATAAAATGTGGGATTTGTGTTTTAGATTATGCGACACGTAATTATATATTGGATCAGAAATAAAATAAAACAAAAACAAAATTTGAAGTTCTCTTCTCTTAGTTCTCATCACGGAATATCCATCGCATTTAGAATATGCAGTATGCCAATGCACTCATGTATGTATTCATTTGTTTGCAAAAAAAACACATATGCAAATTTGCTAAAAATTGTAAGAAATAGACGACAATAAGGGAACAAACTAAATTAGAACTAACATCTTTTGCCACCCTGCCTCATATAAATAATGGGAGGGAACATAAACAAATCCAAAAGAGAATAATTAGAACGCAAAATTATTTTACAGTATAAAGGAAAAGACAAACATCTGTTTTGTACCTTTTCTCTCTCATAATAAATTTGGTATACGATAAGTAAATGTAAATTTTACCTCTTTTAACTAATGATATTTTGCTTGTTTTGGTTATTGAGCTAAGTCATTTAAAAAATTATTGTTTTAATTTAAGTTGACAAAAAAAAAAATTGGTACCTATCAAGTCTACATAAATATAAAAACAAAAATTATTGGTACCTACATATTATGTAAGTAATATTTTTAATGTTTTATAATTTATTTATTAATATTAATTTTTTTATTTATTTTAATAATTATTTTATTTTATTTTAATACATTTTATTTTATTTACATATTTTCAATTTATTTTATTTTAATACTTATTTCTAATATTTTTCTTTACTTATATAACTATTGAGTGTGACTATCCAACGATACATCACGGAAAAGAAGGAGAGCAAGTTTTTCTTTGAATATCCCTTTTATAGCTTTTTGGTTTTCCCCAACGCTATTCCGGATATCACTGAAAAACTTGGTTTTTATAATTACCAGCCAACAGGCACGATAGTGGATTCTTTGCATACTATAACCTTTTAATTGCTTCCACTATCGTCCGCTATGTGGCGGTAATTACTGTTATATGCTTAATTATAATAAACATATTATTAGTATATACCCATAAAGATGCAATAATATTGTTTATTATTGCATATTTATGGGAGTTTATGTAACTCCTCCCTCCTTAAGATTTTGCTCCACAGAATCAATTTAATTTTATTATATCTTAAGATCTAACATATCTTACTTTTGTATCTTCATTTACAACAAAAATTTTTCTCTTATAAAGGTTTTTTACCCCTGTAATACAAAAATTTTTCCAAAATTCTAATTATTATTTTTGATATCGCTTGCATCAAAACAGGTTTTTTTTATTTTTTTTTATTTTTAATATTTCGTTAATGTTAAAACAAATAATTGGTTTGATGTCATAAATTATATCAATTGCCAATATTATTATCAATTTATTAGTTATTAGAATTAAATTTAATTTTTATTTTGTTTCTATTTATTTTTTTTTTATAATACATTTTTTTTTTTTATTTTATTTCTGTTTTCATAAACTAGTTTATTTTGAATAATTATGAATAATAAAATTTATTACAGATGATATATTTTAGTATTTTGCCTTTAATATAAATTTGATTTACAGTTCTAAATTATACCTATATTAATTTAAATTTTTTTTTGTTTGTTTATTTTTTTTGTTAATATAATTTTTTTTTGTTTGCTTTTTGAAGTAATAAGATTTACTTAGATTCTATTGATGAGTAATTTCTTCAATATAAGAAATAAAGTGTGCCTATTGTTAAAATATTTATTGTTGTTCTGTTATATATATAAGACAAATTTTTTTTTTTTGTTTTTATTATTATTTTTTGTTTGTTATAATTTTAACTTCAATTCTTTTATTTTAAAATAATTACAGCTCTTACAACGAAGAGTAAAAGGAAAGAAAACATATGATTTAATATTACAAATTTAAACTGAATTGCAATTAAAATTTGAATTAATTTTATTTTAAGATAGTATTGTTTTGGATTTACGAGAATTCGTTACTCGTTTAATTTAATTGAAATTTACTTTAACTATAAATAAAGCCTTGATGTCCTTGAGGAGCGTTGCAGTTTTTCAGATACCTAACATTTCGACGATTGTTGTTGTTGGAATTGTTAAAGTTATTAGTTCTTTGACCATTATTATTTCTAAAAAGATTTATATTATTGTTATTATTATTATAATGTCTACTATTATTGTTATTATTATTATACTTTCTACTATTATTGTTATTATTATTTCTATTATTATTATAATATCTATTATAATTATAATTTCTATTATTATTATAAGCAAAGTTTGTATTGGTCCTAAAATTTCTGTTATTCATTTGGCAGGACAAGACTTGCTTTTCTTTATTCTCTATGTTTATTTCAGTAATAAATTTAGCTATGACTTCTCTTGGATCACTAAATTTAGTTGATGCCAGAATCGATTTTACTAAATCGGATCTTGCAGAAGACCTACACATTTCCACAGTTTTTTCAATTGCCATTTCTTTAGCTTTGTTGTTACTTATTCCTTCCATCACCAAAGATCTTTTGAAGCATTCTGCTAGCTTGTCTACTAAAATCTTGTACTGATGTTCTTTCTATTTTCAGAGCTTGCATTCTACCTTCTATAGTCTTTGAGCTCTCTGCTTTTATACTTAATTTCAGAGTATTTATTATTTCATCCACTGAATTAATTTGGTCACCTAAACATTCTATTGCTTTTCCTTCAAGTTTAGATAAAATAAATGATTTTAGTAAGGATTTAAGTTCATCGTTAGTTGCTATTACATATAACAAATTCACTGAGTCGATAAAGGATTGCAGTATTAGAGGATTACCATTATAATTACGGTTAATTGTCGATGATGACAATTTTAAAAATTCTATATGGGAAGGAGCCGCCATTTTTATTATATCTTTTTCTTCGTCTGACTCTTCTTCTATATCATCTAATATCGAGTCTTCTAGTTTAGACATGCAACGGATGTTAGGGTCTACTAATTCGAACAAATTTTTGGGAATGTAATAGTCACAATTTAGGATTTTATATGCTCTTTCAATTTTTTTTCTAGCATAATAAAAGTGATTTTTTAATAGTAGTTGATCACTATTATTAACACTATCCCAAAGCTTGGCTATTTCTTTCAGGAAGTTGTTATATCTATTTGTTATTCTAATTTTATTAGCTAAAAGAGTCGATTCTCTAATTGGCACTTTTTCTTTAAGGACGGTCTTAACAGATTTTAAAAACTCAGAGCGTGCAAGTTTTAAATCACTGTCCATAAATTTAATAAATTAGATCTTAATATATTTTAATATATAATAAAATTTTAATAAATAATCTTAATATATACCAGTAAATGCTGATTCATTTAAATTAAAATTCTAAGTACTTACATTAAGTCGAAAATCAAATTGAAAAAAAAAAATTTCAATCTTATAATATAATTTTATTTAAAGCACATTTTTTTTTTTTGTTTTTCTTTTTATTTTATACTTAAAAATAGTTATTACATATTAAAAAAAATTAAAATTTGTATAAGTTTGACTTATCCTTTTATACGTCTACTCCTCCTGTACCATCGGTAAAATTGATCTCCTGTACTTCCTTTTTAGATTTCTTCTCTGCGCCAAATGAAACTTATATAGTATTTTTAGTATTTTTATTGTTAAAAGTACACTTAATAATTTAATTATTATTTGGTCACTTATATTGGGTTGGGCTCATCAATGTTAATGGTATTATTTACTTCCCCGTTTGAATCTACGTTTTTTGATTGGGTTTTACCCATTTTTATTTGCTTATTAATTTAAAATTTTAGTCTACACATTTGTTCTTGTTTTTACTTTCTTCTTATTTTATATTAGCGTCGTGTTAATTATATTATATTATAATTATATTATAATACATATTATTACGTATTTTGTTTAAAAAAAAAAATTTATAGTTCTTATATGTAATAGTTCTTATATTCTATTATGTAATAGTCACTTATATGTAATATACTTATTAAATTGTTTTGTTTTTTTTTTTTGTTTTTTGTAATTATGTTATTAATATTTTGATAATTATTTCATAATACAATATAAACGAACTGTTGTTTTTTTTTTTTTCAAAATTCGTTTTAATTAACCCGCGGTTTGTATCTTAAGATACAGCTGTCACGGTCGCCATGTAATGTAATCATTTAAATTAAACACAACCGTATTCTTTTCTTACTAAACTAAAAATGCCTTTATTATATATTTTTTTATAAGTTTATTAAAAACTTATTACTAATCATTTTATAATACAAAAAAATATACTTTATTAAATACTAACAAACTTAAATCTAAAACATTAAATTTTCACGGTTTTTTTGAAAGGTAAACGATCTATACTAAATTATGGAATAAAATTGCTTATGCAGCTATTACCTAGAATTTGATATTATGTTAGGTAATAATGCATAGCAGTATTTTTTATTAAGTTATTAATGTATAAAAATTTAGAAAGTTGAATTACGAAATTAGGAATTTAAGAAATATGAAAAAATAACAAATAAAATAATGTTTTAGGAATTTAGTCAAAGTATGTATCATAAATTGATTAATTTACAATTTCTGATACTTTATACCTTTATATTACACACGCTATTGTTACAATTTGTTGATTGTATATTATTATTATTACGTTGTGCTAATGATTTTGTTCTTTATCGAACATTATTATGATTATTATCATCATTATTATATTATTGTTATTATTAGTATTACAATTATTGTTTTCACCATTTTTATTATTATTATTATTGTTACTGTTATTACTATTTTTGTTGAAATTTTGCGAATTTTTTTTGCTTTCTGTTTTTATTCCATTTATATACTATAGTTGATATAATTATTTCTTAAAATCTTATTGTTATTAGTACTTACATTAGTAATTCCATCAGTGCTAATGCAAGGAAACAATTGCCTCTTAGAGTTAACGTTCTGGAGAATAGTTGAAGTTATCTTCGAAAAAAACATTTATTTTCATCTTTATATTTATTATTGCAGTTATTATTAGTTTTATTTTTTTGGTAAATATCATTATGGAGCTTATTATTATGATGTCCATTTGATTGTTGTTCTTGTGAGCAATTAACATTATTAACATTGGTGCTAATATTGATTTTTATAAAATTTAATTTTAATTTTATACCATCAATATCACCCATAGATTTATGACGTTTTCTTTTATTTTTATTATTGTTATTACTAATATTATAATTATTACAAATTGTGTTTCTTATTAATAATTTTGATTATTTGCTTTTATAGATTTGTATGTAATAACTAACAATCTTACCTATACCCTTAAATAAATATGATTTACTTGAATTTTTACTTGAATACCTGCTATCTGAATTGGATCCAGATTTACTTGTAGTGGACTCATCTCCACTGATGTTTTGTCTGTTGATGATGTTGCTACTGGTGTTAAGAGAAGTTCTTCTTGTGTTGACATGGTGACAGAAATTTTCACAGTAAATTTATATTTTAAGAAATTATTATTATTATTATTGAATTGACCATAATTTAAATTATGGCCAATTTTGTAAGCGCTAGCTGCAGAGGCTTTCGGCTTTGTGTTACATAAATTTTAATTATTTTATTTGTAGTAGGTACATATTTTTTTTTTTTACATGAGAACTTAAAATTAGTAGTACAGTATTAAATTATTATTTCTTACTTATTCTGCTATTTTTGATTTATAATGTTATTTTAGAGTTATTATATAAATTATAGTACTTTATTCAGTTTTATAACAATTTTTACTTTAGATTAAATAAATAAAAGATTTACATTATTTACATACATATATATACATTTTTGTTGAATAAAGATGATATAGAAATTGATTTTTTTTTGTTTTATTATTATTAACAGAACACTTTAGCAGGTGTTCGCTATTTAACCAAAAAATTTTTTTGTTTTGTAATTTACAGACTATTGCAAATTATTTGATCATTTTATTTGCTATTGAGAGATTATGAAAATAAGTTTTATATTAGGTTTGAAATTTTAAGTTTAGTTAGATAATCGTAAATCATATTTATGTTTGATTCTGTGGGTGTTGAGAGAAGTTGAAGGGGATTTAGCTTTTGGAATGTGAGAAAGCGATTATGATTTGGATGTTGACATTCAGATAATAGGTGATTTAATGTTACCGAATTGCAAAATTGACATATAGGTGCGGGGTCGTTTTTTAGTAGGTGTATGTGATTATAATGATTTATTCATTAAAGTAGTAGTTGAGGTTGGGAATTTTATTGGGAGACCGGTTGGGTTGACAGCTTTATAGTGATGGTTGTAATCTATCCAATCATTTCGGAATGTTTGTATGATTACTTTTGAGGCGACTTTCGAGATTCTTTTTTTGTTCGGGGGATGAAGGTATGTAACGGAGAATTTAAGGCGAACTTGGCTGCTGTGTCAGCCAATTCATTTCCTATGATGTCGATGTGCCCAGGTGTTCACATGAGCTTTACTTTTTGGGGCATATGGATGAGTTTTTGTTGTATAATTTTAATTGCTTCCCAATTGGTTTGGGGATTTTTGGCTGCTTTGAAAAGACTAAGGCTATCTGTGCAAATTTCAAATTTTCCTTTGGTAGTTTTGATTATCTCCAAACAAGATAATACTCCTTGAACTTCAGCATCGAAGATGCTGGAATCGTTTGGGAGTATGCCGTGGGATAGCGTCTTTCGGTGTTCATTGACTACTGCAAATGACACTCCATTGTCAGTTTTTGAGCCGTCAGTGAAAATTATTTGCCAGTTATTATCTTTTAACGGGTTGATGGATTCGGAGAACATTTGTTTGTATATTGAAGCAGGGGTATTGTCTTTACGAAAGGTGGATAGTTTGTTGATGAATGAATTATTTGATATTAACCATGGTGGAGCATTATGTTTCGAGTTTTTAGTTGGAGGGCGTTCTAAATTAAGTTCTTTTTGTAGATTGTAAATTTCCCACAAACCGGATTTTGTAGAGAAAGGTTTTTTCTTTGTTTTTAGAAGTTGAACTTCTTTGTGGAGAATCTCAGATGGGGTAGAGCACAACTTTGGAAGAAGACGGCATTTTAGTAACTGGGCTCTTTTTTCTATTGTAAGGAAACCTGCTTCTGTTAGAATATTCTGAATGGGAGTTGTTCTGAATGCCCTCAGGCTATTTCTTATCGCTGCATGGTAGGGGCTTTAATTTTCTGTAAAGTTGATTTCGCACATTTGCTATAAATTTGTATACCGTAGTCTATTTTAGAAAGAATGGTAAGTTTTGTAATAGTGGTAAGAGTGTTGGTATGTACGTGGCTTTTGTTTGCTGATAGATATTTAATGACGTTCAGTTTATTAAATAGATTTTTCCTTAAGTTAATGCAGTGGCAATTAAAACTATTTTTTGTGTCAAATATTAAACCCAAAATTTTCAAATTGCTAACGTTGCTAATGTTATGATTCCCGTAATTAATCGAAATTGGGTTGCAGTTAAGTCTCCGACATACGTGAAGGTGTTTGCATTTATTGAGTGAGATTTTGGCGCCTGAGTATTCAGCCCAATTGTCAATTGAATTAAGAGTGTCAGTGAAGCTATTTGATATTGCGTTGGTTTATTTATAGTTCGCTAAGATGTAGAGATCGTCAGCGAATAAGCAGTGTTTAATGTTATATTGATTGGCTATTAGTTTACTTAAGTCTTCGAAGGCGATTAAGAATAGTGTAACTGATAAAGGAGAACCTTGAGGAATGCCGTTGAAAAGCGAGTAAGTAGGTGAGAGTATGTTGTTAGTTCTGCAGAATATTTTTCTATTACTTAAAAAAGATTTGATGTAAGTGAACATTTTTGGGCCTATTTTCCATTTTATCAGTTTTTCTAGAACAACATGAATTCCGATCTTATCAAAAGCTTTTTCAAAGTCGATTGATAATATTGATGTGTGGTTTTTAGATGAAAAGTTTTTGCAGATTACGTGCTCAATGTATAAAAGAGCGTCTATGGTGCTTGAACCGTTTTTGAATCCCACTTGATTTGGGAGAGAGAAGATTTTCGGATGTAAGGTACCACATTAGCCTTTTTGAAATCATTTTCTCGAGTATCTTGCTCATACAGGGGAGCAGGGAGATTGGTCTATAACTGGTGATTTCATCAATACTTTTATTCGGCTTTCGGATGGGAACTATTATTGCCTTTTTGTGGGATTGTGGAATAATGCCGGTTTTGAAAGTTGCGTTGTATAACGAAAGTATTCTTTCCTTGAATTTTATCGGACAGTGTTGGAGCATTTCATAGTTAATTTTGTCTATTCCTGGGGTTTTACCTTTAACACTTTTTAGAGTGGTCTCCAGTTCGTTGAGGTTGAAGTCATTTTCAAGGAATTTGGCTTGTTTTTTTGAGGAAGTCGAAGGTGAACTGATAGGGCTGATTGTCGGTGTTCTTTAAAGAGTACAGGAAAATTTGATGATTTTGAATTATCTGAGAAAAATTGGGCGAATTTTGAGGAAATAATCGAAGGGTCTTCGATAACTTTGTTCTCTGTTTTGATAGATTTTATTTGAAAAGGGGAGTATGAACCAGTCAACAATTTGATGTTTTGCCAGATTTTGGTCGTACGGGTGTTAGGGTTTAACATTTTCGTAAACTCCTCCAATTTGTTTAACTTTTCTCTGTTAAAAATTGCATTGTTTTTACGGTAAGTTATAAGATTCTGTGGGGTTTTAAGGTTTTTGTAGTTTTTCCAGGCTAATTGTTTTCTATCTCTTAATTGTTTGAGTTCGTTTGTCCACCAGGGTACGTTTCGGGATGATTTTTTGTATGATGATTGTGGAATGGATGAGTTAGCTGCAGATCGAATGATTTTTTGAATGGAAGCTGTTTCTTTGCTTATGTTTAATGAGATATTGATTCGTTCGTTTAGGGAAAGTATTTCTTTTTCGAATTTTAACCAGTTTGCTCTATTGCAATTGAATCTAGTTGGTCTAGATATGTAATTAGCGGTGTGGTTGGGAAACTTTATTAGTGTTTTTATAGGGAAGTGACTGCTGTTGTGAAGGTCATCTAGAGCTGACCAAGAGGAGAGTGGAAGAAGCTGAGGAGAGCAAAGGGTAAGATCAATGTGTGTAAAGGTGCAATGTGTAGAAAAGTGTGTTGGTGAGCCGTTGTTTAATATACTTAGGTTGGAACTTAGAATAAAATCCTCGATTATTTTTCCTCGATGGTTGGAATTGGGGGATTCCCAGAGTGGGCTCCAACTGTTGAAGTCACCCGTTATTACTATAGGTGAGTTGATACCTATTATTAAGTTTTGAAGGTCTTTTATTGAAAATATTTGTTTGGGCGGGATGTGTACGGAGAGTATTGTGATTTTGTATTTTAAATTGATTTCTACTGCAACTATTGATAGGTTAGATTGAATGTGGATTAATTTGTGAGGAATACTTTTATGAATTAATATACCGGAGCCTTGTTTGGAAGTTGTGTTGTATGTGAAATTGTGAAAATGTCCTATATATTGCTTTGGTGTGTATGGATTAACGTCGCTTTTTATATGGGTTTCTTGTAGGCAAAAAATACTAGGGTTTAAATTTTTGGTTAAGGTTTCGAGTTCTAAGTAGTTATTGTGATAACCTTGAATATTCCACTGAAGAATATTAAGTATCATAATTTTTGATTTTATTGTTCACACTACAATTATTATTCCAAAGAATAGTAATGAGTGTGTTGGAAATCAAATGACCCTGTCTGTACTATATATTAAAATTAAAATTAAATTATAAAATATTATTTAAAGAATTATCATTATGTGGTTCAGTGTTAGTTACCGTTAGATTATTTGAAGAATTTTCGTTATTGAAGTTATTAATTGATGTTTTGTTTGATTTATTGCTGATGTTGTTGATGTTGTTATTGTCGAGTTTTTCATTTAAATGTTGATCTAATGTATTTTGCTTTAGTTGTTTTGTTTTTGAATTTTCATTATCTGTAACTGCCTGTTGGAGTTGTGGATAAGTTTTAGTTTTCTGTTTGTTTGTTAGTTCTAATGTGGTATGTGCAGTTGTGGATTGAGGTGAGGAAGTTTTGTTTGGTGTAGATATGCTTGTTATATTTGTTGGGTTATTTTTTGTGCTGTCTGTTATTGATTGGGTTTTTTTATTTTGTAGTTTATTTGATGATGTGTTTTGAATGGTTGTTTCTGGTTGGATGTTTGATAGTTCTTTAAGTTAAGTTGCTTGATTGTGAGAGGTGGTTGATATATTTATGGATTCCACCATATTTGCGTAACTTGTGGTTTGTGGAGTGGGAATGGGTGTTGTACTATTGTTTCTTTGATTTTCTAAATATAGTTTGATAGCTTCCCGTCTTGGAATTCTTCTGTCGGTTCTTATTTTAAGGATTTCCCTTTCCTTAACAAATGATGCGCAATCCCTGTCATTGGATGGGTGGTTATCTGTTAGTTTGGCTACTTCGCAATTAACGCATTTGGCTGGATAGCATAGTTTCATGTGTTCTTCTGGGTTTTCGTTTATAATTTTCGCACAGTTTGGACATTTTGTGATTGTTGAACGGCAATGCTTTGCTCTATGGTTGGCATTTGTTACATCTCATGGGGTTAGGGTAGAACTTTCGGACTGATGTTATTAGAAAACCAATTGAAACCTCTTGTGGAGGTTCTAGTGTGTCGAATGTTATTTGAATTACACCGGAGTAGGTTGATTGTGTGGTAGGCCCATCAGAATTTGGTCTTTTTTTGTACCTCCAGATGCTTATTACTGAGTCGTTATCCTCTTTGAGGCCTTTCAAAATTTCTTCGTCGGTAAGATTGATCAGATCTCTGGAGAATATGGTGCTACTGCTCTGGTTAAGGTGTTGGTTGTATTCTGCTGTGATGGGGATATTACCGAGTTTTTTAATTGGGTGAATTTATCACCTATTAGTCGATTCGGTACTTCAAGGGAAATATTGCCATCTTTGTTGAAGATGGGCTTGCATTTGGAGTGTATACTTTGAATAATTTCGACACAACAAATATGTTGTACGATCTCAGTGGTTTGGATTCGTCTGTGGCTCTTATATTTAAATATTTAGTGTCATTATTACCTGATTGTTTGGTGGTGAAATCTAATGCTGGAAAGTTCCTGGGGCTATAATCAAGTTTAGCATTTATATTTTTGGTTATTTTTTTTCTTTTCTTGGTTGGTACGTCAATAATGAAGTTATCATCATTGACGTAGGTTAAAATGTCAAATTGGTTTTTTGGGTCGGTAGGACCCATTTTTTTAATATTTGCCCAGTGAATGGGGCTGTCTTTTTAAACTGCACTTGTGTATTAATTTATTTTTTTATTATAGTTCACTTTTTTTCTTTTTTGTCTTTCACTGTACTGAGTTAATCGAAATTTTATGCACTTAATGTTTTTATGTCTTTTACTGTTTGATGTTGTTGTTGTTAGATTTTATTGTTATCCTAACGGTACTTTAATATTAATTTTTTTTTTTTTTTTCACTCAGGAGTTTTTAATAATACGTCTACTCTTTATAACAGGTGGACTAGGAATGAAGAAATTATATTTTATATATTTCTTCTGATGAATATTTTTTTATTATATTTTTCTTTTCGTAATTTTATCATAAGATTATTCTGCATTTATCTGGATGTTTGTAAGTTCGACGGAACGCTCCAACACATATACAAATTGCAATATGTATACAAATTACTTTGGTACTCTTTTTTTAACCCCTGTCTACCATGCTGAACCTTTGCAGGAAAAAATACCACTGCATGAAATATATTTTTTTAATTTAATGTTAGTCTTCTTCGCAAATAATAAGGAAAAATAAAAAATAATAATACTAATATAAATAAAACAAATAATTTTTTTGATTTATAGTAATAAGGACTAATAGAAATTTAATCAATAGTTTAATATGGTATAATAACCAAAAGGCAAACAGCATTTAACACAAAAAAAAACATAATGCACTTAAAGGTTATTCTTATTACTTAAAATTACACGCAATGTATGCATATGTGTCTACATATTTTTTTTTTTTTTTTTAATTTTTTTTTTGTTGTTATAATAATGATCAAACTATGATAGTTTTGCCATACCGTATGCATAGTACCTGTATAGTACTATAGGCATATATATATACTCCAGCCAGAAATGTGATGCGATGATGAGTTAAAATTGTTATTGATTTTTATTTTTTTTGTTTATTGTTTTTTTTTATAATATATATATATACTAGGGGCCCCTGTTCAGTAATTATAATTCAAGTTGAAGCCAAATTTTGTCCAACAGCATCATATCCTACCGACTGCGCCAGTAATAACACCTTTATTTATGCGTTAATCAATTAATCTTTATTTTTTTATTAGAATTGTTTTATTAGATTTTTCTTGTGGCTCACTTTTTTTATTTTATATTATATTTTATTATTAGCATATTATATTATGGTAATTTTTTTAAAAATTTTTAAATAGTAGCACTATTAAAACATATTAGTTTTATATTTTTAATTTTATTTTTTTTTATTTTTTGAGGTTCTTTGAGTTTAATAATTGGAATTAACCACGAGGAAAAACTTTTTCCGCGTGTACTCAATCCTACCGACTGCGCCAGTAATAACACCTTTATTTATAAGTTGTTCTTTATTCGTTATTCGAGGAAAAAAAAGAGGAAGTTTGGCTTGTGGAGCGTCCTTTTATAGGCTTTTGCCTGTCGACATTGTCTTTTTGACATTTTGGCTTTCACCAGACAACATTATTTTGGGACGATAGTGGGTTCTTTGAATTCTAAAAATAATTTAAATTCTTCACATTCTTGTGTGAAATCCACTATCATTCCATAGGTGGCGGTAGTGGTCTTTTTGTATGCAGTATTAATAATACGTTGCAATCATTAATACTGCATACTTTTAGGCGTGACGTATATCGTAAGCCATTACTATATATATATATATATACATATATATATATTTATATGATATATATATTTATATGATCACTGTAAAACTTGGTTTTTATAATTACCAGCCAACAGGCACGATAGTGGATTCTTTGCATACTATAACCTTTTAATTGCTTCCACTATCGTCCGCTATGTGGCGGTAATTACTGTTATATGCTTAATTATAATAAACATATTATTAGTATAACAATAATATTGTTTATTATTGCATATTTATGGGAGTTTACGTAACTTGTATGCGTACCTATTTTACAATGTATGCAAAAGTTATAATTTTTGGAAATAAAAAAGTGATTGATTATTAAAATTTTATTTTTTAAAATAATTTTAATTTTCCTCTTAGTTAATAATTAAAGCTTTAATTAAAAAATTGAATTAAAAATTACTTATTTTAAATTTTTATATTGCATTGTTATATTACATGCATATTATATATTATATTTAAATATTTTCTATATTGTCTATAAAACAATAATCGATGCGGTTTTTACATGATATCATGTACAATGAATTTACATTACTTTTTATCATATACTCTTGTAGAGACTTACCGTCTCATGTATATGCACATAAATGAAATAAATAAATAAATAAAAATAAAAAAATTATAAAAACCTCAAAAATGTATTCTCCATGTCATGTACTTTAACAATAGAACCTTCAGTTGTTGGCCTCTATTCCAAGAACTAAATATACTGCCTGTCCTCGACACCTTGACACCTCGACAGGCAAACATCATTTGAGACTTCGCAATTCAAACTCGTACAACTTAAGAATAAAGAATGATATATACCTTTCTGTAATAAGACACACTATGAGAAGTTTTACTTTACTATGGCATCAAAATACTTTAATAATCTTACAATGAATATAAAAAATTCAAATTGTTTAAATAAATTTGTTAAACTTTGTAAAAAATGGCTTTTAAATATAAATTATTACGAGATTGAACTACTAAGGCAAATTACGTCATTTAGATTATTTATTCTAGTTTAAAACTGCACTGGTCGCTTTTCATCTAAATTTTGTGAAATCTATTTTTATTAATGGTTTACTAGTAATATATATCTGACCTGAAGTACCCTGCTTAGAAACTCTCTTCTTCTGCTCTTCTTTAAGACACGCTAGATCTTACTTAGACTGCGAATACAATTATATAGATGTATGATAAAATTATGTTCAAAGAAATTTTAAATTACTTATGGCTCTACTTATCAACTTTTGTTCTTACAATAAATAAATTTTATTATTAAAAAAAAAAAAAATTACTTACTTAATTTCTATTGTACTTCATTAGATTAAAAAATATTATTAAATTAGTATTATATCTTTACTGAAACCCCACAATTAATTTCTTGAAAAAGTAAATTTAAGTAAAATTAAAAGTGATTTAAATGACTACACATCACTACTGTATAGTTTAAATTTTTATTATATAAGAAAATATAAAATAAAAAAAAATATATATATGTTGTTTGGTTACTAACTAGACTTTGACTCTTTTGTATAAATTAGGTAGTTCAAGGTCTGTTAAAAAATGTTATGTGTGTAATTCTAACATTTGACTTCAGGCAGGAGAAAATAATGTTAGATAAAATGTTTGTACGAGAATATATGTTACGAATAAAAGCAAGCGTCAATCATAAAAATATATTGAATTATATTGTAAAGTTATCTAAAATTTAAAAAAAAAGAAAGAAAGTCCAGTCATGGTGCTGGCGGTAGTAAGTGAAACAACATTTAAATGCAGATGATTGAGATTGAGGTCTGAGGGTTGATTAAATTAGACAATTTTCATTATATTCTAAAAAAGATACAATAGGCTTATGGTAACTGAAGTAGGAAACAAAAATTTTTTATTGGAATTTATTTAAATACCGTGTAAAAACCGCATCGATCGTAGTTTTATATTTTGTTGAACTAAGTTTTCGGTTATTGACAACGTCAAACTTAATGTTTCATTCGAAAATTCAATTAATGGTAGATTTTTATCATCTGAAAAGTCAATGTTAAAGTCTCCACTTAATATCATAGGTACATCGTGAAATTTTTCGCCAAATCTTTTTAGGAGTATTTCAGAACCTTCTTTGGTATAAATCATAAAATTTTTGAATAAAAATTATTGTATCTGTCTCATGGATTTTCCTGGCGAAATGTAAACGGCAATCAGAAAAATTTGTTGCCCATTTTCGGAATTGCAACGAGCAGCGCAAATTTCACCTATATCAGAAACATTAACGCCAATCCTTCTAGTGAATTGGGTATGTATGGCCATATATGAAGTGACAATGTTTGATGTATCTTGTGTATTGTGATAAATAGCTACTCCCGCTGCTGGAACTTCAGGTCTTTTATAACTTACAACAAAATTTAAATTCGGAATATGAATTGTTTCTTCGTTGTTATTCATACGAGTTTCTGATAAAAGTAGAACATTTGACCTTTTTACAATGGCATCGTTTTTTAGATCAACTGTATGCGCATGTAAACTTTGGCAATTGAATGAAAATAAGGATTATCCATTCCTGTTAGAGATAAATTCAAGAAAAGTTTTGGTGATAGTAGTAGAACTATGCCAAAGTAAACAAAAATGTGTAATTTTAAATTTTTGTTTATATAAGACAACGCGAAAGATTTATAATTTTTGTTTATATAAGAAATAAGAAATAAGGATAAGAATATAAGAATGATTATTGGTTTGTAAAATCATTGATGAAATAATAAAATTGGTTGTAACATCTACATATTGCTACTTCGGTTCAGCAGAAATTTTTGTTTGTTTAGATAAGAAATAAGAAATAAGAAGAATGATTCGTCGTTGTAAAAAAGAAAAGAAAAAAAAACAGTAAATATAAGTGACCTGGGACACTTTTTTCTTTTTTTTTGAAGAAAAAACTACAAAAACAAACCCAAAAAATAAATGTTTAGTAGTTTGATTACTATATACCTACTTTGGTTCAGCATAATTTTTTTTTTTCGTTTATATCAAAAATAAGAAGAATGATTATTTGTTGCAAGAACAGAAAAGAAAAGAAAAAAAAAGAAAAGACCAATAATAATTTTAGAATTATTGGATTTCGCTATTAACTTTAAATAACTTAATTTTAATTATTTTTTTTTAATACGTGATACGTGGCTAAATAATTTTAAGATATTGATTGTAAGATAACATGGAATCGTGAGATCTTTTCATGAAAATGATTAAAGATTTTGCATAAATGTAGAATGATAATTTAGTGCAAAGTGCTGGTGTAGGATACGACCCAAGTACTTTGGTTCAGAAAAAAAAATATTATTCTACAATATTAATAATATTCTTTTCTGTGAAAAACGTAAAGAGCTGGAAAATTAAGTAAAAAAAACCAAATGAAATTTTAATTTTTAATGAAGGTTTTTATTTTCTGCATTTATTTTTATTTTACAGATATTTATTAATTTAAATTTTCATTGTTTTTTATGTTACTGATAAACGATTTTAATATATATATACATTTTGGAAAGAACAAAATCCAATATGATTGAATAAACATCGTTTAGAAGATTTCAAAATTTGCAAATTCTGGAATTATAATCATTTAAGTCTATAATAGTGTTTTGTTGTTTTAAGATATCTTCAAGCCATTTTTTTTTCGTTTCCTTTAACATAAATTTTTGTGTTAGTGTTTATAAAAATTTTCAAAAAAATAATGACGTCGCAGAAATGTGTTATACCATCACGCCATTTGAAACCATGGTGATTTTTAGTTAGCCAATTATTTGTGTATTGAGTTTTTTTATTTAGAGTGTGATAAACGTATGGAGCTTTCACTATGCAATGTTGAATTTCATCACTCGAACTTAATATTGCAATTTCCTTTAAAATAAATTGGCTATTATTATCCCGAAATCCTTGAATATCAATTATAACATATTCCATTTTATCTTTCTTAAATTTCCAAATTGCCTTGGTTGGTGTTGCTAATTGAGTTGAACTGATATTTGAGCGCTTGCTGTCGCTATTAGAACTTGTATTCAATTGATGGTTTCTGTAAGCTGAGCTGATATTTGACTGATTACTGTTGTTAATTGAGTTAATTTTTGAAATAATTTTTGATTGGTTGTTGCTAGCAGAACTGATGGGTGATCTTTTATCCAAGTAGTACATTAATACAAAGAAAAGTATTATCATAACCAGACCAAAACAATAAACATTATTAACATAAAAAGAACGTATTGACATTGATCTATATAATTTTATTAACTTCTCCAGTCAGCGGGCTAAGTTCAACTAATCGATCATGCAGCATTAGACAATAAGCTGTTGTATTTTCAGGGATTTTTACTGAAGTTTTCATTTCAATTCTTACACCAACAAGTCCAATTTTTAGATTCTCACTTTGATAACGAGTATCAATTACCAAAATCATAGCATCTTTTTTAAAATCATACCATGTAAGTAACGGATCCCAAATTGTATAATTGTAATAATTACTTCGAAAATTTGAGTATGCCTCATATGCAATGGCGTAACGATTCTTTCAAAGAATAAATTCATATCTTCATATGGATAAGCTTCTGAGTTTAAATATACTTTTAAATCGGTGATATTACAATGATCGAATTGTGCGGGGTCTTTACTGAGGTTAAGTTGTCGATTTGTTTGTAAAGCAAATACAACAAAACGTGGTTTTTCAAGTTGTGATGTGGTTTTTACATTCCAAATATGATGATCAGTATTTGATGGTAATGTAGGGTACTCATAAAGATCCCAATTTCTAAAGGCTAATTTAATCGCTGAATTGAATTTTATAGTATCATTTAAAGTTATATGTTGAACTCTCCATTGTACTTTTAAAAGCTGAATCCTTTTAAAAGTCCTGACTTTTCTTATAGTCTTCAGCGAATCCCAAAAGCATTCTTAATGGAATACAAAAATTAAAAAACAAACCATTATGTTTAAGCGTGCCCTAGGTGTCCAACTTGCATGAAATAATTTGTTACTTTCGATTTCATTTAGAGAAATGTAATTTTTTAAACAGGTTGTTATTACAACATTTCGATTATGATCAATTTCCTTCCCATTCAACTCATACCGTATTTCATCAAAAAGAAATGCCATTGCATTGTTAGTCAATTGCGTTTTTGTTGTTGCCAGTCCATCTTTCGTAAAAAGAGTTCCTTTAATATAAAGTAAACTCGTTGATGGTAATATATTTAAATTCTGGTTTTGGATTTGAATAAGAATTATATCGCTTTTGTTAAATGAATTCAAAAATGGTGAATATGTATGCCAATGCGCATTTGTGATACTCTCATCGAAAACAGGACTTTCAAATAAATTCATCTTAATGATTTTTTAATTTGTAATTTTATTTTAAAAATTCAAGATTTTCCCACGTTATATTACGTTTATCACGTAATCTTTGATGACCTTGTTGATTCAATGATCTATCAATAATGAGCTGAGGAGCATCATTTATTGAATGTTTATTGGAATTTTTATAAACTATCATTATGTGACAGGTTTTAAATGCAATTTGATTGTTATAGTTTCACCTCGAAAATTTATTAAATTGCCGTTCTGATCAACTAATCTAAGTGTTAGCGACCTTATTCGTTTGACATTCATAGGTATATAGATGACATTATGAGGAACTTCGATTATTTTATAACCTGGACTGACACTAATAGAGAATTTATGTAATGTATGAGCCTCTATACCATTAATATAAGTTCCATATACAAAATTACACTCTACCCGTATAATATTAATATTATTTATATCCACATATAAATCTGATTCATGCCAAACATTTGGTTTTAATTTTCTTTTGCTAAAACCCAGTATTCCTCCAATTGTATCCTCTCGTTCAAAATCAATCTCTTTATCAGAAAAAACTTCACATTTTAATGTGTTATTATTAGCTTTTATATGAAATTCTTAATTTTCCGTTTTAGTTTTAGAAATTCCCAATTTTTTAATAAGAAACTCTTCAATATCTTCAATTTCATAGGATCCAGTTGGAATAGTGATGACATTATCATCAATAACAAATTTATTATTTTCTTTATCGATATTCGGTATTGAATTGTATATTTGAAAATCTAGACTACATACATAGTCTTTATGCTGATATTCTATAGGCGGGCAATACTCAGCTGCCAAAATAGATGAGTTACCGCTTAATGTAAGTGTTAGCGACATGAGTAGCGCTTTATTAATAAGATAATTCGGAGTTGTAGATACTTTTATCATAGATTCCTCCTAATCTCATACATAGAAACATTTGTTACCTATTAATAAAGAACGGTATATTTCTTTTACAAAGAATATTGATAAAAATCTTGTGAAGTTTCGTTTTATAGATTCATACAAATTTTTAAGTGCTAGTTTGGATACATTAAGCCAAAATTTGATAGATTTCCCAATTCTAAAATCAGAATTTACAACGTTAAATGACCACCAAATTAAACTTATAACTTGTAAGGGTGTTTATCCCTATGATTATTTCAATAATTGTAGCAGATTTTTGGAAACAAGACTTCCTGAAAAAGATAAATTTTATAATAAATTGAACCAGAATGAATTAAATGAAAAATATTATATACGTGCACAAAACGTATGGAAAGAATTTCAAATAAAAAATTTGGGTGAATATTCAGATCTTTATTTAAAAATTGATGTTATGCTTCTTGTTGATGTTTTTGAAAAATTTCGGGAAACTTATTTACAGACATATCAGTTAGATCCCGCACATTATTTTACTATAGCTGGTTATTCATGGGATGCCATGTTAAATTATACAAAAACTGAGTTTGAATTAGTCACTGATATTGACATGTTGCTATTCATTGAGCGAGGAATAAGAAGGGGTTTATCGCAGTGTTAAGCGGTATTCAAAAGCAAATAATAAATACTATAAACAAGAATATGATCCATCAAAACCATCATCATACATAATATATGATGATATTAATAATCAATATGGTTGGGCTATAAGTCAATATTTGCCTTTAAAATCTTTTAAGTGGTTTGAAAATATTGATCAATTTTCACAAGAATATATTCAAAAACTTTCTGATGAATCTTCAGTTTGGTACATATTGGAAGTGGATTTAGAATATCCAAAGGAGTTGCATGACAATCATAGGGATTTACCATTTTGTCCCGTACATGAAACAAAATCGAATGAAAAAGAAAAAAAGCTTGTCGCAACATTAGAGGATAAAAAAAAATATCAAATATCAAAAAAAATATCAAATAACACTTTAGAAGTTTAAAACAGGTATGTAAATACGGATTAAAAATTAAAAGAATACATAAAATTTTGCAATTTCATCAAGAAGCATTTCTTAAATCGTATATAGATTTAAACACTAGACTTCGTAAACTGAGTACTAATTTCGAAAAAGACAATTTTAAACTAATGAACAATTCAATATTTGGAAAAACAATAGAAAATGTACGTAAACGTTCTATTATAAAATTGATAAATTATTTTCATGTACGCTATGGAGCAAATTCAATTATTGCTTCTCCTAAATTCATTAATAATTTCTAAAACATTAATTTACGATTTTTTTTATGATCATATGAAAACGGAATTTAACAGTGATTGTAATTTGTTATATACAGATACCGATAGTTTGATTTTCGAAATATTTTGGGAAGATTCATATGAAAACATAAAAAAAAATTGCTGTGAACGGTATGATACAAGCGATTATCCTGAAGATAACGTTTGGCGAATCCCCCAAGTCAACAAAAAAGTTTTGGGTATGATGAAAGATGAGATGAATGGTAAAATTATTACCGAGTTCGTTGGAAAGCTAAAGGAATAAAAAAAAATGTTGTATGTATAAAGAAATTAATTTTGATGATTACTTAAATTGTTTAAATAATAATGTAAAGAAATCTGTAAATCAAAACTTGATTCAGTCAAAGAATCATATTGTTAATAGTATAACACAAAAAAAATTGCTTTATATCGCAATGATGATAAAAGAGTTTTAATTGATAATTAATTTAACACTTTACCATGGGGTCATTTTTCGTTAGATGAATAATATAAATAAATAAAACACTTTAATTATCTTAACACATTATATTATAATATTTTATTGTAAAAATTTTAAAAATTACAAACAAAAAAATTAAAGAAAAAATTTATTTATTAAAAACAAAATTTGTTTTTTTATTTTTTTATTCAATATAAATCATGATTTTCTTTTAATTTCAGAGATTAAATTTTTTTTTGTTTAAGGCTGTTGATGAAGTAATTTTATCCATCTCAGTATTGTGTTGTTTACTCAGTGCTTTCTTGCTCCGTCTAGAAGTGACTTAAAAGTTGCCTTGTTAAAGGCCCCTTCAATGTCCAAGAATGCACCAAGTGTTATCTCTTTCTTCACGATAGCCTCCTCTATATGGGAGACCACTTCTTGAAGAACTGAGTCAGTAGACTTACCTGCCTGATAGGCATGTTGTTTACGGTTCAGGGGTACCCTGATCAAACATACATCCCTAATATACCTGTCCACCAGTTTCTCTAGGCATTTTAACAAACACGAAGAGAGACTGATAGGTCTGAAGCTAGTAGGGAGTGCATACTTTGTTTTCCCTGGTTTAGGGATGAAAGTGACCCTCACTGATCTCCATACTTTTGGAATATATCCAAAGGCTATGCAGGCTGTGAAGATTCTTGAGAGCCATTTGCTTATGCTGTTCCTGCATTTTTGAAGCATAATAGGCCAAATTCCATCCGGCCCAGGAGCTTTGTATGGTTCGAAAGAGTTGTTAGCCCAGTCTAAGACCTCAGGCCATACTATCTTTCTTGCCATCGACCAATCTGCACGGTTTGGTATGATAATGCCAAACTAGGCTTTTGGGAGAATTAGAAGAACTGGTTGTTGTGCCTACTTCGAAGCTTGTGCTTACAAGACAGTGGTCGGAACCACCTAGCGGAGAGTTAACAGAGATTGAATATTTCTCTGGATGGGTAGTTAGGAATAAATCCAGGAGGTGTCCGTTCTGGTCGCGTCGGTCTGGTATCCTCGTAGGGCTTTTGACAAGTTGAGAAAGGTTGAAAAAATTGGAAAAAAGTTCAACTTGTTTGTCTTCGGGACTGTTGTGACTAAAAAAATTAAGCCAGTCTCTGTTATGAACATTGAAGTCTCCCGCCAGAATAATCTCAGACTCGGGATTGATTTCCAGAATTGAGTTTATCTGGTTGGATAAAACTGACAATGTTCACTGATCGTCTAGACACCGGCAGTGCGTCTATATTTAAAAAGCCCCGAAACTAATTTTTACTTCGTTAAAAAAAGATTTTATTCATATGGAAAAACGAAGATTTACAAAGATTTTCCATACAAATAAAATCTTTTTTTACAAGGTAAAAATTAGTTTCGAGGCTTTTTAAATATAGAGGCGTTGTGTTTATGAATATAAAAAAAAGAACAAAATAAAATTTTGTTCAGATTCGTGGTTCTATTATGTATTAAATTTTGTAATGATGCCAAAATAAAAATACAGATCACAAGAACTGAGAAATAATTGGATTGGAATGAAATTATCATGGAAAAAACATTCACTAATTACTCCTCTGCAATTGCAAAAATTAAATTTTTCCAATAGTCGTAACAATAGCCGGCAGTAAAATAAATATATTTTAATAAAGAACAGGAACCATTCTGAATTAAGATTATAATTTTGATTATCTTTCGTTAAAATGGCCTTACAACTTTCGTATTTTATTTTATTTAAAATTTTAAAAATTATGTATCCATCATAGTAAATTAAGATCATCATCATCAAACATAATAATGGATTCCTGTATTGAATCATTTTTGTCTTAACTGATTGAATTTGCTATAGATCGATCAGCTAAAAGTAAATCAGTACAGTCTTCATCACAATTAGCTGAATCTGAATGATCATTTAAAAGTCTCATTGTTAAAATTTTAGCAATGATGCTGTTAAATTCATATAAAGAGGGATTCATTTTATTTGAAATTCTCGATCTAACCAATGAGAATACATTTTCAATTGGGTCTTGATTAAATCTTGAAACTAAAATAAAAATAAATTGTCTTTTCCCATCACCTTTCCCTTTGCCATCAGGAGTTAATTTATGTATTGCGAAAGAACTTAATCAAATGTGGATAATCAAAACCATTTTGGTTCTTGAACTATAGAAAAAATAGATAAGTATAAAAAAAAAAAAATTCAAATAATTACCACTTAAATATTTTTAATGCACAAACAGTGGTCGTTCACTCTTATTATTTTTTATTCATAATAATGTTTGAAAAAATATAATTAAAAAAAAAAATTACAATAAATTTTTTTAATCTAATTTATAGATTTTTCAAAAATTCACAAATTCAAAAATTTTCACATAACAAATCAAAAGTACTTTTTAGAACTACCAAAAATTATTTAAAGAGTATAATTACAAAATGAACTAAATAAATTAATAAAAAAAAGAAAGTCCAGTCATGGGACTGGTGGTAGTAAGTGAAACAACATTTAAAAGCAGATGTTTGATATTGACATTGAGGTCTGAGGGTCGATTAAATTAGACAATTTTCATTATATTCTAAAAAAGATACAATAGGCTTATGGTAACTGAAGTAGGAAACAAAAATTTTTGATTGGAATTTATGTAAATATCGTGTAAAAACCGCATCGATCATTGTTTTATAAACAATATAGAAAATATTTAAATATAATATATAATATGCATGTAATATAACAATGCAATATAAAAATTTAAAATAAGTAATTTTTAAAAAAATTTTGAATTAAAGCTTTAATAATTCACTAAAAAGAAAATTAAAAGTATTTTAAAAAATAAAATTTTAATAATCAATCACTTTTTTATTTTCAAAAATTATAACTTTTGCTAAATAGGTATGCATACATATTTTGATATTATGTAGGTACCAACATTGTTTTTTTATATAACTTAAATTAAAACAATAATTTTTTAAATGACTGAGCTCAATAACCAAAACAAGCAAAATATCATTAGTTAAAAGAGGTAAAATTTACATTAAAAAAATGTTGCGTTCCCATTATTCTTTGCAATTGTTCGTGTTTCCATTATTTATATGAGGCAAGGTGGCAACAAATCTTTGTTCAAATTTAATTTGTTCCCTCATACGATGATGAATTATCTTTTATTATTTTAATATTTTCGTTTTAAATATTATTATTTTCTTATATACCTATTAAAAATATTAAATTATAATTACATTACAATAATATAAAATATTATTAACATTTTTGTCAGTAGTAATTTGGAGTTACAAACATTATTATTTTTTATTAATTATATTAAATTATAGTAAACCTAAATATTTATTATATTGGTATACGATTATAAAGTAATACTGAGGACAACATCTATTTACAAATCACAGAATTTAAAGAATATGATAACGCTGTTTTAGTTAGGTCTCCTAAAAATCTTATGCATGGTTGATATAGTTTAGAAAATAATACTGTTAAATATTTCAACGAAATTTTTGTAGAAATTTTTTTTTCCAAATCAAAATTATTAATCAACAAGTTTTTTTAAAAATTATAAACTTTTTTTTTATTTAAGTTCAACTTTTTGTGTTACTCTAATCCAATTAAATCCCACTTTTTCTGTTACTTTCTTTTGTTTACTATATTTTTTCTCTTTCTTGCACGATAAATTCTTATTATCGTCTATTTCTTACAATTTTTACCAAATTTGTATATGGATTTGTGTGTAAACAAATGAAGCCATACATGAGTGCATAGGCATTAGGCATACTGCATATTCTAATTGTGATGAATATTGTTTGATGATAACTATGAGAAGAGAACAACTTCAAATGTTGTTTTTTGTTTTGTTGTTTGTATTTAAATGAGAAAAAAAATTCTTTTTTGTTTTATTTTATTCTGATCATTTTATTTTTACTTATTATTCTTAGTATTCTCTACTACGTGTATTGTCTGTAGGTATTTAAAAAACAAAAGAAAAAGCGACAAATCGATAAGCGTCTTATAAGTAAGTTTCCCTAACAAAAATGAAAAAAAAAGTAAATAAAAACAATAGCTAGGTACATGCTTAAACTAAAAGCAAAAATAAAACATAAACAAATCCTGATAAATTTAAATTTAAACATTTTGAATAATTTTGCATTTCTATAAAATCAAGAATCAAAATAAAAAATGAAATGAAAATAAAATAAAACAAAAAAAAAAAACTTTTTTAAAAACTTGCTTTTCTCAAGTGTTACACAATTTTGGTAGCAACTTTAAATGACATGCATTAAAAACAAACAATGGCGCTCGTCCCGCATTTCGTATATTCGTATTTCGTAAATTTACGAATGTCAATTTTGCGTGAAGAGTAAATTTGTAAATTTTGTATTTTTCATTTCGTAAATTCGTAATAACAGCTGATATCTGATATCCGTTTAAATTTTATTTCCAATTTTAATTATGGTTTTTTTTTTTGTTTATGCATAGCCAAAACACTAGGTGGGCACCTTTTATACCGATTGGTACGTTTGGCTAGGGTGGGCAAGGAAAATTTGGAAAGAGGATGGTAAACGGGAAGGAGGACAATTACGAACGAAGATGTTAATGTTCGTCTTGAATTTGTTTATGGAAATGTTTATTTGTTAAGATGGAAATTGGTTCCACATTCGGGATGTTGAAGTTATAAACGAATTTCCATAACTTATCTTTTGCCATCTAGGGATCTCAATGGTGTAGGGATGAGCACATGCTGCCCTTCGTGTTTCGCGGGGGAAACGCTTAAGTGGAGGTAATATAGATTTAATTTCCACTGAGCATGTGCCGATGCCTACGAGATATCTATAAAAAAGTGAGAGAGCTCCGACTATACGACGATGTCCAAGAGGAGCAAGATGGGATGTGACATTTGGGTCGTTGATCAGACGAATAGCCTATTTTTGGACTTATTCCAAATGTTTTAACGCAATACTAGAGGCGCCAGCCCATATATGAGAATTGTACTCCATTTTGGGTCGTATGAAAGCTTTATAGATTTTCAAGAGGTCACAGGGGGAGAAGTAAGCCTTGCAGCGGCTAAGAAAACCTAAACATTCGGCTGCGTTTTTTGCAACATATATGATCATTCCAGATCATTTTTCGATTAAGGTGCATACCTCATATGCTCAAGCTTTCAAACCGCTGAAGTTTATCTTCCTGAAACAAAAGAGTAGGATCAAAAATGGAAATTTTTCGGGAGATTGTACATCTCTGAATCTTAGAAGAGTTAAACTCGACTCTGTTTTTTAAGTGCCAATTAGCTATTGGGACCAAATCATGGCTGAGGGAACTGGCCATGATGTCTCTTTTGGTTGACACAGCGGTGGATGTAGCTTCAGATTTTTTATGAAAATCGTAGGAGGCTACTAGGGTGCTGTCGTCTGCAAAGCTGTGGATTGGATTGAAAGTTGTTTGGAGCAAATCATTTATAAATATGAGGAATAGGGTAGGTGAGAGAACTGATCCTTGGGGAACACCAGCGTTTATTTGGAATTGATCGGATTTAAATCCGTCAACTAAGACTTGAATCGCACGATTCGAGAGGAAACTTTCAATCCATTTGAGAGAAGAGAGACCCAGGCCTTGACATGCTTAACATTTTGCTAATAATGCGCTATGCCATACTCTATCGAAAGCTTTAGAAATATCTAGAGCCACAATATTTTCTTCACCCGAATTGTGCAAGCAAATATTTAGCTTCTCGTTAAGGTATGTCATTAAATCACCGGTGGGATCTAAATCCATATTGCCTATCATGGACAATACCGTGGCTGTCAAGATATTTGGTCAGCTTTTTTTTTATTAAGATCTCCATCACTTTGGAGAGGATCTATATTATAAGTACGGGCCTGTAGTTGGAGGGATCGCTTTTGTCGCCTTTTTTGGGAATTGGGTTAACATGCGCAATCTTCCATTGAGTTGGGTATACTCCTGTAGAGTAGGATAAATGGAATAAGTTGCGCAATGGTTTGGAAATAGCGAAGGCTATATGTCTTAAAACCATAGCAGGGATGCCAACGGGACCGGTAGACTTTCTGATATTCAGATTCTTAAGTACCTTAACAACGGCACGAGTTCTGAAGTAGACTCTTCCGAAGGATGAGTTACTTATAGGAACTGAAGGTGGATTTTGAGTCGTTGGGGGAAGAGTGGAATTAGCAGAAAACAATTTGGCAAATAAATTTGCTTTTCCAACCGAATCTGATATTATTTTGTCATGGTCTATTAGTGGCGGAAATGAAGATTCGCAAAAGTTATGCATGACGTTTTTAGCAAAGGACCAAAAGGTTCTGCTAGTGTTAGGGAGATATAAAATTTCTTGTCTCAACCTTTGAGTATGTAAAAACTTCTGCTGGTTAATGACCTTTTTACAATTATTTCTG
The DNA here is from genome assembly GCA_963942445.1 of Argyra leucocephala. Classification (NCBI taxonomy): domain Eukaryota; kingdom Metazoa; phylum Arthropoda; class Insecta; order Diptera; family Dolichopodidae; genus Argyra; species Argyra leucocephala. The sequence continues at coordinate 27,484,749 of OZ012682.1, forward strand.
ACGATGTTGTAATTCTTCCTTGATTCCTCTGACTTATTGGCCATGAGATTTCTAAATGCCACCTCTTTTTCTTTAATAGCTTTCCTACAGACGTCGTTGAACCACGACGTGGATGATTTTTTTACACTTTTTAACGAATTAGGAATAAAAATTTTCATACCTAACTTAATCGTTTTGCTAGCAACGTCTGTAGCAAGGTCGGCATTTTTATGTTGGAAACACAAGGACCAATCAAAGCTTGTTAAAAAATTGTTTAGACCATCCCAGTTGGCTCGATTATAATGCCAATCTTTTGGGATGTACATTTTGGTTGGTCAATGTGCTTGTAAAGAAACTGACATTTACAAGACAATGGTCAGATTTGCCAAGTCCAGAAAAAACGAAGGTGGAATATTTCTCGGGATGAGAGGTCAGAAATAGGTCTAAGAGATTCATTTTATCGCCAAGCCGGTCCGGGGTTCTTGTTGGACTTTTTACAAGTTGAGAAAGGTTGTGTAAATTAGAAAAAAGTTCAAGTTGCGTGCCTTCGGGAGTATTGCGACTAGAATGTTTTAGCCAGTTGATATTATGAACGTTAAAATCTCCGGCCAACACAATTTCAGATTCTGGATGGTTTTCCAAAAACGTGTTAATTGTCAGATAGATTATCTAATTCCACAATAGTTTCGGGCCCACTTAATTGAGGTGATCTGTATAGAAAACAGAAGTGGATGATGTGCTTTCCAATATGGATTTTTACCCATATGTAGTGGAACAATGGGTTGGAGCTCTTGAAATTGTGAAGAGTATTGTAAGCAACATCAGATCGTATATATAGGGCGACCCCTCGATTGGGAACAAAAAGTGGACCTAGTGAATATTTATTAATGTTGAAATTATTATTTTCACTGTTTACTTGAGTTTCACTTAATGCTAAAATTGCTGGTTTTTCAGTATGTAGATGAGCTTCGACATCATAGAAATTCGTTGATAAGCCACGAATGTTACAAAAATTGATTTTGAACGTGAAAGAACACGATAAAAATGACACTAACAAGAATTTTGTATTATCATACACTATAGTATAAAATACAGTGAACAAAAAACAGTCATTACCTACATTCAACAGTTTTTTGTACCTTATTGGATGCAGGGAATAACTAAATCTTCTTCACTGTATTTTGTCAAACAAACAAATAAAACAAAAAAAAAAAATAAAATAAAATAATTAGAATTTATAGTGCAATAAAATTGGTTAAATATTAAATTGAAATGAAAACAAAAAAAATTAAATTTTTAAGCATGACAATTAATTACGAAAAAAGAAAGCACAAAAGGAAATCCAAAAATAAAGAGAAAAACAAAAAAAAATAAAAAATAAAAATTAAATCAACATCAAGATAAACTGTGATATTAGAAATTTGAATCGAGATATTAGTAATTTTATTGATTTATGATATTTTGGGTTATGTTTTGGATAATGAACGAAGATTTGGCTATTTGTTTATTATTATTAGTGGTGTGATCAATTATATTATGGATAAAGTATTATTATATTTTGAGTCAACTGCACGTGATTTTTATTTTATTCATTTTTTCCATTTTCTATTAATTCATTTTCAATTTAGTTGCTTATTAAATTTTGAATTATATTATTAATTAAACAGGAATTTATATTTTTTTTTTTTATTAATATCGGAATTCATATTAATGGTTTGTGTTTTAAAAATAAAGTTTGAATTAGATAAAAAATTGAGAACTTAAAAAACAGTAATTAATATCGGAAAGTTAAAATACATTTATTTTAATTGCTTGTATACCCGACCGTAGCAATGACAATACTGAAATGTAAAAAAATTAAAAAAAATTATCAATCAGCAAAATTCCTGCATAACCAAAGATTGAGACGAGAAATCTTTGATCTCCCCAACAACAGCAGGTCTTTCTGAACATTTGCTAAAAATGTTGGGCAAAATTTTTGCAAGTCTTCGTTTCCACCTATGATTGATAATAATAGTACTATTATATCAGATTCTGTTGGAAAGGCTAATCTCTTCGCAAAATTATTTTCCACACTTCCTCCTACAGCCCAAAATCCTTCATCAATCCCTATTCTAAATTATTCCTTCGGAAGGATCTACTTTAGAACAAGAGCTGTAGTAAAAGTTTTGAAAAATCTCGATATAAAAAAATCTACCGGTCCTGATGGTATACCTGTAATTGTGCTGCGACACATTGCCTTCGCTATTTCTAAACCACTGCGCAACTTATTTCATTTGTCCTTTTCTTCAGGAACTTACTCGTCCTATTGGAAAGTTGCCCAAGTTTATCCTATTCCTAAAAAAGGTGACAAAAGCAATCCTTCAAACTATAGCTATTACTTCCATTATTTCAAAAACGATGGAAAAATTAATTAATCATAAGCTGAAGAAATATCTTGACAGTAAAGGTATAATTCATGATAGCCAATACGGCTTTCGAGCCCAACGTTCCACCGGTGATCTCATGACATGCCTCTGCGAGAAGCTCAACACCAGCATGCATCAATCTGGTGAAGCTACTGTTGTAGCTCTGGATATATCTAAGGCTTTTGATCGAGTTTGGCATTCTGCTCTTATAGCAAAATGCAACGCTATAGGCCTTGGTTCAACTTTTTTAAATGGATTGAAAGTTTTCTTTTAAATCGATCTATCATAGTTCCAGTTGACGGTTCTTTTTCCGACCAACTTCAAATCTTCCGACCAATGCTGGTGTTCCACAAGGCTCTGTCCTTTCACCCACCCTATTTCTCATTTTCATTAATGACCTTCTAAAATTAACTTTCAATCCAATCCATAGTTTTGCTGATGACAGTACTCTAGTAGCATCATATGATTTTCTAAAACAACCTAATGCTACAGCTTCCGCAGTCACCTCCAAAAGAACAATGATGGCCGGCGCGCTCAATCACGACCTTGCCAAAATTGTCGACTGGGGTAAAGCTAACAGAGTCGACTTTAACACTTCAAAAACTCAAAGCTGTCTTGTTAGTAACAAGCTAACAACATTCGAACCAATTCTCCGGCTTCAAAATGAAGGTATCCAGCGACTCTAAGATCTGAACATTCTCGGAATGCAATTGAATCAAAATATGCACTGGAATGAACATATTTTCGATATTTCGAAAAGCGCCGCAAAATGTTTAGGCTTTTTGAGTCGCTGCAAAACTTACTTTTCATCTCGAGACCTTTTAAAAATCTATAAAGCAGATATACGACCCAAGCTCGAGTATAACTCACATTTATGGGCAGGTGTACCAAAAACTGCTTAAAATAAAATTTTATGGACAAAGTTCAAAACCGCGCCATTCGTCTTATAGGCGACATAAATGTGACCTCATCCCTTATACCACTTGGTCATCGTCGTATTGTTGGAGCACTTACTCTATTTTGTAGATATCTGCTTGGTGTTGGCACTTGTTCCGAGGAATTAAAATCATTTCTTCCTCCTCTTAAGCAATTCCATCGCACAACACGAGAGGCATCAAGTGCCCACCCTTTCACAGTGGAAATTCCGAGATGGTTTAAGTCCGGCTATGGAAATTCTTTTATAGTAAGAAGATCCCGATGTTACCCAAATTTTAAATATGACTTTACCTGCAAAACGGCAAGTCTGATATGAAAGTTGTATATGAAAAAGTTGTAGGGGATGATGTAGCGCATCAACACAATGAAAAAACAAAAAAAAAATAGAGAATTGTTTCGAGATAATCAACGTTTTTTACAAAAGTTTTTAAAAGCAAAATTTTAAGTTTTTTGCAGTTATTATTCAAAAACGTTAAGTGTGATACTCATACAACATATACCGTTAATTAGGTGTATTAATTCTAAAAAAAAGGCTATGAAGAAGATGTTCCTCTAGTTTCAATTTCGATCAACTTCTGAGCTGTAGTTGATATTCTTTAGACATAATTTTCTAATCCGATTTTCTTTAACCCTCTGTAGCCCAGGTAACTTTAAAGATAGACCCTTCTTTTAGAACAATTTTTTTCCTAAAATACTCCAAGGAATCACCCCTTAAAAACTTTTTGCTCTAAACCGGACCACCCTGTATACAATAGAGTAGTTTTTCATTAAATACATACCAGACGTTTTTTTATTATAAATTTATTTTTAACATGAAAAATTCCATCTTCTTCCATGTTGAACTTGATTTCAAAAATCCAATCAAAAAAGTAATAAAAAATAAAATCAGTCAAAGTCCTTATCTTAAAAAAATATTTACAACAATTTTTAATCCTCCATCGAAATAAAATTTAAAATTTATTATCAATCTGTATAATGATTAATTATTTCCTCGTGCTTACATATTAAAAACAAGTTTATGTATAATAATGAAATACAAGTATATTATATATATAATATCTGCAATAAAAAACGGATTAACTGTGAAAAAATTCTTTAGATGAATTTTTTTTTACAATTATAGTTGCCAAGACAATAGAATTACAGCAATTGTTGCTTGCAAAGCATTTTTACTTATACCTACAAAATAAGTTTTTTTTTATAATACATAATAACATTAATAACTAATTTGTAATTTTTATCTGTGATTGAAATGTACTTCAAAAGTAAATGTTCAGGAAATTATCCCATTCAAATATATACAATAAAGTAGTTTTTCATCAAATACATACCAGACGTTTTTTTTATTATAAATTTATTTTTAATATGGAAAATTTCATCTTCTGCCACGTTGAACCTGATTTCAAAAATCCAATTAAAAAAGTAACCAAAAATAAAATCAGTGAAAGTCCTTAACAAGTTTTAAATCCTCCATCGAAATAAAACTGAAAATTTATTATTAATTTGCAAAATGATTTATGTACTCGTATGTATAAAGTATAACAAACAAAATATTCAATAGTAAAAGTGTACACAGTGTACCGGTCAGCACTATAGATATAATATTGGGCCTAATTGGACGCAGTTGCAATTGCATGATTTTTCTCTTTTTTTTTTTTTTTGTTTTAACTTTTTTTTTATTTTGACTTCATTTTTGTGTTACAATTAGAAAAAAGTCTTACAAAATCTAATATTTATTCTAAGTTTGACAATAACTAAACCTTAAAACTACGTTAAATTTATTTAGTTTACATCATTCTTATAATTGTGGGTTAGTCTTTTTTTTTCAAATTTTTCGTAAGAAATATTTTATATTTGTTTATATTTTGGAAAACATAAAAAAAAACCAAAACTTGTTTAAATTTATTTTTTTAAAAAACCTTAGAACTAACCTAAATTACTTAAGCTACATCTATAAACTAACTAAACCTATGCTAAACCTAACTTACCCTAAGCCTGTTCTAAAGTTAGATAATCTATTTATGTTATTGGGTTAATCACCAGAGATGAGTGTTTATTATTTTTTTATCCTTATCTGGGATATACATGTCATATTTGAGTGAATTTGTCTCTAAAATGTGCGGGTTATATTCTATGCACTTGCATGTAGCCCGTCTATTATAGTGATATAATAGAGGGACATGCTCGTGGTTTTGAATATACCCTTTAGCATCAAGATAAATAAAATATTCGGGTGCTATAAATCCCGTTTTCATGCTGTTTTTAATGTACTCTTCATTATGTACTCATAATGTACTCTTCATCATAGATCTATTAAAATGATTACGAATTGTTTTTATCAAAAAATTATCGAATCTTACGATACTAGCTTTTTGGTACAAACATTTATTTGAATAAAAATGTTTGTAGTCCGTTTCGGGTTTTCTGTGTAGATTTACGCAGGCTCTTATGCATTTTCGTTAAAATTTTCTTATTTTCTCCATTAGACTTGCACTTATGTTGAACCAAATGGGTCCACCATATGAAATAACCGGTCTAATGAGAGTTTGATATTTATAATTTATAATTTTTACTCTTTCATTGATATTTTTATTATAGAAAAGTTTTTTGGACGCCATAAATGCTTTAGTCCCCTTTTCCAAATTTTTTTTAACATTATCAATGTAATTTAAATGTTGATTCAAAACAACACCTAAGTATTTGACTGACTTTTTCCTGTCAATTATGGTGTCGTTCAAAGCTTTTGTGTATCTGTTTATATAATTTGATTCTTTTGCTAAAGGTACTGTTTCGTCCATAGTACGTGTTATTATTTTATTTATATTGTTAAGGTGAAGGTCTATTTTGTTTATGTTAATATTTGTTGTGTTTGTTATATGTTCATTTGTAGCATTGTATTCAATGTCAAAATTGTAATCCAGTTTTCCTTTAAATTTATTCCAATTGGTTTTATGAAATAAATATTTTTTCATGGATAGTGTTTGATTTACGGTGTCAATATTTTCATTTCGTACCGACAAATTGGCATAGATAGCTTTGTGATCACTATCGTATGGTAATGTCAATAGTCTGTCATGTGCAGACTCTATTCTTACGTCTATTAAGGCTAAATCTAAGTAGGAGTTACATCTAGGATAAGTTGGCAAGTCTGGTGTTAACAAATTACATTTATACTGTAGTTTGTTCGCACCTAGCCAATTATATAGTGCAACACCACGGGTGTTATTATTACCGTTGTGCCAAGAGATATGTTTTGCGTTGAAATCTCCGGCTATAACATAATAATGATTAATATTTGCCAAATCTAAAATCTCGAATATTTTGTGAAACTCTACTAAAAAATTATTGTGGTTCCTGTGTGAAGCATATAATGAAATTAAAAATAATTCTCTATGATTTTTTAAATTAAGTTTTATAACGCATAATTCTATGCACTGAAATGTATCAAATATTTTTTTATTAATTGTTTTGTAATGTATACTATTTTTTATACAAATTGCTGTACCCCCCATTCCTTGGTTGCAATGATCTTGTCGTATAATGTTGTAACCTTTTAAATGGAGGTAATGCTTTTTTTGTAATTTAGTTTCACAAAGACAGAGAATATCTGCCTTTGTTTCTTCCGCAAAATGCATAAGAGAAAATCTTTTATTATAAGAGATAAGTGAGTTAGCATTAATTGAAATTATTTTCAAATCAATGTTATTTGTGATGTATGACATATTTAACAATAATTGGTAACATTAAACATTTCATATAAATGTTTAATATCAGCAGCATTTTTATTTATATTATTTTCAATTGTATTAATTTTTTGTAAGATTAAAATCATATTGTTATTTAAATTTTCGAGTACGTTATTATTATTATTGTTATTACTAGTATTATTATTATTATTATTATTATTATTACTATTATTATTATTATTACCTACCACATTGGCATAAGAAAAATGTTTGTTTGTAAAGTTATTATACATTTCATACCTATTACTAATTCTTTCTCTTGCTATTTTTCTAGCTTCTTCTTTTTGCTGTTGTCATTTTATATGCTCCGGGCAATTCCTATAGGTAGCTGGGTGACCATGCTGTCTGCACAAAATACAAAATAGAGTACTTCTTTCATCTTCTTTTTTTATGGTGCACTAGGTATGTGATTTTCTCCACATTTAACACAGCGAATTATCATATTGCAATTTGCTGCGGAGTGGGAAAATCTTTGACATCTAACACACTGGATGGTCTTTTGTTTATTTAAATGTTCCCAGTGGACTATTGTGTTATCAATAGCCTTAATTTTTTTAATTTCATTTATTTTACTGTCCGCTGTTGCTTGGACAATAAAATATGACAATATTTTGTTATTCTCAACAGATTTTTTGATTTTCAATCTGCTGACCGATTCAAATTTAATATCTTGGTTCTCCATATTTTTAAGAGCATCTAAAACATCTTCCTCTTTTCAAGATGTATCTAAACCTTTTAATAACAGGCTGAACTTTTTTTCTTGTTTCGGAGTGAATGTGTAAAAATTTGTCTCCGATTTTTTAAGAATTTATAATATGCATTTATAATCTATGATGTTATATGTATGTATTATAATATGCATATCTGAAATTTTTTTTATTAAAAATTATTTGTTTTAATTTTTATTGTTTTTTTTAATAATTCTAATTCTGTGTTGTAGACACTAATTGGTGGCATTTTTTCTTTAATATTATTATTGTTATTATTATTGTTTTTATTATTGTTGCTGCTAACATTGTTTGCATCTTGGCTTACGTTATTATTGTTTTTATTGATGGTATGATTTTCATCTTTATTTTTGTTATTGTATTTAATATTCGTCTTTTCTTTGTTTTTACAATTTTTTTGTGATAGCACTTCTATAAATTTTTCGAAGTCGTCTTTATCGCTTACAATTTCGTGAATTTGAGATTCTTCTTCGTTTTTTTGAGAGGTTTCTCCGTTATTTTGAGAAACATCATCAAGTTCCATTAACACACTATAATAATTGTTTGAATTTTTATTTATTTCTTTCTCAACATGTGTTTTTATTTATTCACCTTTGGTTCATTTTTATCTTTTGATAAAAATGCCTGTATTTTTTTTTCTAAATATTTTAATTGAATCTTTAATTTTGAATTTTCACTTTTTAACTGATTCATTCGTTGCCTTTCCATTGTGACACTTTTTTTTATCTATTTTTATTTATTAATAATTCAAATTTTTGATTAATTTGTTCTTTTAAGTCATTTTGTTTAGATCGCATTAAGCAATCGCTTAATACGAAAAAAAAAACAACACACTATCCTAATTATTAATTACTTTTCTTTTTTTATTCTTATAATATTTACAATATGTATAGATTTAATTATATTTTATTTAAAATTAAAGTTTTCTATTTTATTTAAAATTAAAGTTTATTGTTTATATCTTCACTAAGTATTATTACTTATTTTATTTTACATCTACTCACTTTGAAAGCTTATACAAGACTGCATGATTTTTCTCTTTGTCTTTCATTCCGTTCTCTAAGAACTAATGTTTACATGGAGACATTCTGTTGCGTCGTGAAGAGATTTTTTTATCAAAAAATTTTCTGCTTCACATGCTGTAAGTTCACAAATTCATATAAACAAAATAAATAAACAAAAATATGAATTGAGTTCAGATTTATTTTTGTGATAAAAAAAATATTCTTATACAGAAATTTAAAAAAAAAATTATATGATAAGCGGATTAAATTTTTTGTTTTTTCAGGGTTTGAGTTGATGACAAAAAATATTTTTATTTATGACTTTTTTCTCTGTTTTTTTTTAGTCAAATATTTTTACAATGCTTCGAATGAGTCCGATCATAGAAAAAAGTAATCTGATTCCAAATATTTAGCTTTAGATCTAAGCACTCGACAATCGATCAAATACATAGAATAACAGACATAATAGAAAAAGCTTTAGAAGAAAAGCAAGTATGTTCTACCATATTTCTAGATGTAACCCAAGCTTTCGACAAAGTATGGCATTGAGGTTTAATAAATAAACTAAATAATATGTTACCTAAACAATACGTAGATAAACTCTCATCATATCTAGAAAACAGACTATTCAGAATAAAACAAGACGAAGAGTATTCTACTATTAGAGATATTAAAACGGGTGTGCCTCAATAGTAGTATTCTCGGTAGTATTCTGGGTCCCATACTGTATTTGCTCTACACTAATCATTTGCCACAAATGGAAAATATAACTGTAGCTACATTCGCTGACGATACTGCGTTGATGGCAGTAGGATCAAATATTGACGAGGCTGCAAATAAATTGCAAAGAGCAAGCGACAAGCTATTCCTCTGGACAAAGAAATGGAAAATTAAACTCAATGAGTTAAAATCAGTACATGTAAATACATGTAAATTTTACAAATAAAAAATTAAAAAATCAACCATCGGTAAATCTGAATGGAGTAAATATACCGCAAGAAAACAATGCTAAATACCTAGGAATGACTATAGATGTCAAACTTAGATGGAAAGAGCACGTCAAAAAGAAAAAATTTGAGCTTGAAAATAAATATTGAGAAATGTACTGGCTCTTAGGTCGAAATTCTAAATTACCTATACATAACAAGATTTTGTTATATAATCAAATAATCAAACCGATATGGTTGTACGGCATACAAATATGGGGATGTGCCAAACGAACACATGTACTTGGTATACAAAAATTCCAAAATAAAGTCTTGCGCAACATGGTAAATGCCCCCTGGTATGTTCGCAACAGTGATTTGCACAGAGAACTAAAAATTCCTTGCATAGAAAATGAAATAAAAAGATATGCAACAAAGCATATAGCTCGTCTGGGGGGTCATGTTAACGTTGAGGCCACTCAACTGCTAGATAACCAAAATTATATCAGAAGGCTTAAAAGAAATAAGCCACTAGATTTAATACGATAGAATTTCTTAAGTTCTTAATTTTTTAACTTTTTCTTTAAGAAAATAACATTAGAAATAAATTAATGGTTAGTCCGTCGGACTAGTTTTAATGGGAGGGGTGTGGTTTAGTCAGTAAAAATCTGGCACACAATGGAAGCTACGGGGCTCATTGTGTCTATGAAAAATCCCACCAATCCATGCAAAAAAGAAAAAAATATATCTTTTTACAAAAAAATTTAAAATAATTTAAATACATATTTTTATTTATGACTATTCCGTATTGATTTTTTTTGGCTATATATTTTTGCAAAAAAGTAAAAATAATTTAAATATTGTTGGTCTAGCAATAAAATAAAAATATTTTGAATTAGAGTTCCTTGAGTAATATTTTTATTTTGTAATTATAGTTCGATTGTATTCTTAAAAATACTGAAATTAACAGATATTTTTTTCAACTGGGTCAATATTTGATATATGGCATTTGTTTACTAGTTTTTTACCTGAAAACAAAAATCAAAAACTAAAAGAAATAAAGAACGATTTCAAAAATAGCTTTTTATTAACTTGCTCAAAGTATTTAAATTAAAATTAATTAAAACCGCTCTTGCGGACTGAACTTAACTAAAGTCAAACCAATGTTATATGGAAGTGAACCCACTGTGGTCAGCAGCAATAAATTAATTACACTACATATAATTTGTAAGTTCTTGAAAACTGCATTACCTACAAAATTGGCTGCATTGCAATTAATGAATAATTAATTATCGCGGATATCCACTACTATAAAATATTAAGCGAAATATTTGCTTGACATTTAAAACAACAACAAAAATTTGACAGCAAAGTTTATTTAGGAGAGAGAACTCTGACGTCACGTTTTAAACTCAAAATTCTCCAAATTCTCTCAGAAAAGCAAACAAACAGGAATTTGGATAAATTTGGACAAACTTATATAAATTTGCGAGTTAACATACAAACCTAATAATAAAATGCCTTTAGAGATGTCTCTCATTTTTAAGCTACATACAAATACCATTATATAGTATTTATAATTATATTAAATACCATTATATAGTATATTTGTATAGTTTATGAAACTGTTACCTGAAACAAAGCCAAATGCTTATTGTTATTGTTCAAAGCATATTTATACTTTTTAGGCTTTAATTCAATACCACATTTGGAATGAAGCCGAAATCATGAACTTTTTGCATTCAGCTTCATTTAATTTTTAAAACAATCAAACAACCATTAAATTTAAATAGAGGCAAAAATATTAACAGATAATATTGATAAATTTGAATTTTAATTAGGGATTTTAGAGCTGCATTCTCAGGAAAATCAGGGAATTCCATTTTCCAGAATATTTATAATATTTATACCAAAGAATATCTATTACAATAAGAAGTTTGCAGTGTTCCAAAAATTTCATTTTTCCAACATTAACTTACTGTTTGTATAATTTTTTACCACTAAAATAGGTACACAATTTTTAGAAGGGAACTTTTCACCATGTAAACTCAAAGGCTGGTGTATTTCTTATTTGTTTACATTTTTGTTCTTGTATCTAATGTAATTTTATATAGGTTTTTATTAGCAGGTTTACTCTAAGTTTATTCGAAATTAATGCAAATTTTTTTTGTATTTTTTTTATTTTCATTTTATTCATTTATTAGTAAAAACTATATTACAAACTAAGTAAAAGCTATATGTTTACCCGCAAATAGTCTGAGTGTAGAAAAAAATTATGAAATGTTCAACAAGATTGAGCAAATTCATCAGTCGTATGTGGAAAAACTATTGAACTTAAAATTGAGAATATATCATTGAAAAAACAGGTAAATTTTTTAGAAAACAAAATTGATGTTGTGGAGCAAAGGGTTTGATGAACTCAGTTGACGTAGTTAATGTATCCGACTTGGATAACCCTCATTCCATTGAGGCGGCGTGTTTGCTCTTAAACTCTTCCTTGAAGTTAGCAGTGAAACCAGAAGAAATTGATAACCAGCAATTTTATAAATTAAATAGTGGTGTAAAAGGAAATAATGCTAGTTCAAGTACGTTGAATATTATGAGAATTTGTTTTAAGTCTAGTGATTTTAAGAAAGTTATATTATTAATAAGTAAAGGATTAAAAAATATAATAGTATACCAGGATAAAAATTTTTTTATTAATCATAGTCTCACTAAAAAAAATAGAATTATTTTTAAATTAAAAAAAATAGTAAAGTAAAATTTTTTTGTATAAGAAACGGCAAAATTTTTATAAGGAAAAAAGAAGGCGAAAATCATATGTTGGTTAGGAGTTTAAGTGATTTAGAAAATTTTCAATATTCATAATTCTTTCATAATTCATCAAAACATTCGCAGTTTGAGAAAAAATTTCGATACATTTCTAGCTCATTTAGAAAATTTAAAAGATTTGCCATTAATTATAGTTTTAAGTGAAATTTGGATTTATAGTGTAGAACAAGTAAAATTCAACATTTCTGGGTACTCTTTGCATTGTAATTGCAACGACTCATATCCTTCAGGTGGTATTGCAGATTTTTTGATACTCTTACTCCTATCTATTTCAATAATCTCCCTCAAATCATCAGAAAGATTTCTAATTTAAAAAAGTTTTCAAAAATGTGTAAGAATTGGTTGCTATTAATAGATTATCATAGTTTTGAAAATATTTAGTAGCTTCTATATGTCAATCTTTCTTCCCTCTCCTGTTAAGGATAATATTGTCGAGAGATTAAGTAACTGCGTTCTAATAATTAAAATGCTTTTTTCTCTCTTCGTTTTAACTTGTTACAACGGTTGTTGAGAAAATAAATGCAAAATTTATTTATTTTATTTATTTTATTTCGTACATATACATGAGATAAGTCTCTAAATGAGGTAAGTCTCTAAAGAAGAATATTTTTTTTACCCATTGTACAATCTTATAATTACTTAGCCTAGATAAAGTTTACAAAAAACAGCTTTTGTGATAATATTATTAACATGTAAAGTAATAGTTTGCTTTTTATGTTAATTTATGCTATATAATTATTCTTATTATTATTCTTATTATTTAGTTTTAATTTACTTAAGTTCTTATATAAATCTGTTGGAAAAAACCTGGGATGTAAAAACCAATATATTCTCGTATTATTTAAGATAAAACTTAACCTAACTAATCCTACTAACCTAACTAAACCTAACTAAAACTGCTTAAACCTAGTTAAAACGATAAAAAAAAATATGTATTTGTAGTACTTTGTGCTAATTATACGTGTTTTCCAACCACCAATAGTCTCTTTTTATAAATTTATCTTTGTTCGGTATAGACATGTCATATCTCAAATTTTTTCTTTTCAAAATATATGCGATATTAAACCATTTTCTGGAGTTTTTTGTGCTCTGTCATAATGTTTTCGAATCAATTTTATTAGAAAATTGTCGATTCTAATTATGTTTGCTTCCTTGTACAAGTATTTATTGGAATAGTAATGCTTGTAGTCGGAATTAGGCTTTCTATAAATATTAGTACATACTCTTATACACTTTCTTTCAAATTTTCGAAGTTTTTCCATTAAGCTTGCACTGACGTTGTACCATATGGGTACACCATATGCAAGTGTTGGCCTTATTAATGTCTGATAACATATTATTTTTACTCTAGTGCTTACGTTTTTGTTGTAAAATAGTTTTTTTGCCATCATGAAGGACTTATTGCCTTTAGATATAGTGTATTTTATATGCTCGGAATAATTCAGATTACGGTGAAGAAAAATTCCGAGATATTTCACACCTTTTTTGTTTGCCAGCGGTGAGTTATTTGGAGATTTTATAGAAAAAGATTTCCAATTTTTTTTTATGTCTGAACTTGTTTTGTCCACCGTGTTACGGAATAGCACGGTTTCGCATTTTTTAAAGTTCACTTTTAATATCCATATCTTGCAGTAGTCCAAAATAGTATTAAACATTTTTTGAACTTTGTATTGTATATTACTTACTTTCCTATCCGCAGAATAAACTATTATATTGTCCGCAAAGGCTAATGCAAAATTATTACCTTTTACTCTATCTAATAAGTGGAGCAGATCTGTTATATAGATTGAAAAAAGGATTGGTGCGTTAACAATTCCTTGCTGTAAACCGTTTTCGATAGGGAATACGTTATCCGATGAATTTTGTTGATAGTGGATCTGAAATTTATTTCCATATACCATGCTTTGAATAAGCGCAATTAAATATAATGGGAATTCATATTTTATTAGTTTAAATATTAAGCCGTCCAACCATACCGAGTTGAAAGCCTTTTCCAAATCGACCAAACAGGCACCTACGCCATATTTTTTATTTATGAACCAGCAGATATCTGATGTTAGTTTGGTTATTGTATGAATGGTTCCGTGCTTGTGCCTGAACCCAAACTGATTTTCGGTTACAATATTTTGTGTCTCTAGGAAATTTGAAATTTTGTCGTTAATGAGTGTTTCGAATACTTTACTGATGTTAGGCATTAGACTTATTGGCCTGTAATTGCTAGGATCAGTTGGATCTTTGCCTGGTTTTTTTAGCAATATAGTTTTCGACACTTTCCATATTTTCGGAAAATACGAATTATTAATTGCGTTGTTGAATAAAATAACATATTTTGAAATTATTAAACTACTTAAATTTTTTAGGACTACATTAGGTATATTATCGACACCAGAAGAAGTTTTATTTTTTAAAGTATTAAATTTCAGCGAAAGCTCTTCTTGGTTCGTGTACTGGCTGTTTTCCCCTCTTGGTTGTGATGCTTTATTTGTGTGGGAGAAATTGCAGAGAGCAATGTTATTTCTTTGTTTTTGTTCGATATTTAATTTGAATTGACTAACTGTATTTCTAATGTTGGTGTGGAATCTATTGTTTATTGGTATATGGATTTTATGAGATTTTTCTAGATAAGATCCTAATACATTGTGAATTTGTGTTTGGTCTTTTATAATGAATTTATTGGTATTGGTTTTTTCTAAGCTTGAAATGTCAACATTGTTTACGTTAAGTAATGCAATGTCAACTTGGTCTATGTGTAGGTTATTAATTTGATTTGATTTTTTTCTTCGAAATATTTTATTTAATTCAGGAAACATGTTTTTACTATTTTTTGGTGTGATTTTTTTAAGTCTGCGTTGCCAGTAGCTGTTGATTTCCACCTGAATTTGTTGTTTAATAAGGGATTTTACGTTTTTTAGAAGGCTTTTGAGTAATCGTACGTTGTGCGTAGAAAATTGAAGTCTTTGTTTATTAATTATGTGTATATCTTTCATTAAGCTATTTTTTTTATTGAGCAGTATTTTTAGAATAAAATTTGTTTAGATGATTAGTATTTTTATTTTTTGGTATTACTTCGTTTATTGTTTTCAGTATTATTTCATTTAATTGTGACAAGTAATAGTCAATGTTTTGGTTAGTTATATTGACGTTATCAACAATATTGTTATCGTTAGTTGCATAATTTCTTGTATAGTTGTAGTCTAGTTTTTTTTTGAATGAACTCCACTTGGCTTTGGCGAAGTTTAAGCCGTTGTTGTTTGGTAGCTCTTCAAGTGAAAGATCGTCGTTTCTGAACTTGATCTCTGTACAAATGGCATTATGGTCACTATCATATGGAATTGTGGTTAGTTTATTATTATGTTGCGGGAAATTTATATTAACTCTAATGTCTGTAAATACGAGATCTATATAGGACTTTGCACGTGGTAGTGTTGGTGCTTCAGTCAATAAGAAATTGATTTTGTATCGTATTTTATGTTTTTGAAACCACCTGTGCAATTGTATTCCTCTAGCATTATTAGTAATATTTAACCACAAAGTGTGTTTGGCATTAAAATGGCCAGTTAATATATAGTAGTTATTCAAATTTTTTAAATTTAAAATTTCGAATATTTTATCTAGTTCTGTTAGAAACATATGTGAATTTCTATCTGATGCGTAAATAGAAATTATAAATAGTTTCTTTTGTTTTAATTGTAATGATATAATACATGGTTCGATACATAAAAATTCATCGAAAATGGTATTATTTACAATTTGAAAAAAAAAATGTTTTTTAATACATATGGCCACCCCTCCGCCACTGATTTCGAGTTTGCGGTCTCTTCTAATTATATTATAATTATCAACCACCATGCGGTTAGCTGGCTTAAGTTTTGTTTCACTCATGCAAATTATGTCAGGCTTATTGTTTTCCAGAAAGTGTATATAAGCTAATTTCTTATTGTAGGAGATAAGAGAATTTACATTTACCGAAATAATTTTATACGTATGTGAGGAATTACACATATTGTTGGTTGGATTCGATAGACATTATGTCGTATAATATATTAATTCTGTTAGTGTTAGTATTAATATTTTTTTCTATGTTGCTAATTTTTTTGTTTAATTCTACTATACTATTACGTATTTCTAATAAAATGTCAATATTAATATTATTGCCATTGCTTGTATTGTTAGTATTGGTATTACTAGTATTATTAATGTTTATTATTATTTCCACTTACTACATTTGCGAATGATCTGTTTGGCTGTATGAAATTCGTTGGAATGTGTCTAGTTTCTATTCGTCTTTTGAGCAGTGTTCTATTTTCCTCGCGTTTTTTTAATTTTTCCTGGTATTCAAGACAATTTCTATAAAATGCTGGATGACCATATTTTTTGCACAGAGTACAAAACAGCTTTTCTCTCGGATCTTCTGGTTTAATGGAGCATTCTCCAGGTATGTGGTTATCTCCACATTTGACACATCTGAAATCCATTCTACAATTTGATGCAGAGTGTCCAAAACGTTGACAACGTGTACATTGCATAATATCGGGCTTGTGAATACGTTCCCAGCGTATTATTTGATGATCAATAGCTTTTATTTTAAATATATCGTTTACTGAGCTGTTTGGCGATGCCTGCACTATAAAATGAGGCAGTGTTACTCCTTTTGTCGATGAAAATTTGGTGGTAAGTCTGGATCCTCTTTCAAAATTAATTGCATCATTATCGAAATCTTTTAGGCATGCCAAGACTTCCTCACATTTTTATCCTCCTTTGGTGTGAAGGTATAATAATTGATGCCGGATTTTTCCAGTAAACCACGTGCTTTTCTATAGTCTTCAATGTTAAATGTGAATAACACCTTTCTATTTTCATCCGATTGTTTAATTAGGAAATCTTTAATTTTTAGGTTTTTCGTGAGAAGTTCTTTCATCAATTTTACATCTGTTTTGCCGAAATTAATAGGTGGCATTTGTTTCTTTGTCTGGTCTTGTTGATCGGTTTCTTTTGATGTGGCCTGGTCATGTGAGCCATTCGCAGCAGTATGTATATTTTTAGTATTATTACTACTTAGCTCAACTTTTTTTTCTTTTGTTTTTTTAGCCAACTCCAGGATACCCTGTTCGAGAGCTTGATCATCACGATCATCGTTGTCTTCTTCCATAAGAGGAGCAAAGTAATTTTCAGAAGAAGTACCTTCTCCAGTCAGGTTCATCAATTTACGATTATTTTCCATTAACGTGGCTATTTGCTTTTTGAGATCGTCAATTTCGTGCAGATGCTTGCTTTTGGTCTGCTTCTTGTTTCCATTCATAGTCTTCTTGTTTATGGTGAATAAAGTGCTCTTCTTAGCTGTGTTAGTTTTAATGTTGCTCCTGTTAACAAGATCAACCAACTTTAGGTTGATGGCTTCTTTTAATGGCATCGTTTTATTCTCCGCGGCTTTTGGGTCAACTTTCATGATTGCTCTCCTTTTGGTGAAAGGATGCAATCACTAGAGTTGGTAATTTTGGTGTTTTATAGCAGTTCAATATTAGTTGGATTTTTTTTATTGAATTTCAGGTTGGAAAAGTGAACTCCGTTACGGTGTTTTTTATTCCGTTTTCTTATTTTTTTTTTGTATTTAATTTATTCAATAGTAAACTGTTTACTGTCCTTGCGACTATCCTCTATCAAAGTCAAAATGAGACCCTCTAAAGAAGAATAATGTGTAGCAAATTGATAATTCTTAAATTAAATTAAATTAATCCTTAACCTAAAGAAATCCACAATAAATAAAAAAAAATTATAAAATTTAAAAAAGCAAATTTATAAAGCGAAAAAAAGAAAAAAAAAATAATAAATAAAATAATATAAAAAAATGGAAAAAACAAGAACAAATTAAAGTTAAAACTATAAAATACGGTGATAAAGTAATAAATTAACAAAAGTCCAAAAACAAAATGAAAAAAAAAAAGTCTCTCCTCCAAACAAAACTATCTTTCAGACATCACACACCTCACAAACATTATTCTACACAATTTTTATTCTTCTTAATTAATAACTACACTTTTTCCTTAAAATATACCCAAAAAAGCTCAAGGAATTTAGAAATAGAAAACCTGACTATGTTCGGCAAAGAATTCCACAACAAGACAGTCCTTACAAAAAAGGATTGATGTCTTAATCTACCAGAGTGTCTAGGAATAGTTAAATTCGCACTTCTTAATGATCGTCCAGGTTATTTTCTTAAAAAGATATACCGGCGTATTTTTAGATAGGATTTTTTTCATAAAACAGATGTACTTATAATTTAGATAGTTTTTGAAAGTACAGTCAAGCAAAACTTTAGAAACATCACTGATGCTATCGAATCTACGACGGTTAGTTACAAATCGAGTGCAAGCATTGAAAATAACCTTGAGCCTGCTTAAAAATTTAATTATATCGCGTGAACATGCATTACAAACTCTAATTATTCAGCATTAAAACAATAAAAAAGAGCAAAACCAAATTCTGATTTTTAAACTTTATGCTTTATACTCTTATCGTGAAACCACGACCACTTACTCTGCATACTATAGGATACTTTAACAATTTCATAATAATATATTCATAATCCAAGTTCGCTGATACATGTTCCCAACAACAAGAACTTCGGCGGAGGCTTCAGAGCTTCGGCGGAGTTCACAACTTGGGAACTTCAACTTGGATGCGGGCTGGGTTCTTGGACGAGTTTCTTCGGCCGGGTTCTTCGGCTGGAGGTTCTTGGAGCAATTTTCGCTGGGAAGCTTCGGACCTTTAACCAGCATGACATTTATTACATTATAAATATTCATTTCAATCTCATAATACTTCATCAAAAGTGTGTTTCTCTACCTTGAGATATTAAAAGCTATTTATAGATTTTTTTTAATACCATATCAATCATTCATATACTTATATACACAAATAACATCAAGATTTCTAAATGGCTTGGTAGCTGAATGGTTACCGTAGTCGCTCCTTAATCATTCAGGCACCGAGTTCAAATCCTCATTCAAACAATTAATTTTTTTAGCAAAAACATGACGTAGATCTACAAATTCATATCTTCCATCACCTTCACTCTCACACAATAATTTCTCATTTCTTTATGGCGCCACCCATTAGAGTGAGCGAGATAGCGATGTCTGGCTCAACCGCCCCAATACCTACTGAGATTAATTGTATCAATATTACGGACATAAATTAACATAACCTGGGATTTTGACGGATTTAATCGAAGACCGTTATTTAGGGACCAGAAAGCAATAGCAGCAAGGTCATAATTCAATTAGCAATAGAGCGGTTATTATCAGCTATAGGACCACTGATGTAGAGTTGAGCATCGTCTGCATACAATCGGCAATGAAATTCAGACAAACAACGGGGTAAATCATCAATAAATAGACTAAAAAGTAAGGGACCCAGTATGGATCCTTGGAGTACTCCGTATTCAACAGGTAGATTATTAGACTTAACACCATTTAGAAACGCATATTGACTTTTATTATCTAAGTAACTTTGAACGATAGTAGCAGCAGAAGATTCAAAATTAAGAGCTGCTCTAAGTTTTAAACATAATAAGTTATGATTAACACAATCAAAAGCTTTTGTGGAATCAAGAAAAGCAATAATACAGCATGTTTCTTATCGATTTCACAATATATGTTATCTGTTAATTCTAAGAGTGCTGAGATAGTGCTGTGCTGCTCTCTGAAACCTGATTGGAATTCGTATAAGAGATTATTAGCCCTTACGTACTGACCCATTTGTGCATGCAATAACCGTTCAAAAGATTTCGAAATACCGGACAGTATGGTAATGGGTCTATCGTTGGATTATTTTTTTTTGGAACGGGAACAACTTTGACACATTCCAAATTAGAAGGTATTGACCAGTAGTCAAGATGAAATTAAATATATGTATGTAATATAAGGTAGCACAGAAGGGATAATCAATTTAATAAATTTCAAAGAAATTAAATCTGGTCCTATAGAATTGGATTTAACCTTAAAAATAGCATCATATACTTCATCATTAGAGACATTTCTAAAAGAGAAAGTACTAGACGGAGTTACAGATGGAGTTATAAATTTATTGTTTAATTCGTTTACATCAAAGCTATATTGTCCATTTTGTTTATTTTACTGTTTTTTGCGGTTTAATTAATAAATATAAAAATATTTTTACCAAAATTAAATTTAAAAATTTTTCAAAGTATTTCAAGGTAAGTAGAACTTTACTTAATATCTATATAAAATAATTATAATTCAAAAAAGCAAAAAATCTATCTATTTGTTGTTTTTCTTAAATGCTTTTTCTTCCAAAATTTTTTAATTTACCTACTTCTAGATTTTTTTTATTGAAGTCAGATTCAGGAGGTCCTGGGATTTGTTCATTTATTTCTATTTGATATTTTAATACGAAATGTATCTTATTTAATTTTCGACATAATTGAAACACAAAATAAAATGATTTTGCATGATCCCCCCACAAATAAGTTCTTGTAGCAAAAATTAATCAAACAAGAAAGGATTGAAAATTTGTTTTCTAATCACATCAGAAAACGATTTACGTGAGTTGGAAAACCAAATTCAAGAAGAAAATATGTAACAATATGTAATAAAAATAAATAAAAATTCTTTTTTCTTAAACTAGAATGAATTGTTTTTTCTTTTCTATAACCAGTTCTATAACCCGTACGTAATGAGCTTGGTAACCAGTTTCTTTTCAACACTTTCCCCTAGTTCAGTTACTAGTTCTTAGTAATGCAGGAGGAAGTTACTGTTTGACTCATAGGTCATCGTGTGCAAATTGTAATGCTGAATTTACATTAAGCTAACCTAAAGTGTAATGCGTTGTCTGAATACCGATAATTAGCTTCGGAATTAGTTTGTAACTAGTCAGATTTCTTACTGAGCGGTAATTAGTTTTGGAATTAGTGCGTATTAGTTTGGAATTAGTTGTCTAAGATGCGGTGGTAACCACATTGCAAAAGAATGTACGTTAGAAAAACTTCAGTGCATTAATTGTATTAGAGCCAAAAATTATTTAAAACTAAACTTAGATATAAACCATTCAGTTTTCGACAAGTTATGTCCGTATTTTATAAAAATAATTAACCTTCAGCCGTCCCTAAAAAAAAAGTAACGCTAAAGATCCTTGGATCAAAATAGACCCATATATGGTTGTATACTAAAAAGCAAATTATTTTATATTTTTTTGGTCAATTTATCGCTAATAAGTTTAAATAAAAGAAAACAAAATATTCCACATACATTCAATCCGATTAAAGTACATAAATTAAAGAAAAAAACTTGCTATGCTACATAAATATATCTTATTTCATACACTGGTGACACACGGTATTGGTATGAGTTTTACAGATAAATTTATTATTATTATATTATTATATATATATTATTTATTATCAAATGTAACATTTCTGCCATTTAGCTCTCTTTGACATAAATCAAGTACTACGCATAAGCCTTGCTTTCTCAGCTACTGCGCTGCTCAGCTGCCTTTCTTGTATACACTTGAATATTCCAAACGTATGTATTTATACTATCGCAAAGTATCAAAATTTTTAATTTCATATTTTGTCGGGTTATTCGGCATATATTGGCGAAACGGACACCTACCTCGAAACCCAACCAATTGATCGTCAGTCGTTACATTTTCACCTGGATTGAATAGTGTTGGCAGTATTTCCACCTATTTATCCCACAAATCCCGAATTGGAGCCATTTTATCCGTATTTCTTTCTGCGAGCAGCTCGTGTGCTGCCATCATCAAATCTTATGACTCTTGAAATAACTTTGAATCTCTTGAGGGACATAGTCGCATGGAAAATATCTCGGCCTTTTTTCTCGTCCCACAAGTTTTCAAGTGCTTCATTGTTATAATTTGAACACACCAGCTAATATCAAAAGACCAATGAAGGCCTCTAGTTCTATGGTATGTAAAGGGTTCCAGTTTTCTTGATATACTCGTTGTCCTTCAAAATTTTTATTGTCAATTATAATTTTGTCAATACTCTTTGTGATAAGCAGTTGAAAAGCTGAAATTTCATCAGATATACGACTAGCTGCGTATGTTGTAATCCCTGGAGTAAGATGTATTATATTTGAAAAGGAAGCTCGACCACCATGAGTAAAGGGCTCAGAAAACCATTGAATATTTTTATCCTTGGATAAGTATGATGCCAATTGTAGCGGCAAAGGTAGTTCTAAATAAACATCATCGTCGGTATCATACGAACTTTCATCAAATTCCACATGATCTGAAGTTTCTGAGCAGGTATCGTTTTCAGATAATAATGCAGAACATATGTAATCTTCGTTCCGCAACATCTTGCAAAGGTTTACAAATTTTGTATTTGTTGTAGCTAAACCAAAATCATAAAAAAACCACTTACCCTTTCGTAAAATATATATATTTATATTTATAAATATATATTTTTGTATTATTTTTCGTAAAACAATTTTCAAAAATAATATCGATACTCTAAAATTTACTGAACTCTAAACGTAGCACATAGAAATTTCACAAGCAACACTGACCAGTTTTTCGTTAGAACTAAAATATATATATGTATATTTACTTTATGATTACTACGATTATACGACAAATTGAAAACAAAAATTACAATTTGGGGATTTCTCTAATTACATGCTTGTATACAAATATTTTACATCCACAATGCTATGAATAAATGCATATCTAGTACTAGGAATTACTATAGGTCATTTAAGACCCAAGGAGCTTTAGTGTTACTTATTAAAAGAAAGGTATAACTGTTAATCGTAATTTATTCAAATTTTGTGTAATATTTGTTTACAACATATTTGATAAAGTCATTGAATTATATATTTGTAACTATTATATTTAACGAGATATTTGAAAGTAGATTTTCGTTTGGGTCGAAATAGACCCGAGGAACGGATTAAGGTTAAGACAGAGCAACAAAAAAAATTTCTTATAAGTGTAAAGGCGGAAAGATTGATATCCATAGGCACAATACTAGAAACAGGTCTAACTTCTATTTAAGTTTATTTAGAACCGAGCATCAGAACAATAATTGCCTGAAAATCTTTAATGAATTGCCAAGGGAATTAAAAGAGATCAAAAGCATTGATGTTTTTAAAAGGAAAATAAAATAAGGAAAAAAATTTTTTTTTTTAGAAATATTTATTCATAATTTGAACATTAAATTACGTGATATGAGTGAAAAGTCAAAAGTTGCTATTCTGTTATTCGACGAAATGTCTATCAGAAGAGACCCAAGTTACAATATAAGAAGAGACTGCATAGATGGAGTGGAAGACTTAGATGGGGATAGGAACCAAAAATTTACATCTGAAGCACACTTCTTCATGATCCGAGGTTTGTATGAAAATTATATTTGGCTACAATTTATCTAAAAATAATTTAAAAGGAGAAACTTTGAAACCGTTATTAATGAAATATATTAAAGAATTAACGCAAATTGGTTTCAAAATTCTTGCAACTGTTTGTGACCAATGCAGTACAAATAGAAATACTTACGAGCTACTTGGTGTAAGTAAGGAAGAGCCTTTTTTCTACGATTTAAATGGAAATAAAATTTATGCTATGTTTGATATGTCTCATCTTATAAAATCTATAAGAAATTCTTTCATAAAAACTGATTTTGAGAACTGTAATAAAGAAATTATTAGCTGTGATATTATTAAAAAAAGTGTTGACCAAGATGAAAAATGTTCATCAAAAATTTTACCAAAAATTGGACGTACTCATGTTAACCCCAACACATTTCAAAAAATGTCAGTCAAATTGGCTTTCTAATTATTTAGCCATAGTACATATGCAGCTATAATAGCAACAAAAAGCACTGATCCTAATTTTTATAATTTAATGACTGATAAAGTAAGTCCAACTGCTGACTTTGTTTTAAGACTTAATTATTTAATTGATTCACTAAATTCTTCAAACTTTAATACCAAAAATACATACAAACAACCATTAAAAGTTAAAAATACCCCGTTTTTGTTCTTAGAGGAAATGACAGTTTATCTTAAAAAATTAAAAACTAAAAGTTCTAAAAAAATTTATTGTATTGATGGATTGATTCAAACGATAAGAGCCGTATTATCGTTAGCTAAAAATGAAATAGATAATGAAAATGCAAATTTCTTAATGACACGCAGATTTAATCAAGATCCATTATAAAATATGTTTTCGCATATTAGATCTGCTGGCGGTTATTGCAGAAACCCATCTGCACAACAAATTGGAATTATCTTTGCGAAGATGGTGAGTGTAAAATTTATTTACAATGATAATAATATGTCATCAAATTGTGAGACAGATCATGATATTTATTTGGATGTTGATATTAGTGCTTTAAATTTTGACAATGATGAAAACTTAGAAGATTGCGAACCACAAATAGATGACGTAATTGAAAATTGCCCAGGGGAGATTCAAAAAGAAAATATCGTTACAAATTCGGATAAAATACAAATTAATAAATTAAACCAATCAATAACTAATTTTGAAGAGTTGGCAATTAGATATTTTGCAGGATTTTGTATAAAAAAAGTATCACATTGCCATTCATGTGCAGATATATTTTTAAAAAATAATCTTATTAAATCTTCGTACACAGAAAATTTGATAATTGCGAAAAATTTAAATATCTATGCAAATCATTTTGGAAGCTTGTTAGCTCCAACAGACGAATATTTTTCAGAATCATTTCAATGGTTCAAAATATTTGAAAATTTTTTTTATAAAAATTTTCATATTATGAATCTAAAAAAAACTATTGTTAAATTGTGTAAAGAAAATTCTAAAAAATTTTTAGAAAAATTTAAAGAAGAACACGAAGAACACATATTAAAAGTTTTGGAGCAATTTGTTTTAGTGCTAATAAGATTTAGTTGTAAAAAAAAAATTGAAAAAATGGAAAAATTGTATACTCCAAAAACTAAAGTTAAAATAATGCACCATAATAAGAGTAACAAAAATGTCCAAAAGTTACTACTATTATAAACTTTTTCAATAACTAGTTTAGGTTAGTTAAAAGTTTAACAAAAATTAGTTCTAAGTTTGCCAAATTTTATATGTTTGTTGAAATTTAGCTATAAGTTTATAAAAAATTAGTTACTAATTCAAGCTTTTATTTTTTTTAACAAATCGTTTAATTTTTGAAAATAATGAATTTTTTAATTATATATTCTTTAAAATTGAAAATTTTATAATTTTTTTTGCCCTAAAAATTTTATTTTATATTTATTGTATAATATTGTTGTAAGTACCTTCTTATTTTTCTATATTCTGCTTTAAAATTTGACTTTAAATTAAATTAGTATTAACCAACAGGGACCCCTAGTTATATATTATTTCATGTCTTGAATTATCTAGTTTGTTGTAATATTTTGTGAAAAAAAGTAATAAATAAAAACAAAAAAAATCTAAATAAAAATTATCAGTATATATGCTGTCTGAATTCTGAATGCTTGTTGTGTTTTCATTGATTAAAAAATAAATACATATACATATATCCAACGCAATCCATACACATTTGGTATGGTATCTGAATCTGGTACGTGGTATTGGTATCAATCAACAAACAATAATAAATATATGAAAAACTCCCTACCGCTTCCTCATTTAATATTTTTTTTATTATAAAATAGAAAAAAAATTGCGACGCATTCAGACAACACAACCTTCTTAGTTGGTCATCGTAGAAATAAACAATTAAACAACAATATCATTCTCATGCTCATCTTATCATAATTCATAATAAAATAAAAATAAACAAAAACAAAACTGGAAAAAGAAAGAAACAAATTTTATATTATTCCTTTCGTAATTCCATTCAAATCCTTACTTACTTACTTAGGTGGCCAACAGACCATGTAGGTCCTGGGCCTGACTCATCAACATCCTCCATTTTTGCCGGTCACGGGCGGATTCTCTCCAGTTGAAGATTCAAAATTGCTTTAAATCCGCCGATATTTCGTCTCTCCAACGAAGGTTTAGTCTGCCCCGACGTCTTGTACCTTCGGGTCTGAAATCGAAGATTCTCTTGGCTGGAGCATTTTCGTCCATCCGCTCTAGGTGTCCGAGCCACTGTAGTCTCTTGACTTTAGTTTTTGTGACTACGTCCACCTCATTGTAGAGCTCATAGAGTTCGGCATTATATTTTCTCCTCCAGACCCCATCGTCGTTTTCAGGACCATATATCCGACAAAGAATTTTCTTCTCGAAGACACCAAGTGCATGCTCACTTGCCTTAGGCAGTGTCCATGATTCTGATCCGTAAAGCAAAACCGGGAGTATGAGCGTTTTGTAGATTTGTACTTTGGTGTTTCGAGAGAGGAGCTTTGACGCGAGATGTTTTGACAAACCGAAGCAGCAACGGTTTGCAAGGGTTATTCTTCGCCGTACCTCCACATTGATGTCGTTTGTGGGATTAACACTGATTCCAAGGTAGGTAAACTCCTGAACTACCTCGAAATTATATGTGCCGACAGTGATGTTTTGACCAATGTGATGCTGAGAGGTCTTTTTATTTGTCGACAACATATATTTTGTCTTATCCTCATTTACTTTGAGACCCATTCGTTTCGCTTTTTCTTCAATCTGGGTAAAGGCCTCGACGACCGCCCGTTGTGATCTGGCGATGATGTCAATGTCGTCGGCATACCCTAGTAGTTGAACAGATCTGAAAAATATAGTACCGGTCGTGTTTACTTCCGCTCGTCGCACTATACGTTCCAGTACTAGATTGAAGAAGTCGCATGATAGTGCATCTCCTTGTCGAAATCCGGTACACGTCTGGAAATAGTCAGAAGTGTTATTTCCAATCACCACAGCACATCTTGTGTTTTCCAGTGTCATTTTTGACAATCGGATGAGCTTGGCTGGTACACCGAATTCCGACATAGCAACATATAGCTCGCTGCGGTATATGCAATCGTACGCAGATTTGATCAAATACAGTTCAGTTTAATTCTTTATTATAGAAAAGGTATAAATGAGAAAAGAATTGATTGCAAATGCAATTGGTATAAATAGACTATTGAAGACTCACTACTACATTGATCATTTGTTAAAGGTTTGACTTCAGTTTCATACTTCATATAAAATGTGTTACTCTAAATAAATCATCTATATATTATTCTTAATCAATGGTTTTACTTAGAAAACAACCGCATACGTAAATAATAATTTATTTAAAAAAAAAAATTTGTAGGTATGTTTAAATGTCTTACATGGGGTGAAATGATAGTACGTTCATATATCTTGGTACGGTACGTTTGATAAATTTTGCGCTCTTGTTTAATTAATTTATTTCTTCGGTTATTCCAACTTTTTTTTAAAATTTGGTGAAATATACCATAAATTAATAATACTTATATTATTTTAATTACGAATTTAATTAAAATTTTGTTTATTGTAAAAATTCAAACTAAAAAAGAAAAAAATAAAAAAAAATAAACATAAAACTGCATTTGTGTAATTTCTTACACATTTTTTATTTTAAATTTATTGTTTTGTATTGGAACACTAGTATTTGCATAAAGATCAGTTCATACACTAATATTAAATTATAATCAGAATACAAGTGAAGCAAGCTTACATATTATAAAAATATCTAATAACATTGGTCAATGCTATAAAAAAAAATAACTATATAAACAATTATCTATGTAGTTTTAGTACTTCTATTAATTAGCACGACATTTAATACCATAATATCTTTAGTGGTTTATTAATATAACTAATAAATTAATATAAATTAATATAAACAATCTATTACTACACATAAATGCAATATAACTTACTGTGATGCTACATGATGTTTTAAAACTAATTTAAACTAATATGACACTGAATTTTGTTTATTTACAAAAAAATAAAAAATAAAATAAAAAACTTAAATAAAGATTTGTTTGATAAATTAATTTTATAATTAAAAATTTACTAATACTTGTCGACATTGTTATTTCAATTATATAACAATACGATCTATGTTCACTTTCAATTAATTTAATACAATTTACATATGTGAATAAAATAATTATCATAACCAAACATTGACACCGAATTATCATAAATACACAAAAGAAAAGCAATCAATTATCATAAAATACACCAAAATAAACAAATAAATAATAAAATTTAACACTTTTTGGGAATCACATTGTTACTATTTTTATCTTTTATAAAAACTGTCAACATTTTAATTAAAAAAAAATAGTATTAATAATAATCAGTGTTTCTCAAAATTTAGCTGTGAAGTAAGTTAATTACAAAACAGGGTTGCCACATATGGTTACTTATTACCAATGTAATTTTCATATTATAAATTTAATACAATATAAACAAAAACATTTCTAAATTGAGTATTAACAATTATATTTTTAATTCAAATATAATACATTTTCATATCGAGCTGTAACAGCGATTCTGAAAAGTTTTAATACAGCATCAAAAACAAAAAAAAAACAAAAAAAAAATTGTAAAATCTATATAAACCCCTGATAAAATTTTTAACTATGAGTTTCAAATGTGAAATTTCTAATTGCATCGGTTATGATAAAATGTCAAAATTCATAACATGCAAAGGTTTTTGCAAAAGAAAATTTCATGGTATATGTATTAATGCTCCGAGGGATAGTAAATTGATTTTCATGCCCAGTTACTTTGTTTGTAATGATTGTCAAGATTACCATAACCTTCTAACAAAAATACATGATAGTCTAAAAGCGGGCATAACAGACCTAACTGACAATAACGCAAACATGCTTAACAGGAACGCAAGAGATTTTGAATCATACTCGGAATCTTTTGCCCACATGGTAAGCAGTTTTGATACATTGAACAATAAAATTTCGGATTGTCTTAACAAACAGCACATAATCATTAATGAGTCAATCAAATCAGACAACTGAATGCTGAAAAATGCTCTTGTAACATGACAAATCTAATGAATGATGAAATCAGGGAAATAGTTAAGAGCAATTAATATCAATTCCAGCATTAAGAAGATAATCCAAGCAGTGTTGATGATAGGTGCCGGTAATAGTTCTAATAATAGTCCGCGCACAGACAACAGTACGATGCTAGGTTTTGATGTTTTATTGCCTGAACTGGGCCTGTTGAAAGTTAAACTAAACACTTTTGGGGATAAAATTGATAAAGTAACCTTTCCAAAGGCATCTAACCCTTCGTTCGATGATTCAGTTGTGGATTCAGTTGTTGATCATCTTAATATAGGTGCGAAAATTGCTGCTGCTATTAGCGAGCCTGTACTTGTTGCGCCATATAATACTACATCTCCAGAAATTAATAAATTTGGTACAACTTGATCATCGTCAGACTGGGACAATAGAATTAAAAAACTAAGAATTTCCAACCAAACAAAACCTGCTCAAAGTAATCCAAAAATATTGAGAAATTCCACTGATTTAGAAGCAGCCTTCTTTTTAACCGGAGCTCCTCCTGACGCCAAAGTTGAATGGGTACAGCATTTTCTAGAAAAGGAATTTTGTATATCTGTCTAAATTATCTGCATATTAAACCTTAAAAAACTTCAAAAAAGAAAGCCACATTCTCATGTTTCAAATTCATAATTCATGAACGTTGCTGCTGGTTGTTTCCGTGTAGTAGCGTCTACAAAAAAGGTATTAAAATCTTAATTCAGCCTTGGAGAGAGAAGACAGCACATCTCAACTCAAGAAATAAAATTATAGTATCTAAGAATCTGACAAAAAATAATCTTAAGCTAAAAACTCATTATAGTAATAGTAGTACTAACACTACTAACTATTTTCCTAATTCAAAAAAACTTCATTTTAGTTCTAGTTCTAATAACTTTCAATCTAGTTCTAAGATTATTATCAGGATATATAATCATAGTAGTACTACCCCAGATATTAATAATAACAATAACCTTAAATATAAATATGTTAATAATAACTTAAAAACTAACTTAAATTTTAACCGTAGCACTAATAAAAAAAATATAAACAACTTAAAAAGGTTATGGAAAATACATCGTTTCCTCCACGCAAATATTTTAATTTCATACAAGGAGAGACCATTGTTGCTGGAGCATCTCAAAACCTCTCAACAAGTTCTATCTTCAAAAACTCTACTAATTTTATTAATCCACTAGTACCACCTAGTTAGGTTAACCCAAAAAACAGTGAATTCTGGTGATAATAGGTATGCTCTTGCTAGATTTAGAGAGCATAGAATTATATGGATAATCAACCAGATTCCGTATGTATTGATGGTAAAACAAAAACTAGCATTCAGGTTTTAATTCAACAAGAGGGTCTTCCATCAGAATACATAGAACTTCGTAAATTATTTATAAATTATCACGAAACACTTGGAATAAGCGGTGCTAACCTAATGAAAGATCTTGAAACTTATCGCAACCACGTTTGCAACAAGAGAATGAATAATCGGTTTTTTCGTTCCTAGACCTAATTTAAAAGTTATTAAACCTAACGACATTGTAAGTAATAAATTGACAACTCTACCTATTCAACACCTCACCTTATTTTATCGGAATGTCAGGGGGATGCGAACTAAAACTTCTGACGCTTACACAAACTCAAAAATTTTAGATCATGATATATTTGCTCTAACTGAAACGTGTCTGCATAGCTCTATCAATTCCCTTGAGGTCTTGGATTCTTCATACACCGTTTTTCGTAAAGACAGGTATCAAAATTTAATTGTTGCTATCATCTCAAAAGGAGGAGGAGCTCTTTTTGCTGAATTTAATGCCAATGCAGCAACTTTACCTTTAGCTGGTGTTTTAGAACTAGTTGCAATTAAAATAGAGCTACGCAACAAGTGTATTTATATATTATGCTGTTATATTCCTCCCCATTCACCCCACAATATATATCTTGAACTTGAACACATTCTTGGTTCAGTAACATCTTGGCCCAAGTAACATTGTCAAAGCATAAGATAGCATAACAGAGCAAGACTCTACAAAATAGCAAAAAAGGGCTCATAAGACACACTTGAAACTCTAATAATTTTAACTCTTGTTACAAGAATTAAATTAGTTCTCATAACATTCTTATTATGAGATAATTACACTCATAGAGTATTACTCTCATAGTAACACTCTCGTAATACACTTGCTATGAGAGTTCAACTCTCATAGAGCTAAACACTTGTAATAAGAACGTTATGAGAGTTTAAGTATAAAAATAGTTTATCAAAATACACTTGATATGAGAGTTTAACTCTCAGGGTTGAACACTTGTAAGAAGAACGCTATGAGAATTTAAGAATAATAATACTTATTAAAATTCTGTTATGAGAAGTAAAATGTTGAATTCCTTCAAATCAGATCATTACGATTATAAAACGATATAGAGAAAATGGAAAAAATTTGATTGGAGAAAGGTAAAAAAATACGGTAGCTTCCGTAAAAAAATTCAAAAAACCGATCTTGAATTGAAAACGCCCAGGTATATTAAAAGCATAGGAGTAAATTATAATAGGCAATCAGCGGTACCTTGATCTAAGGATACAATTTTATCTTTTGATGCTTCACATCAAAGCAAAACTTTCTTAGAACCTAACAGCAGTAATTTGATCCAAAACCACTCAAATGCAGATAACGAAGAATACCGTCCTGTTTATAATTCAACAGAACCAATGAATGTATAAGTTTATTTAAATTAACAGAAAAAATAGTTAATGAGATAATTGCAGTATAGCTTTCCAGCAGGATTATTAGTAACACTCTTCCTATGAGAATAATTATCTCATAACAAGAGTTCTTATCTTATAAGAAAACTAAACCAACAGCGGCCATTATACGGATTTTTTTTTATTTTTCTCCATATTAACCCTTACGTCGCTAAGTAATTTTGTTAAACAAAAATATATATCACTTTGATTCAGTTTTATGGTTCAACGTTTAGACGTCCATGTAAATTTAATATATAGGTATGTATGTAATTAAAAAAAATGTAAATTCTATAAAAAGAACGTTCTCCGTCGAACAGTTTTTTAAAAATCATTTACTAATTTATTAGTAATTTTCCAAATAAAAATATTCGAAAAAAATTTTAGTAAAATATTACAGTACCGTACTTAAATCAAGCACGAAAAAGTAATAATAGCTAAGTTACTGTCAACATTAAAAAGAAAAACAAAAGAAAAAATATTATTTATCTAAATGCAACAGGGTTCTTACATAAGTTAATAAAAATAGTTTCTAAAAAAACTAAATTATTTTGACTTAATATAGGGAAAAGGTAGAAAAGGCATGGTAATTAAGAAGTATTTTGTTTTTTTCAAACCATAATAAGCCATAGCTTCTTATTAAAACATGACTGTTTACTGGTTGATAGTGAAAAATATCAATCTATTTAAATCCCTGTTCTGTTAAAAAAGTTAAATTGGGCTTTAACTTGAATTATAATTAATAAATAGGGGTTTCTAGTATTATATTTACTTTTATACTTAGTTTTACTCAAATTTATTTAGTCAACTATTTTCAGATAATATATGGGTAAAAATAGCATTATAGGACCCGAAAGGGTTAAAAACAAATTATTAAAATTATTCAAATTTTGATTAATTTTGGAGCGCATTGCTTTTTTTCGAGGTAAAATGCCTACTTTTATCAATATAATTTCAATGCAAGGTAAATTTTGGTTATTATTGAAGAAAAAATTATTTTAATTCCTATCATTTTATTTTATTTAATATTTTATTTTAGTTTAATATTTAATATATACATACTTACTTATGATCACACATACATAAAATTAAACATAAACTTTATTTAACTCAACTCCGCAAATGAAACCAATACATTTATATTAATATATTTCTACCTCCTTTTGACAATTAGACTCATAATGAGAGTTAAGCACTCATAATAAGAGTTTCTCAATACTCTCATAGTAGTTTCCTTATGAGACTTTTACACTCATAAACGGTGCCCTTTTACTCTTATAACGATCGTATAAAGCACTCATAGCATTCAACAAGAGTAAAATTATGAGAGTAATACTCTTGGCTTAATTCTCATAGAACTCTACTAGAGCCTCATGAGAGGAATTTTGTTACTTGGGGGTTAAAACCGGATGACGACATTATCATATGTGGAGACTTTAACTTGCCAAACATACGCTGGAGCATGTATGATGATGAACCATATTTAGTTCCAGTAAACATCGTTTCGTTTACGTAATAGAGCAAATTTACGTAATAGAGCAAAGATAAAAGACAAAGCATGGAGAAAATATCTAATGAATAAATCTAATGAATCCCACAAGGAGTTTGTAGATCTTTTTAATACCTTCAAGACCTCATTAAAAGCTAGATACAATGATTATCTAACCCATGTTGCCCAGGAGGTGAGATCTAATTCCAAAGTGTTCTGGAGGTTCATTAATTTAAAATATAAATCAGACCGATATCCTAATCATATGACTTATAAGGGCTTAACAAGTAATAACTCGAAAACTATTGTAGCACAATTCAAAGAATACTTTTCAAGCTCTTGTCAGGATAACATCTTTGAAGTAGAACCACTTAAACTTCCCCATTTAGCACAACTCCCTCCAATGCCCATACCTTTGATCCAGTTTGATTTGAGACACATCATAATCATAAAATATCTATATCTAATCATAAAAGTCTATTTAAGTAAGTTGAATAATGAATAATATTCCGGAAATAGTTTTAAAAAATTGCTCTGAATCACTTGCTTATCCTTTGTAAATTTTATTTAATAAGTCTCTTGAACACGGAATATTTCCTCAATCTTGGAAATATGCCTATATCAAACCGATTCACAAGAAGAGTCCAAAAAATGACATCGCAAACTATCGTCTAATAGCTAAACTGTCAAGTATACCAAAGGTTTTTGAACTTATGGTGTATGATGCTATATATAGCGAATGTTCTGCTCTACTTGTGCCTAATCAGCATGGTTTTATGAAGGGAAGATCAACCGTAGCAAATTTAGTTGATCATGTTCCATGTTTCTAAAATCTATGAAAGCTGGATTCCAGACTGATGTCGTCTATACTGATTTAAGTAAGGCATTTGATCTCCTTCCTCATAGTGTTATTTTGCTAAAACTTCACAAACTAGGATTCCCAACATTCCTATTAAAATGGATAGAATCTTATCTATCGAATAGGTCCTACAATATTCTCCATAGACATGCCATTTCCACTAATTCTGGTGTCCCGAAAGGCAGTCATCTGGGTCCATTAATTTTCATCATTTCCGTCAACGATTTACCCTCGTTAATTAAAAACAGCAGCGTTATAATTTATGCGGATGACATGAAAATATTTAAAGAAGTTGTCACATTAAATGACACAGTTTTGCTTCAAAAGAACTTGAATACCTTCATAAAATGGTGCATAGTTAACAATTTAAAACTATACATGGGCAAATGTAATGCCATCTCTTTTACTCGTCGCTTAACACCAATTGCTGCTAACTACACCTTCAGCGATAGTGTTATTAAAAGAGTACCCCACTTTAAGGACCTGGGAGTAAAGTTTGACGAGAAACCGTCTTTCAATGAGCACATCAACGCAATTATTAATAAAGCTAATTTTATTTTGGGTTTCATTAGGAGATGGGCTAGGGAATTCGACGATCCATATGTTACCAGATCATTGTATATGTCACTAGTTCGTCCCAATCTTGAGTATGCTAGTCAAGTGTGGTCACCCCACTATAATATTCATATTGATAGAATTGAGGCAATTCAGACATTTTTTTTTGAGGTATGCATTACGTAGACTGCCATGGGTTGACCCTCTTATTCTACCCCCTTATAAAAATCGTCTAAAGTTACTTAACTTAATCTCTTTGGAATCTAGAAGAGATATTTCAGATATTTTCTTCATACTACAAGTTATGAAAGACGAAATCTATTCACAGTACATTAAAAGTATGGTGAATACCCATGTCAATACTAGTACACGGTTTCGCTCAGAGAACATTTTTAATGCCCTTTATCATCGAACAAATTACGGGAAATTTGAGCCCATTAATAGGATGTTTATGTTATACAATAAATATAAAAGCTACATTGATCTTTCATTAAGCGGAAGTCAAATTAAAAAGGATTTATTGCTACAATTCTCTTCGAATTGAATATTTGACTTCGAGCTTTAATAGAAAAGATATATGGTTACAAAAAAAAACAACACATTTTCTTATCACTTAAGAACCATTTGTTAATACGTAGTTCTAGTTTTCCTATTCCCTTCTATTTTTCTTATAAATTGTAGAGTACTTTAATTTAGAATAATTTCGTTAAATATTAATTACTTTTCTTTTATTTTTTTTTATTTTAAGACATAATTGTAATCTGTTTGATCTAAACAAGAAATAAATAAATAAATAAATAAATTTTAAATTGAAATTTCTAATTAAAAATAAAAAAAATAAAAAAATATATAGAATATTGCTTAGTCTCCTTTTAAATATCTATCATTTTAAAAAATAATAATGAACATCGGTTGTTAGATGTATCAGATTTGAACCGTACTATTTCAATCTATAAATTAAACATACTTAAGTTATGTATTTTCAAATGACTACGATCAATGACATTAAAGAAATTATCAAACGAATGACTATTCATATTCATATAGAACTATCTGGAACAGGTTACTGAATAAACCTAATATTTTACTATTTTTCTTGTATGTACTTTAAATTTTAGTTTGATTATTGTCCGTCAGATGATTTTTTATGTAGATTTTAATAAATATATAAGTTTGCTTCTATTTTTTTTTTTAAATAAATTGTCAGTTTTATCAT
Source organism: Argyra leucocephala (assembly GCA_963942445.1). NCBI lineage: Eukaryota > Metazoa > Arthropoda > Insecta > Diptera > Dolichopodidae > Argyra > Argyra leucocephala. Next base: position 27,521,140 of record OZ012682.1, read on the forward strand.
AAAGTTATAATAATATACATATACAATGTATGTATGTAAGATATTTTAATAACTTTTTCAAAGCTTTTTAAATTTAAAAAATAAAAATTTTAGTCATAAATTAAGATATATTTCTTTTTTATTAAAAGTAAATATTATAAAATCTGTAAAATAAATTTGAACAATAAAATTTTAACATAGGTTCAATATAAATAACATTTCACAAAATAAAACTTCCTAACCAAAATACAGTTCAAATCATATTATATTTATTGTACCTATATTTTAGCTGTTTGAGTATACATATATAGGTAGGATAAATGCTAATTGGTATATCTTCTATACTTATAAAAGGGAAAGTTTGTTTGTTTGTTTGTTTTTTTCGCTATACACGCCCACAGTTTTAAAGATAGAGTTCTGATATTTTGCGCAGTTATTCATGGTCAAAAAAAGTACCGGACGCGCAATACTTTACAAAGTCATCAGATAACAGGTCCGGGTTGCTGGCGTACAACTGCTAGTAAGTCTCAGGAATATTTCAAAAACCAATAGTGTTACAGTCATGAAAATTTACGCTTTGATACTCTTTCACAAATTTATTTATTTTTTATTTTATTATTCATCCTTTATTATTCATCATTAATTTAATTTCATATTAACAATTAACAATAATTCATTAAGCAATTCAAATACAATGAATATCAAAGTATTAATCGTGACATTTATATTATATACTTTTATTATATACTTTTATCAAAGAATATCCATAATAAGAAGGTTCACTGGAATAAAATTTTATAATTTGTCAATGTGTTGGTCACCATTTTTCCAGTCGATTTCCAATATTGTAAGAAATAGATAGTCATAAGAATTTAATTTGTGAGAGAGAGATAAAGACTCAAAATACAAAGTGGAAAAAAAATGAACGAACAATTTTTTTGTATGAAAGAAATGTTGTCTTTATTTTTAGTTAGTTAGTTTAATTCCAAATTAAAATTTGTTTCAGCACCGCACACCAAACACTTAACAAGATGATGTTTTCTCAATTTCGAAACATTTTTAAAAAATTGTGTGTAGAATAGTTTTTATAAAAACTTTTTTTAAGCGTTAGAGTTGATTTATTTTTAAATATAACATACAATGCTTAATTTTCATATATAATCTGCATTTTTTTTTTCTAAGTACTTTCTTACATACTAATTTTTTTTTAAAAATGGCATATCAATAAAAAATATTATTTATTCAAATTTGAAATGTTCATATTATTAATATTCAACTTTGTTACCTATTTATAAAATTAACAGGTACCTAAATTCATTATATTACTTATAATATAATATGTGTTATTAGTTCATTGATGATTAAAATGCACAATTTAATTTTTCAGAAACTAAAAAGGCATCGGATTATTCATAAAAAAAAAACCGCTTGATATTCTTTTTAACTACCTATTTCAATACCTGAAAAACTGTGTATATTGAAAATACATGTATGATAAAAAATGTACTTCCCTTATAAGCCAATAAAATAAAATAATATGATATTTAAGAAATAACATATGTTTTTGAAACGAATATTATTTTATATAGGGATCTGTAAAAAATCAATCATTCAAAATTTATTTATTCTCATACCCTTATAAATTTAATACTTTTATTTTAAAAAAAATTCGTACACAAAATTTCAGACGACTGTACACATGAAAAATCTCTAGTGGGCTAAATAAATAAACAAAAATCTCCCGTGGGCTATTTAAAATTACATTGCAAAAATGAAGTGGTTTTTTAAATGGCTTATATCGCACTCTTTCTTTCTCTCTACTTACATAAGAAAATATTTACAATAGTTTTTTGCTTCTTTAACTAATGGTTTTTTTTTTGTAAATGTGTTTGTAAAAATATCTTGACTTCCAGTGAACCTTCTTATTATGGATATTCTTTGCCTTTATATACTTTTATATTAACTTGCCTGTGTCTGTTTATATATCTGCATATATGTATATATGTAAATATGTATATATGGATATATGGATATATGTATATATGCATATATGTATCAGGCACAAAGTGTCCATATATTTAGTTGAATGAGTGCTTCCCCAAATAAAATATTATTTATTAATTTTTACAACTTAATATAAAATTTATATTAAATTTAATATAAAAATTACTTAACTATAAAAATTCAAATCGAATGAAAAAAAATTTCAAGCAAAAATTATATGCACAGATATTAACTGCATTATGTATGTTTAGAAAATAATGCCTATATAAACATCATTATTTTCTATTATTCTTTCAATCATACAAAACAACAAGAGATATTCAACAACCACAAATTTAAAGTATTTGAAAATAATGCCTATTAAAAATCATTCTTCTCTTACCAACCAATATAGCTATAATAATAATTATACATAACATAAAAATTTAATGACAAATTAAATATCATTCTCCTCATTTCCAATATACATACACTCAACACACACTGTCTCTATTTAGCAACAGCAACAAAATAATAAGAGAAGCGACAATAAAAAAAATCAAAATGAAAAAAATTGATTGAGTTGCTGATATTCATTCCAAATCTACCTGATATAATTAGAAAATATCTGATAGAAAATAGATTATCTAGGGAAACAACAACAAAATATCGCATGACAGAAAATGACATTACAAATAAAAAAAAAAGCAGGGAATGAATTAATTTTATGCATTATTGTGGTTGTTAACTTAAAGGAGAATTAATATTTATATAAATAATGTATGTAGTTTTGGGTTTTTTTTAGAGAGTAGTATTGATTTGTGTTAAGTAATACTGTAGTTTCTTGTTATTGAATGCTACATTGTTTATTTTCAGCCATAATTTTGTTTTATGCAGTTTTGAAACAATTAATTTGTTAACAAATTTAAAAATTTAAAACATTTTGTTTTTTATTATTTATAAATAATTATATAAAATAATTACATAAATGCAAGATTCATTATGTACTTTTGTGTTTTATCTTATAGTAGTTCTAGATGCTCAACATCCACCACTAGTTTTATTTTCTACTTTTTATGGGGCTAGTTTGGTTTCGATAAAAGTATATTTTAAAAATTTTTATTTTTACATTATTATTTTATTTTATGAGTAAAAATAGTATAACTGTCACAAGTTTTAACCAAATGCTAAAACATTTCAAAAATATAATATTTAAACTCAGATATGATTAATCCTGCGTGGGGACTCACATTAAGTAAAATTAAAAAAATTTAAAAAAATTCACATATTTAAAAAAAAAGTTTCAAAACAAATTTCAAAAAAGTACAACTCAACTGGCTTATAATATAAATATCTAAAAAATAAAATATAATGGTATATTCACAAGAGAAAGGTAAAAATACAATATCATCAACTGTATAAAAAGGTTTCAAGATCTAATTTTTTGAAAAGTGCTAGACTATATTAGCTAAACAATCCTTCAACTTCATAGTAGGTATTATTCATCAATCACAACTTCACATTAATGCTAAATTTGTTCAGAGATTTTACGCATTTTATTAACGAAGGGAGTCTATTATACAATCTACATGAGGATACAACGAAAAAACTTTTGAACGCAGAAGTATGAAAAATCGGAACTGTAACTATAGAATGATAGTTACCGCGAAGTGCATACAAATTTTAAATTCTGTGATTTAAGTGACCAGATCTAATAAAAAATATTCTTAATACCTTATAACAGTATAAATGACGCATAGGTAGAATTTTAAGTTTCTGAAATAATGGAAAACTACCATGAAACCTAGATTTTTTGCAAATAATTCTGATTAAGTGTTTTTGGAGACGTATGAAAGGTGATATTTTATTTTGACATGTACCTCCCCAACAAGCTAAGCCATATTGAAGCTTTGACTGTACAATGCCATAATAGAATGATTTTAGAATTTTTTCCGAGCAAACATTCTTCAAATGATAAAAGCATCTTGTACAATAGCACATATATTTTCTTAGAGCTTCACTTTGTGAGGTTCAATTCATTCTGCAATCCAGTAACAGAGCTAAATATTTAAATTCCTTAACTACTTCAATATTGAAACATTGATCATTATAATCACAATTACTATCAAATACAATGCATGATGCATTAGGTACACACGAACATTGAGTATTACTGAAGTACATTAGAAATCTATGACAAACCGGTGCATGAAACATAGTAGAAAAATCAATATCTAATTGAGGAGACAAACTACAATACATTAATTTAGTTTTACTGCTAATTGTTAATCTATGGGCAGAAAACCATTTCTCAGTAAATCTAAGTCAAAGTTAATATCAGCATGAAGATCAAGTAAACTTTTCGATTTATCCACAATACCCAAATCGTTAGCAAAAACAGTCACCTGCCCTTTAAAATTCAGAGAGAATAAGGAGTTAATGCATAAATAAAAAAGTACTGGGCCTAATACAGAACCTTGCGGTACGCCAATTTTTAAAAAAGATATTCTACTGCTTGTATCATTAACAATAACTTTTTGCGTTCGATTATATAAATAAGACTGAAACCAATTTAGAATAAAACCTCTAAAGCCTATGTTAGACAATTTATGCAATAAAATTTCATGTGACACCATGTCGAAGGCTTTCGTGATATCAACAAACAATGCAGCGGTAATCCTCTTATCATCTAAATTCTTATATATATTTGAGCAAATACGAGCAGTGCATCTTCAGTGGATTTATTATCTGTAAAGCCGAATTGCGCGTTACTGAAGAAATTTATTTTATCAAGAAACTTAATCATTCTCTTGTTCATCAATTTCTCAAATAATTTGCTAATTGATGGGAGAAGGGAGATTGGTCTATAATTGGACACGACATTAGTATCCCCTTTTTTAAAGAGAGGAATAACATTAGCCGATTTTAACGCATCAGGAAAAACACCAGAACGCACACTATTGATGAATAGATAAGTTAAAACATCTATGATATAAAAATTAATATTTTTTAGGATTACGTTTGAGATACCATCATTACCACTAGATTTCTTGTTATTCAAACAGTTTATTCCTTTTAGAACTTTAGATGGAAATATTTCTTCAAAAAAGAAACTATTTCTTTCGTAAATTGTGTCAAAATAATTCTTACAGGAACAGATTACTGGACAATTCCCTGCAAATTTATCACATACTGACGCAAAATAATCACCAAAGATATTGTCAATTCTAAATTATCTTGATTTAATACGTTATCATAAAATACTGAAGTAATAGAATTCTTGCTAACTCTGTTCAAAATACCATTTATAATTTTCCATTAATTTTTTAGATTTCCCTTATATTTATTAAATAAAGAATTATGACTTCCACTGTTTTCGGAAATTTGGACTGCTTCGGGTTGCTTCCGTACCACTCAGGAATATTTCAAAAACCAATTGTGTTAGGCATGAAAATTTACACTTAGATACTCTGTCAGAAATGTTTCAAAAAAATATTGTGTTAAGGACTTGAAAATTTATTCATAGGTACTCTATGAAAAATAAACAAATATGGACAATATATGGAAAAAGGATTTTCGAATTTAGGAATCAGTATAAAATTTTTACATGACTATGTGAAGTGGCTATGTGAATTAGCCACAAAAATGTGGCCATTCGTTTTATTAATCAGAAAATACTGCAGAGTGTGCCAGAGGTCCATGTGTACAAATCGATAGATACAGTTTTCGATGAAAATGAAGTTGTTCCTCCTCATCAATTAGAATTAAAAGTAGTAACTTCAATATTGCTTCTACGAAACTCGAAGAAGAAGCCAAAAATACGGTACTAGATTAAGAATAAGAACTTGGCATCCTCATTTCATTTAGGTAGGTAGGTAGGTAGAAGTGGCCATTCCAGTTACTTCTGAAAAACCAATTAGCACTTAATTGTTCCTTTCTGATACCACGACTCGAGTGACCTATTTCATGTTGTCAGATGTTATAGGTGGGTGTTCTCTTTTCTTCACTCTCCCCAGGGACTCAGTACTAGAGCCACCCTGTGAGATTAAGAAGGTTGATCAGATCTCCTATTTTGCTTTCCGCAATAAAACCTATATTGCTGGGGAAAGCTTCACCTAAAGTTCGGAATCTGACTCTAGCTAATGCTGGACATCTGCAAAGGAAGTGTTGAAGAGTTTCTGCCTCATCCTCATCCTTGCAACTGCGACAGTGGGGATTGAAAGGAATATCTAGCTTGGCAGCGTGGCTTCCTATTGGTCAGTGATCCGTACTGATGGCTACTACTCTTGCTATATCTGTGCGGGATCTGGTTAAGTGTTTGGTTTTATTAATATTATACGCGGGCCACGTTTTCCTTGAGGTCGCACAGGTATTTGGTCTATGCCACCTTTCAGTCGCTCTGGCCCGAAAGTATGAATGGATCAAAGGATCCTGTCGAGATTGGAACCTTGCCTTGCCAGTTCATCGGCTCTCTCATTTCCATCTATGTTACTGTGACCAGGAACCCATAGTAGAGAGATCGAGAACCGGTTATCTAAGTTTCAAATTTCGTTTCGGCATTGTTCCACCAGCTTAGAACAGATAGTGTCCGCCACCAAAGCTTTGATAGCGGCTTGACTATCCGTGAAAATGGTGACTTTTGTTTTGGTCGTATGAATGTTATTAAGGGTTTTAGGCGCTTCCCAAATTGCAAGCAGCTCTACTTGAAAGACACTAGCGTATTTAGGGAGACCATAAGATTTTGATATTTCTAGATCTTCTGAGAAAATTCCTGTACGTATTCCGCAGTTCATTTTAGACCCATCAGTGAAAATTCCTATATCATTTTCCCTTTTCTTTAAGCCACGCTTCCAATCGGCCCTGGCAAGAAAACCTACTTTAGGCTTTTTTTTTTAAGTTCAGTTTAGGGGTGATATAATCGGTTGTGCTTGGCAGCAGTTCATTTGGAAACTGACCTATGATATTCCCGTGGCCATATGGTCTGGAATACCTGAAGCCAGTTTCTCTTAGTCTGACTGCACTGCAGGACACAACGTATTTTATGTACAAATCGGGAGGAAGGAGATTAAGGATCACATTTAGAGCGTCAGTAGGGTACGATCGCAAAGCACCTGTGATTCCAATTCCCGCTACTCTCTGTATTCTCCAAAGTTTGGTAATATTGTATGTCCTATTTACCGCTGGCCTACGCTATGTTTAGTTTCCAGCTGAGCTTAGTATCAAGTATGATTCCTAAGGATTTGGCAATATTAGTGAGTGTGAGTGTTTGATCTTTTAGCTTCGGGAGATTAAAGGTTGGTATCTTAGTTTTTGTGGTAAAGAGCATCATCTCCGTTTTGGCGAAATTAACACATAGACCGCAGCTTGTAGCCCATGTACTAATCCTACCGAGAGCACGTTCCATGATTTCACTGATCACGGAGAGATAGATCCCCGATACCAGAACAACTAAATCATCTGCATACGCAACCACTTTGCTCCCGTCTTTTTCAAGGCTTAGTAAAATTTTATCTATGACTAATAACCAGAGTAACGGAGAGATGACACCTCCCTGGGGTGTTCCTCTATTTACATTTTTGGTTAAACTTGATTGTCCCATATTTGCTTGGATGACTCTCGATTCAAGAATTGATACAATCCACTGACTAAGGCATGTTTCCACATCTAAGTCGATCATATAATTTTTAATGGTTTCTGTTCGAACATTATTGAAAGCTCCTTCAATATCTATGAACGTGGCTAAAGGATATTGTTTGTAGTGAATGGTTTTTTCTATCGTACGCACTACCTCGTGAAAAGCCGTATCGGTTGATCTTCCTTTGAGGTAGGCATGCTGAGATTTGGATAGGCGCATCATGTCCATTTTCGATCTAATATGGTAATCCAAAATGCGTTCGAGGGTCTTAAGTATAAAGGACAATAGACTGATCGGTCTATAGTCCTTGGCAAATTCGTGATCTCTCTTGCCCGCCTTGGGAATAAATACTACACGAACATGTCTCCATGCTTCGGGTACATGATTACGTGCAATACAATTTTTGAAGATTGTCACCAACCATGGTGACAATACGGAGAGAAGCTATTTATGGCCCATTTAATTTTCTCCTCCGTGATAATGGATGACAATTCATTAAAGGATGTGGAACCCAGATCATCAGGAATTGCAGATTCGCTAAATTGTTTTCCGCATCCTGGAAAGTGTGTGTTTAATAAAAGCTCCAGGGATTCTTCGCTAGACTCCGTCCAAGTACCATCCATTCTTTTAATATAAGAGGAATTGGAATGGACTTTGGATAGTATCCTTCCCAGTCTTAAAGAGTCCCTGGTACTATCAATTGATTGACAGTAATCCATCCAAGATAGGGTCTTCGTTTTCCTAATGGATTTTTTATAGAGTTTTAGGCAGTCTTTGTATGGCTGCCAGAACTTGTGTTTGTGGCAGATATTGAAGATTACTCTAGTCATTTTCCTAAGATTAGACAAGTCTTCATTTTGAAAGCAACATTCATTGCTTTCTGGAAAGTTTTAACCTTATGATCAATTTCTAAGGTTGACTGTACTTCCAAGTCAGGTATTTGGCGTAGTTTTGATTGGAATACGTGAATAAATTTATCCCAGTCAATTCTTTTAGGATTTCTGAATGGTTTTTGGGTTTCGGATTCCAGGTTTATATTATAGGTAATCCATCTATGATCAGAAAAAGAGTTCAGATCGGATACCAACCAGTTATCTATCCTGAGGGTGTTATTGTTTGTTACCAAGGTAATGTCGAGAACTTCTTCCCAACCATTAAAGTTTTCCGAGCTTGGAAAAATAAAGGTTGGTTTGTTACCGACATTACACACATAGAGATTAGTATTTAGAATAAAATCAAAAAGACACTCACCTCGTTCGTTATTTGCCGAACTTCTCCAAAGCGAATGTCTTGCATTTGCATCGCAGCCTAACACCAGGTCGGCCTTACTGTTGTTGATCATCGATGTAAGCTGTACCACCTCATCGGGTGGTGCAGGTTCATCGTGAAACATATATGCCGATGACACAAATACCGATTTTCCACTTGTAAGCTCTAACTTGACTATTGTCAAATCAGAGGAGCTGAGGCTAGAACAGATAAAAGCATATATGTTTTTCTTAATTAGAATACACGATCTTCTCTTACCACTGTCTTTTTTATAGAAGAGACTATATTGGCTGTCGTTTAGACCCAGCACGGCCGACCCCTTAGCCCAAGCTTCTTCAATCAAGCTGATGTCATTATGTTCCTCACGGAGGAAAATTATCAAATTATCCGAGGAGCACCTAGAGTGCCTCAAGTTAATTTGATTTACCTTTAACATCAGCTTGAAATTGTGCAATTTTTCCTGTGTCGTTATTTGTTGTTGCTGGTTCATGTGGTGAGGCATCTTCCTTGGCATCATCATTTTCATCGACAACCATATCGTCTATACGGTTATCTTTGAAAATTTTAACCTTCGCATGCCTCACAACTTTACAGTCCGCGATTTCTAGTGCCTCAATGCTTTCTTCATTGATGGACACTAGACAGGTCATACTGTTTTCGATCGGTCACGTTCGGTAGAAGTACCGGCTACCTCATTTTTTGCAATCTTGCCTAAAATGAAGTTGGCCTTGTTGTACCTCTCTTTTCAAACAACGTTTTCCGACTTCCTTTTGCGTTTTGGTTTCAAGTCACTGTGACTGGCAACCAGAGTTTCCTTTCCTTTATCGTTTGTTAGAAGAAGAAGAAGTGTACTATGGCTGGTACTCGCTGCCCTTTCAAACATGGTTGTGTGAAAACAGATGTACTAAGACTGGTACTCTCTGAACTTCCCACAATAGTCTCCTGACTGGAGAGAAGTAGCTCATCCTCTGACAAGGACAAGCTTGCTAATTTAATGTTAGTTTCTTTTTCAAAATTCATATTTTAATCCCACGAGTTGCGGAGAAAGGAAAAGTCACCCGTGGCAGAGATCCGCAATACCACGGGAAGGCTTGCTTGAAGCTGGAGGTCGCCAAGTATCCAGAGTTCGCATACTTGAGGTTAGTTAACCCACTAACCATTCATACTTTGGCGCATGCTGTTCCACCCTGTAATTTGGGATTTTTTTTTCAAGGTTTACTCCTTTAGCGCCGTACTTTAGCCTAGAAGAATCTAGTTTACCAGTTACCACCGCGGAGAGGTAGTACGTACGCTTGCGAAACCACATTGGAAAACCATCGAAAGGCTACCAAGTGATTACTTCTACTTCACCTGTTGCCTAAAACATGACCAGCACAACAAATGAAGTATCCATGCTGTGAACCACAGTCGCCGATCACCCTCATTTAATTTAAGTACAAATTTCAATTGATTGTGGAAAAGGCGAACATATCTTTATTTCAAGAATACCTCAACAGCAAGGAATGTATTTGTTTATACTTCATCAGAAAAGACCACCGAAATATTGTTTACAAAGAAATAATTGTAATATAAGTATAGTTTAAATTATAGTATTGTTGATTTTGTTACTGTAGTGGAAAAAAACATTAGAATATTTTTGATAAACCAATTTTTTTCAATTCGATTCATAAATCAAACTTCATTGAAATAAATTCGATACATTTTGTGGTTGACCCGGACAGTATATTATATTATATGCAAATATCTACATGATACATCATAGTGTCAAAACTGTCAACTGTGAATACATTCCATGTATGGATAAGTAATAGGTATACATAATTTGCCTAGATTTATTTTAAACTAAACGGTTTCGTATTTTGTTGAAATAATAATTAAAAATTACTTTTTTTTATTAAAAAAATCTTGTTTTTTTGTTATTAATTATATTATATTATAAAAATTATAATTATATAAAAAAATAAAATAAAAAAAATATCAAAATATCAAAAAAATATCAAAATATTATCTTACTAATTAATTTTTTTTCCAACTAAAAGCGCAAAAAACCAAATGCGATAAATCAAAAAAAAATAAAAAGAATTTGACTCAAAAGAGAATCGACAAAAAAAATTGATTGAATGAAAAAAAAAACGAAGCACACAAAAAATCACGAAAAGTGTGCCTTCAAAATCGTGCTCTTGTGTATTATAATATCATAGATATTATGTATCTTTTTATAGTTTACACAAATAAATTCACTATTAGATACAAATTATTTGATTAGCTTTTATATTATTGTTACATTTTTAATTTATTTTATATTTTAGGACTAAAATAATTCTTTTAATTTTTATCTATATTTTTAAAATTATAATTAACACTAGATATATCAACTAAGTATAATGTTCACTCAGCAAACTTCCTTTTGAAATTGAAAATTTAAAATTTAAACACAATGACATCACCACTATATAGGTATTATGATAATTGAAAAGGGAACGAAATAGAATTCATCAATTTTTGAATTAAAAATACTTTTATTTCAAAGTAGGATAAAGTAAAAATACTCTTTAAAGTAATTTTAAATAGTTTTTACTCTAATGTTAAAGGAATCGAAATTTTTAATTTTCGAATAGAGTAAATATACCTTAAAATAAATAACGAGGAGTATTACTCTATTTTCGAGCTAAACTACTTTACTAAAATTATTTAAACACCACTTTGATGTTAGTAAAATTGCTCACTGCTCTACCTCGTTTTTACAATGTAGGCATATAGCAATATACAGACTACAACTGTTTTTTGGTAAATTCCGTTAATCCGTTTCGGCACTTCGGTCTACAGATTTTTCGTTTCGTTGTGTGGTCTAAGAGATGTGACTGATTGACTGGAAACTTTGTAGAAATATTGTTTTTTGGCATAGAAGATCACTGGTTTGTTTGGTTTTTCACTGGTTGATCACTGGCTTTTGACCCTTCTATGGCCTTAAAAAAGGTGAAAAACAAATTTTTATTGAATTCCAATGACCCGATTCGCCAAGCCGGTCACTTTCAAAGGAGGGTGCTAATATTTAAAAAAACTTAAAACCAAATTTCGTTCAATTCTGTTAATTTATTTTCGGTACAAATAGAAAATAATGATAATATGAAATTAAAAGAGAAAGTAAGAACTTCGGCGCGATGTGTTCTCTCAGATTTTCTGATACCCAAAAGTTTTCTTGATCAGGACCCAAGATGTGTATATTCGATTTGAACCAAATTGGTCATGTAGTTTCTGAGATACAGGTTTTAATTCAAATTAGGGCTTTAGCGAAAATTAGGTCCTCTAAGATTGCTAAAGATAACAATATATCAGGAATCAACATGTGTACAAAATTTGCACCAGTTGACTCAGTAATTTCTGAGATAAAAAATTTGGTTCAAAGCAAAGCTCGCACAGAAGGCACGTCCCCAAAATTTTCTAATAAGAAAAACAGTTTTTATGGAACATGTGTCTTAAGTTTGAACCGAAACTGCCCAGTAAATTCAGACATATAAATTTCCGTTAAAATAATAGCTCCGTCGGGGAAGTATGTACAGTAAATTTCGCGGAAAGTGCTGACATTGATATTCAAAGTGTGTTCAAAATATCAGCCCAACCGGAAGTGAGTCTAAGATGCCTGAATAATTTTGCACATTGTGACATATGCCACGGTAAGCTTATAAAAATAAAATATAAACACTAACTTTATTTACATTGTAAATATCAGTATTTAGTAGGTTAAAAATATTATTGTTTGCACATATTTAAAATTTTAAACAAAAATAAAAAAAGATTTTTAAAAACTTGCTTTTTGAACGGGTGCCACAAATAATGTGTTGCTAAGTGTCCGTAGCAATATTAACTGCACTAAAAAGGTGAAAATAAATATGCTAAATTCAAGCTACCTTAGAAAATTCTATATGGTCATAACATCTAACCTGTAGCATCAAGAAAGAATGTTAGTTATAAGTCAGCAACAATACAAGTTAATCAATATACTATCAGTCAGTACGATATAGCAGATGTCGACGAAGTCACCATTTTTCCACCAGAGTTCTGAAGCTCACTGACTTGATCCGGCTGGATCACCAATTACTTTACCAATTACTTTACTTTACTTACTACGTAACTTCGACTTGTCAAAATTTTGCAACAGATTCTCTTTTTCGTTTTAAATGATTTAATCATCATTCTTAATTCATCACTTCTTAAAGATCAATTATTCGGAACAATTTTGAAAATTTTGCAATTAATTGAAATTTAAATCTTATTTTTTATGTATTGGTGAAATGTTTGATTTGATTATTTACTTACTAATATCATAGAGTAATCATATAAGTAGAGTATTCACGTAGAACAAAATTTGCTAGTCATTTTTTCAAATATCAAAATTCTGTATTCACTCAAAATAATATTACTCAATTTTTAACTGCTTATAAGTTGCGCGCAATGTATTTTGTACTCATAAATAAAAAAATACCTACTACCTATGAACATATTATTTATTTGTAATTATGCTGCCAATAGAGTCAACGATATAAAAGTTGTATGCATACGTACTCAAAAATGTATATATGCGAATGTGCATGCTACAGTATATACATATACTTCTTTATTTCTACTTTACTTATGTGATAAAAATTAAAAATTATACAACGTGTATAAAAAAATATACATTCATTTAAAGTCCTTTCAATAGACCACAAATAATATTACTAATCAAAGTATTGAATTTTTTTTTAGGAATTGAAAGAATTCAAGATTATTGCTGTATTTTATATTCTATTGCTTTAATTTTTAAAATTTGAGAATTAATATTTTTATTACGAAATTTGTGATTTCGAACTTTATAGAAGAAAGGGACAAAAAAATTAATATTGGTTTTGTAAAATTAAAAATAATTCAAATTGATTTCTATTGAAAAGTATACTGAAAAGTAGGTACTTACATGTATTTTTAAATTTTCAGCAATTTTGGTTTTGTTAATTTTGTCTGTTTCTTACCGTAGATAATAATATGAATTGTATATATATATGAATACATAATATAATTATGAATACTTGTTTGTTTGTCTACAAGCTATAAAAATTTAAAAAAGTAAGTAAAAAAAATAAAACTGGACATTTTATTCTTTATATGGATTGTTGGCTCTTTTTATTTCTTCAGAAATCATTTCATCTGAAATAGAAATACGATTTTTAACCAACTTCTGAGAAAAGAAAACAAAACGGTATTCCGTACAAAGTTCAGGATTTGTAATGCATTACTAATAAATTTTATTCTTTTATTATCATTATTTTTAAAAAATATCTGGATTATGTGATGCTATCATTGACTTATTATTGTATGGATACAATTTCATTCATTATCTTTGCGATTAATTGTGCTTTTTTGTTTACATTTTTCTATATATCTTTTATTAGATATGTAAATGTATGGTGAACACATATACGATATACTCTTCATATAAATCAAAAGTACATAGGTATGTAAATACTTTTCAAATTATCAAACAATGCCTCTATACTCCTAGCCTAGTCACTGGGAGAGCAAAACTTTATACACAAAACTAAAACAAAACTTAAAACGAAATCGTAATTCGATAAAATTCCGAAAAAATCATTCTTTGAATAGGCTAGAAGTATAGAACCATTGTATGAAATATTCTCCTCAATAAATAAAAAAATTTGAGTAAAAATAATTGAGTTTCGAAAATTATATTTATTTTTTTTTTTTACACTCTACAGTAACTTAGGTAGAATCACCTTTTCGTGCTTAATTAAGTACGGTACTGCAATTTTACACTACAATCTACAATATTTCGAGTATTTATTTAACAAATTACTGGCTTATCAACTCATTAAATGTGGAAAACTACTGCTATTGTCAGGAACTAAGCCTTCTTAGAATTTAATTTGTTACCAGATTATACTCTCAATTATTTTCTGCCATTTTATTATATCCCAATGACAAAGGGTACTGGACCAGGTCGAAAAATCCATAAAGCATTTTTTTTTTGTCTTCAACGGGAATCGAACTTGGGTCCTTTCGGTTGCAAGGCAGGCGCTCTACCTACTGCGCCACCCAGCGTATATATTTGAGTGTTTTGGGGTATTGATTGAAAATGGGAAGGCATTTTCGTGTTTTGAGTAAAAATGGGACAGCATTTTTAGATGAAAATGATTAACAAATATTGTTCTACGTGAATACTCTACTTATATGATTACTCTATGCTAATATATTGAAACAAAATAAAAAGGCGGTATAATTCAATACAAAACATTTAACGTATATTATATTATATAATTGAATCCATATTAAATACCTAATAATATATTGTATTAATTGAATTAATCAGTTTAAAATATTATTGCATTATTACATATACAAATACTCACATTTTACATGTTGTTTATTATTATATTATTATTCTCGATTGAATTACACAATTACAAGATTTGTACATTAATCATACGATCAGTATTATCAACACACTAACATTTTATAATTTGCTTAATTATTTAAAAAAAAACAAAAACAAAAATAGTATCATATACTATTAATGACCCCGACATTAATCTACAAATGTAAGTGCACTAAAACTTATGCCTATAAACAAAAATAAAAAAAAAAAAATTAATAATTTGTTGGATAGTTCTGGTATAATACTTTAAAAAAACAATTTATAATATGTAATACAATGAAATTTTTAATATTGATCTTATACATGCAATTAAAATTAGTGCAATACATACATATATTTATTATCACATTATATTGTAATTGTAATCACTGTGCATAAACATAAATATATAAAAGTGCACACAAAATACAAGTTAACTTTTAATTATCACTTTAACACTATTATAGTTCTGTAAAAAAAAATAATGAAAAAATAGAAAAATATAAACAAAAACTTGAATGTTAAATTAATTTTACTATTAAAAGTTTTTCAAAATGAAAATATTTATGTAGGCTTATGAATTAAAATTAAAAACAAAATAAAAATGTCAGAATATCAGAATGTCAGGATATACTTGTAAATATTGACCCTTATCATCCCCTTATTCACTTCACGTATTTTATTGATTCCGCTTATATTTCCAATGATGAGCCTTTTTCCCAATTTAATTTTGGTAAAGCTGATTTTGATAAACTAAATAATTTTTATGACTCCTATGATTTTGCCCCCATTTTTAGTATCTCTAACTATCTCTAAATTTTACTCAAAGGCTTCTCACTCTGTATACCAAAAAAAAAAGTGTACTCAAACTCAAGTCCTCCATGGTTTACTAGAGAAATTAAAAAACTTAGAAATAAGAAAAATAAGGTCTGGACTAATTACATAAAATCTAATACCCCAATTAATTATAATAACTTTAAGCTCCTCTTTGATCAATTTAAATTGTTAGTTGAAGAAAGTTATAATATTTATCTACAAAATACATCTTCTAATCTCTTAACCAATCCAAAACTTTTTTGGAAATTTGTCAACATAAAACGAAAATGTGACCAATTCCCAAGTTTCATGAAATTTAATAACACACTCAGTAACGACCCAAAAATTATCTCACAATACTTTCGTGACTTTTTTATGAGTTCTTATTCTTCTCTTTTTAATGTAAATATTCATGAATTTAATCACATGGATGAGTTCGCGAAAACCACTTTACCCTCCTTACTCATAAGCGAAACTCTCGTTATAGACCACTTAAAAAAACTTGGTGATAATACATCTCCCGGTCCGGACGGTGTCCCAGAAATTGTTCTAAAAAGATGCTCAAGATCTTTATCTTTTGCTCTGTCTAAAATCTTCAATCTATCAATTTCTGCAGAAATTTTTCCATCTGTCTGGAAAAATGCCTTCATTAGACCTGTTCACAAAAAAAATGAGAAGAACGAAGTAATTAATTATCGTCCAATTGCCAAACTATCTTGCATTCCTAAACTATTTGAATTAATCGTTTTTGATCAAATGTATCACCATTGTACTTGCTTCCTTATACCAAATCAGCATGGATTCGTAACTAATTTAGTACACAGTATCTAATTTAGTTGAATGTACTTCTACATTTATTAACAATATGGAGAATGGCTTTCAAACTGACGTTATCTATACTGATTTCAGTAAGGCTTTTGATCTGTTACCACATAGTGTTATTTTATATAAATTAATAAAACTAGGATTCCCCAATTGTTTCTTGTTTTCCTTCTTTCTTAATCACTAATTTAAAATTGTAGTACTAAAATATTCCCTAACATTAGATTTAACCCACCAAGTTATTGACTAATTCATTCCGTTAATTTATATTCTTTTGAATATCAATTCTTTCTCCTCTTATTACACAGATATCATGATTGGACTCAAGTTTAGCGTATCAGCTGTTGCAGATGCAGAGCCCTGATATTTTGTCATTATAATAAAATTTCATTCAAATTATTTTTATAAATTTAAATTTATTTTGCAAACATTTAAAACCGGTTCTAATTTTGTATTACACTCTATTATTTGTTATATGAATTGAAACTTATATGATATGATTTTGTTTCGTTTTTATTTTCATTATTCTAAATATTTTGTTTTTTTATTTTGTCTTTTTTCTTGCATTCCTCTTACTTTTTTTTTTTGTTATTGTGTATATACTTTTGTCTTTTTTTTTATTTTTTTATTAAATATTATTGTAAGATTAAATTCATTATTGTAACTTGTTTGATTTAAAGATAGTAATAAATAAAATAAATGATTACGATCAACAAGATACAGGGACAGTCTATTAAGTACTGTGGAGTGGACTTAAGATCGCCAAGTTTCCCCCACGGACAAAATCTTAGCGATCTTATGTTTCTTGCTCAAGGGTGGGTTTACCCAATAATTTTCTTTTCCTGTACCCAATAATATTCTTGCTCCTGAAGGTGACCCCAAAAATGTTTCTTATAATCAAGTTTTATTTTAAGATACAATCAAAACAAAATATTATTTTATCGTCCGTTAATTCAATTTGATTCCATCCGTTAATTCATTTATCGTTTTGTTTTTTCGTCTTTCTGCTTTTTGTCCTTTTAAGTTTTCTTTTCCACTTATAACTTCTTACTAAATTTGTTGTTGCTTTCAATAAAATTTTGTACTGCTGTTTTTTTAACAATGAGAAACGTATGAATAACTATTATTAAATAATTAAATAATACAGTCAAAAATTAACTAATATAAGTATATAATTAACTAATACTAATAATTAATCTAACATAAGTTCTATCCTAAGACAAAATTAAGAATTTAATATTTGAATATTATAGTAATAAAAATGTTTATTACTAATACCTATAAAACAAGTTTCTTACTAACATAGAAATAAGCAAATATAAAGTTGACAAAAATGTATCTTATTACAATTCCAACCCAAAAAGCAATTTTTATCTTTAGCTGTATCAATTCGTATTCGCTCAGTTTGTGTCTTTGTCGCAAAAAAATTACATAATATGAACATTTAAAAAAAATGTTTGAATATAAGCAATATTTTCTATTTCATCAGTTCAATTTTATTCACGGAACAACCTACAACAGCCAACCAATCACCAATGCTTCCTAAAGAAGAAGCATCAAATAATATTAACCGTTTCAAATTAAAAACAAAGAAAGTTCCTAAGAATTTCCCAATATCTCGGGCAACGCCGGGTAACTCCGCTAGTATATACCATAAAAATTAATTTTGAATTCTATTTTGAATTCTATATTAATTTGACTTTTTAAAATTATAAATAACAAATTTGTGAACAAAAACTAAATGAAGAGCTAAAAACTAACTAAACTTGAAAGAGGAGTAGCTAAGTATCAAATGTAAATCTAAACTAGATGGCAATCAACCATTAATCAAACTTCATCAATTTGTATCAGCGTGGCCGGATTAATTTAATTTAACTATATATAATTATTTTATTGAATTTTTAATTTTACTTAATTTTTTTTTTTTTTTTTTATGCATAGCCAAAACACTAGGTGGGAACCTTTTATACCGATTGGTACGTTTGGCTAGGATGGGAAAGGAAAATTTGGAAAGGAGGATGGTAAAAGGGAAGGTGTTAATGTTCGTCTTGAATTTGTTTAGGTCATAAATATAAAATTTGTCATGTTTTGGGAACACATAAGATGGAATTTAGTTCCACATTCGGGATGTTGAAGTTATAAACGAATTTCCATAACATGTCTTTTACCATCTAGGGATTTTAATGGTGTAGGGATCAGCACATGCTGCCCTTCGTGTTTCGCGGGGGAAACGCTTAAGTGGAGGTAATACAGATTTAATTTCCACTGAGCATGTGCCGATGCCTACGAGATATCTATAAAAAAGTGAGAGAGCTCCGACTATACGACGATGTCCAAGAGGAGCAAGATGGACTGTCACATTTGGGTCGTTGATTAGACGAATAGCCCATTTTTGGACTTTTTCCAAATGTTTTAACGCAATACTAGAGGCGCCAGCCCATATGTGAGAATTGTACTCCATTTTGGGTCGTATGAAAGCTTTATAGATTTTCAAGAGGTCACAGGGGGAGAAGTAAGCCTTGCAGCGGCTAAGAAAACCTAAACATTTGGCTGGGTTTTTTGCAACATATATGATCATTCCAGATCATTTTTCGATTAAGGTGCATACCTAATATGCTTAAGCTTTCAAACCGCTGAAGTTTATCTTCCTGAAACAAAAGAGTAGGATCAAAAATGGCAATTTTTCGGGAGATTGTACAGCTCTGAATTTTAGAAGAGTTAAACTCGACTCTGTTTTTTATGCCCCGATTAGCTATTGCGACCAAATCGTGACTGAGGGAACTAGTCATGATGTCTCTTTTGGTAAACACAGCGGTGGATGTAGCTTCAGATTTTTTATGAAAATCGTAGGAGGTTACTAGGGTGCTGTCGTCTGCAAAGCTGTGGATTGGTTTGGAGCAAATCATTTATAAATATAAGGAATAGGGTAGGTGAGAGAACTGATCCTTGGGGAACACCAGCGTTTATTTGGAATTGATCGGATTTAAATCCGTCAACTAAGACTTGAATCGTACGATTCGAGAGGAAACTTTCAATCCATTTGAGAGAAGAGAGACCCAGGCCTACTGCTTAACATTTTGCTAATAATGCGCTATGCCATACTCTATCGAAAGCTTTAGAAATATCTAGAGCCACAATATTTGCTTCACCCGAATTGTGCAAGCAAATATTTAGTATTCTCGTTAAGGTATGTCATTAAATCACCGGTGGACCGGTGGGATCTAAATCCATATTGCCTATCGTGGACCTAGGAAATAGCGAAGGCTATATGTCTTAGAACCATAGCAGGGATGCCATCGGGACCGGTAGACTTTCTGATATTCAGATTCTTAAGTACCTTAACAACGGCACGAGTTCTGAAGTAGACTCTTCCGAAGGATGAGTTACTTATAGGAACTGAAGGTGGATTTTGAGTCGTTGGGGGAAGAGTGGAATTAGCAGAAAACAATTTGGCAAATAAATTTGCTTTTCCAACCGAATCTGATATTATTTTGTCATGGTCTATTAGTGGCGGAAATGAAGTTTCGCAAAAGTTATGCATGACGTTTTTAGCAAAGGACCAAAAGGTTCTGCTAGTGTTAGGGAGATATAAAATTTCTCGTTTCAACCTTTGAGTATGTAAAAACTTCTACTGGTTAATGACCTTTTTACAATTATTTCTGACGATGTTGTAATTCTTCCTTGATTCCTCTGACTTATTGGCCATGAGATTTCTAAATTCCACCTCTTTTTCTTTAATAGCTTTCCTACAGACGTCGTTGAACCACGACGTGGATGATTTTTTTACACTTTTTAACGAGTTAGGAATACAAATTTTCATACCTAACTTAATCGTTTTGCTAACAATGTCTGTAGCAAAGTCGACATTTTTATGTTGGAAACACAAGGACCAATCAAAGCTTGTTAAAAACTTGTTTAGACCATCCCAGTTGGCTCGATTATAATGCCAGATCAATCTTTTGGGATGTACATTTGGGTTGATCAATGTGCTTGTAAAGAAACTGACATTTACAAGACAATGGTCAGATTTCCCAAGTCCAGAATTAACGAAGGTGGAATATTTCTCGGGATGAGAGGTCAGAAATAGGTCTAAGAGATTCATTTTATCGCCAATCCGGTCCGGGGTTCTTGTTGGACTTTTTACAAGTTGAGAAAGGTTGTGTAAATTAGAAAAAAGTTCAACTTGCGTGCCTTCGGGAGTATTGCGACTAGAATGTTTGAGCCAGTTGATATTATGAACGTTAAAATCTCCGGCTAACCCAATTTCAGATTCTGGATGGTTTTCCAAAATCGTGTTAATTGTGTCACATAGATTATCTGATTCCACAATAGTTTCGGGCCCACTTAATTGAGGTGATCTGTATAGAAAACAGAAGTGGATGATGTGCTTTCCAACATGGATTTTTACCCATATTTAGTGGAACAATGGGTTGGAGCTCTTGAAATTGTGAAGAGTATTGTAAGCAACATCAGATCGTATATATAGGGCGACTCCTCGATGGGGAACAAAAAGTGGAACTAGTGAATATTTATTAATGTTGAAATTATTATTATTAATGTTGAAATTATTGAATTTAATTTGTGTTTTATTGTTTAATTGTTTATTTATTTCGGATTAATTTAATTTAACTTTATATAATAAGTAGATTACCCCGGGTACATACCCGGCCGGCAAAAGAAAGAAATTTTTCTGTGAAACGGCACAATAAAATGATTTATACAATTATATATACATGTGACACGTTGAAAGTATCTGACAACAATATATAGAATAGTAATATTAATAGCAAACCACAAAAAAATAAAAAATGTTCAAAATTTTAGATTAATATTAATTTTAAAATAAAATAAAAAAATATCACATAGCATTAAACTTTTTTTGTAAGATTTAATTTGTTTTTATTGTTTTTTTATTTCTCGAAGGAAGGTGAAAGCCTCGAAAAATACTAAGCAGACCGTGCACGTAGGTACTTAGCTATGTGGAACTCTAACCCACTAAAACCACCGAAACCCTTTACCCATAACTAATATTATTAACCGATTAATTGATTGTCGCGTTAATTGGGAAAACGTGTGTCAGAATGTTATTAAAAAATAGTTTCCGAAAACTTTATTAAACCATTAATCATACCTATGGGTTAGTACCGTTTCCCAATTATTATGAGTGAGTTTTAAAATTCATCATATAGGAAACAATTGGATAAAATGAAGTATTCTAGACCTGGTATGCAACATTGTCATATTGTCAACCTCCTGGCATGCAACATTGTCAGTTACAGTATCGTTGTCAGTACTTTTCCCCTGTCCTGCTAAAATTTTAGTTTTTAGAACAGTGGATTGTGTAGAGCTGACCATGGGTAAAGGTAGGTTGAGGGAGATAAATTCCGACCCTTTGAAAAGTTTGGCCTGTGATTTATTGATTGATATTGCATATGCAAGACTTACTGGAAATTGATGTCCAATAAATTCTTATAAAATAATTTTTATTCTATATCTAATATCTTTTGTATTTTATAAATAAAAGAGTTAATTTTATAAAGATTAACTTAAAACTTTGAGCAATTTTTATTTTTTTATGGATTGCTATTAATATTATTATTCTCTACATTGTTTTTAGATACTTTAAACATGTCAAATGCATCAAAAATTCCATTTTCGAAGTACTTCAAATTACTTTGAAATAATTTTAAATTGAAAAAGGAATACAACTAATGAAATCATATAGATATATCTCAAGATTTGCTATACGGTTTTTATAATAATTTATTTAACAAAAAAAAAAATTTTGTAGGTAAGTTAAAATGTCTAACATGGGGTGAAATTTTAAATTGAAATTTCTAATTAAAAATTTAAAAAAATATATAATATTGCTTAGTTTTCTTTTAAATATCTATTATTGTAAAAAATAATAATGAACATCGGTTGTTAGATGGTTCAGATTTGAACCGTACTTTTTCAATCTGTAAATTAAACATAAATTATGTATTTTCAAATGACTATGTCATTAAAGAAATTATTCAACTGATGACTAGACTATTCATATTTATATAAAACTAGAACGGTTACTGAATAAACCTAATATTTTATGATTTTTCTTGTATGTACTTTAAATTTTAGTTTGATTATTGGCCGTCAGATGGTTTTTTATGTAGATTTTAATAAATATATAATTTTGCTCCTAGTTTTTTTTTTTAAATAAATTGTCAGTTTTATCATAAAGTTATAATAATATATTGTAATATCAAAAATAATCAAAAATATCAAAAAGTTATCAAAATTGGTGAAATGTTTAAAAATTGCTCAATATATAATGTTGCAACGAAGTTAGGTCTGTCATAGCTAAATTTTAGTTTTTGAAGAGCTTCGTTACAGTTTTCATCTGAAATCGACAAGTTATCCAACAAACGAAGTGGTTCTCCACTCAAGGACGCCTTCAAATTTTGAAACTTTTGTGCCGGGCTTAGATGTTCTTTACTATCAAAAGTACTGGTAAAGAGATCGATAAAGGTCTTTCACTCTTTCCAATTACCTGAAAAAATAGGAATTTTTACACATGGTAGATTTTCAATTTTTGAGTTTTTTGTGTTTAAGAACGCTTAAGAATTTCATTTTGTTCCTTTAAAATGGAGTTTATTGTCATTTGATTGTTTTCTGGATTTGATGTTGAAGGTTGATTCTGAACTGCTAATTTACGAATTTTTTCCGTTCAAAATGTCTTTAACTGCAAAAATAAATCTTCAAATTCAACATATTGCACGTCCGCTTCAGTTGTGTCATCAAGTTCACTGGATTCATTGTAAATTGAACAATAGTTGTTATATGATTGATTTAATGAATCCAAACGAACTTCTAAATCCTCTAATTTGAATTGAAAACTACCTGATATTGCCTTTTCAATATATGTGCTTAATCTTGTTAATTTGGCTCTTTCAATACCACGTTTTTTGTTTAGCAACTTCAATTTCGCGTCAGACATTTTTCACCTTAATGATTTATAATCGAAATAATTTGTGAAAGAATCAAAAGGTTCTAATTGATTGTTTTTTTTTTTTTTTATTTTTTTTTAAATGAAATTTAATTTAATTAACAAACTATTAATTTTTTAATAATAAATGAAAATTACAAAATTATAAATTCAAATTTTTGATTGAGAGCCACTGA
The DNA here is from genome assembly GCA_963942445.1 of Argyra leucocephala. Classification (NCBI taxonomy): domain Eukaryota; kingdom Metazoa; phylum Arthropoda; class Insecta; order Diptera; family Dolichopodidae; genus Argyra; species Argyra leucocephala. The sequence goes on from OZ012682.1 coordinate 27,545,211, forward strand.
AAAACATGTTGAGTCACTGTGTTCAAAATTAGCATGCAAATATTATTTTCGATTGAGAAACACTTAGTATTTATGTAGAATATGTATGTTGAAAATATGCACGTTTTTGCTGTATACCAAGAATGTTACAATATACATCTTTGTATTGATCAACGAATTAGAATTAAATGGAAGTGGCTATCCATACAAAAAAGTGTCCAATGTTTTGGGTATATTCCTCTCTTTCTTTGGTATTTCCTATTGTCAAAAAACAGAAATAGACGAATATATTCGTTCAATATATTTTCTCTCTTTTTAATGGAAATTATTTTGATAAATAAACAGGATAGTGCTCTGAATTTAATATGCCTCAATTTGTATGTATTTTGACTTAAATTTTTTTTAAAAATATGATGAGTAAAAATATCTAACAATAATGGATAAATTAATTAAAATTTATTATTAATATATATATGAAAAAAATATGAGAAATACAGCGCTTTCTAGTTTTGAATTTTAAAATATTTATTCTTTTTTTTAGATTTTAAATTCTTTTCTACAAGTTTTTTCAATAGATTGATTATAAATTTTTTTACATATTTGATATTTATTATATAAAATTATATAAACTTATTATTGCCGATTGTCTATCCTATATTTATAAATATGTAAATAATATGTTATTAATATATTTGTATCAAAACATTTTCTTTTTTCCACACCACCATTGAGGTAAAGAAATAGGAGCGTTTTTTTTAAAGTGGTTTCCCCAAGAGGCCTATTCCACTTCATTTTACAATATGGACTATGTGCAATCATTTTTTACACTTTTAAAGTTTCTTTTAGAAAATATAGATTAGTGCCCTTTGAAATGGATTAATTTTGTTAATTTATTTCTTACACTGTTTCTTTCATTATGTAGTTTTAAGGAATGATGTATTCGTGTATTAAAATAAATTTCTGCAATACTTTTTATTAATAAACAAAAATGATTTTCTAAAGGTTTTTGGTCAAACATATGATTATAGAAATTTTGAAAAATTTTAAAACCTATAAAATTTATAAGAACTTTGGAAATTAAACTATATAACAATTTTGTTTTTTTTAAACTATTCGTTTGTCGAAATAATAATTCGCAAAACTTACATATATCGACTACATCTTTAGAAGGGTAAGTTAAGTAACCTTCTGTTTTATATGAAATTAATGAATATTCCATTGTATTCATTTCCACGTCACTTGCTATGATTGCAGAAATACATATTGCACATTTCAATTTTGATTTCAGCTTATATACAACAAAGCCAGCAATATATTCTACAATATGTTCAGCACAAGCAGAAAGTGGTTGAAATTCTTCTACATTTTCTTCAAATTCAGATTCATTAAATAAATAAGATGCAAAATTATTTTTAATTGATTCATTAATTCTTAATATTGATGAAGTATTAAGCTCATTCGTCAATATTGGTATTTCCTCAAGTGGAATACAATTACCTATTCCATGGTCTCTTATTTCACAACGAACTAATAACCTTTTATAAGTTGCTTTGAACTGTTTTGAAGTGGGATTGTCATTTCTTCCAAGACGCATCCTTATTGAAGAAAAAAATAGTTCTATATGATCTTGACTGATCTTATAACTGGGAAGAAATTTAATTTTTTGACCAATTCTTTATACAGATCTTTGATATTTAACAAATCAATTACGAGACCATCAAATCCTGTGCTACGACTACCTGGTATAATCGAAAGAATATACGGTACTACTTCATCAATAAATTGAAAAATACCTAAAAATTATGGAAAAGTAGTATTAATTATTTTGAAGAGTTTAAATATTTTGAATTAACTTACATTCAAAATTATTTGGGTTCAAAGCTTTTTTTAAGTTTTTAGCTGATAGGTTGCGACTATTTAAAATATCAAAGCATTTATTAATATTTCTAAAAAATTTAATTGTGGCTTACCATCCCCTAAATTGAGGAAGATTTAGCCTTTCCAAACAAAACTGTAACGCATCTGCAACTGAATCGCTAAGTATTTGAGTAGCTAAACCAACCTTCATTTTACTATCATGGTATTTTATGTGACGCAATTTTAGTTTATTACCTAAATGCAGTAATTCATTTTGTTATAAGTTATGCAATGCTTCTACATATTCCCATTTTATTATATTTCCATCTTTGCATTCCAATATCTTCTTGTCACCTAAGGCATTTCTTAGCAGCTTTATTACGTGGCAGGGATCATAAAAAATTCTGATTTTTTTGTTATTTACAAGAAAAAAAGGTAAGTCCATTAAAATGTTGGCACCAGTTAATTTTTTTGCCTGGTTATATTCGATGCAGCACCATCAAATGTTAACGACACTACATCAATTCCAGTTTCCTGTATTTTCTCAATGCACTGAAGCACAAGCGTTGATTTTTGTTCACCATTGAGGCTATTTACTAGAAAATATGCAACTGGCAATTTCCATGACCCATTAATTGCAACAACCATAAAAACTAAGGCTTGTGTTGCTTTTTCCTCTACAAATTGAATTCCATTTCCTAAATCAACGTATCCATGAACCTCTTTCCCATCAAAATGTAAATGTGGTTTTATAGCAATTTCATCCATAATTAACGAGCAATATATAGTAGATGAAGAGTGTGCAACTGCCGATTCCAACGCCCGAAAAGATTCTTGCGTAAAACCAGGATCACCATTAAGTAACATATACCATTTTGAAATAGTTCGAGGATGAGGAAGACACGTGTCAAACACCCTGCGAATATAATCATACGATTTAGCGCTAAAAAAATTTAACGTTAACGCAAATTTTTTAAGAGCCGGTGAAAATTTTTGATTTTTTCTTGAACAATTCCTCTTTAAAATTTCTGTTGATAAAGAAGAAAAATTCATAACTTCACATACTTCGTCACTTAAAATGTTTTTCTTTTGTAACTCTACACACAGATTTTGCATATTTGAAATCTTCTTCTTTTTTCTTTTGACGTTTCTTTTTAACGAAGCAACTTTCTTTATTTCGACTTTGCATAACTTACGAAGTTGCTTTATTTTTTGTGTTTGATATATTTTTTTACCTATACTGGAATTTTGATTTGACGCAGTAGTTAGTTTTGAAGCAGTTGAATCTACTGAAGAACATAAAAGAATTTTTTTTGGAAAATTTATTGGGGACATTTCATTTCTCTTTTGAACTTGACATATTTTCTCAAAGGAAGAAATAAGTTATAAAACAAGTTGAATTAATAATGTTGTTTTTTATTTAATAATTTTTGTTAACTTCATTATATTTACAAATTTCAATAATTTACTTACAGTAGGTTTTTCATGAATATTTGTATAATTTGGTATGGAATTCGGTGGAATATGAAACATTTTATTTCCTATCCTTGTTTTTACTGCAAAATGGTTAGAGCATATTTTACTATGCTTTTTTAAATTTGGTATCCATTTTGCAGTTTGAATTCCTTCAATCCATCGTTGTTTCAAACCATCGTCTTTTGGGAAACTACAAATATATATATACTTTTTTTAAAATTATATCCAATATATTCAAATATATATATAATCCAATATATTCAAATATATACATAATCCAATATATTCAAAATAAATATTTAAAATGATATTCAAAAAAAAAATTTCTTTGTCCGGATATTTAAATTATCCTAATACTACACTGTTTTGTTTAGAAGTTTTTAAAAATTCAAAAGATGTAAAATATAATACTTACATATGTAAAGACACGTAATTTTCTTTTTCCAAATGAGACTTACAGCCTGGAATGATACAAATCTTCTTTTTACGTTCCATTTTTCCTTAAAATTTGTAATTTTTTAACAATTTATAATAAAAATCAAAAATTTTATTGACTTTTTTTAATATTTATTTGACAATAACAAATTTTATTTTTGCCTACTTCATTGCTAGTGTTCGTACTTTTTGAAAATTTCATATATCCATATATTACACACTACTGCTACATTTTCAGTATTTGAGAAACATGAATGATTTTTTTTTTTTTCAAATAATTTAACAGCAATACTTTTCTGTGTAATAATAGAATACGGTAATAAAGTAAAAGAAAGTTTAAATTGAAAAAACATTGTTATTTTTATTAAGATTATATTTTGATACCTTTTATTTTATTCATACTCAAAGATTTAACTAATTTTCTATTTAAAAAAACTATATTGGCCTAACACTGAAAAATTTTTTTTTTTGACAATTGGAAACCCAAACAAACCAAACAGAAAGAGAAGTACTAAAAAAATATGGACAAAATGTTTGTATTTTTATATGGGATAGTCACTTCCATTTAATTCTAATTCGTTGGTATTGATGTTGTTTTTAGATCGGATGACAAATTCACTGTTAGTTTTGAATTTTAAACAAATAATTGAATTTAAAATTTTTTTTTTTTTTTTAATGTGTAAGAGTTGAATGTGAATTTAAATGCAAAAAAAAGAAGAATGTTAAATATGTATTTAACATTTTTTGTAAATGTTTAATTGTTTTTTAGCTTAAACACGAAATTTTAGAACACTTATATGGTAAATTTCAATTACAAATTTCACAAGTTTTTGTGTTTTGACATAAAGGAAGTATAATATAGAGAAACTATGCGGAACAAAAAAAAATTTTTCAATATTTCTTAAATTTTACTTCACCGTAGAACCCCAGAGAAAAAATATATTTTATATGCCAAAATACCCCAGAGCGTAAATTATAATATCTCTTATAAATTATAATCTTTCTCTTGATTTTGTATATCGCATACGGATTCAATGATCTTGATAACAATATTGTAATTCCTTAATCCTTCATTATAATTTATATATGTGTGTCGTGTGATATGATATATATTCACACATACAATGATTTAATTTTTATTTTTCTGTGTTTGGGCAAAACAAAAGAACACCTGCAACAATGCAGTGTAAATTGTTTTTGTAATTTGAAATTTTTTGATTTTGTTTTTGGACTCAATTTGTATTCTTTATTAATTTAAATTTTAAAATAAATTGAAAAATTATTTTTGTACTATTTCGTTGAAGGGTCATTTCATAGGTATCATAGGTAACTTAGATATGTCTTGAAAAATAAAAAAAAAAATATATGGGTATGAATTGAATTTGTGGCTGTAAAATTAAAATTCTTAAAATAAAAATTTCACAAATGTGTATGTACATATATATTTTGCAATAGGTAGATATATGAATATTTTAAATAAAAGCGGGATTGAAGTTTAATAAAAAACTAATAAATATTTTAAATGCACATGTAATCCTCCTCCATCACGTCCAGAATTTTGTGAATTACACTCTTATAACACGCTTCGTACCTCTAGCCACACGGTTACATATTTTTATCTATGTACATGCAACAAGGTGTCTGGTTTGGGATCGACAGGGAAACATTATTGGAAACAGACCCGGCAAACGTTTAAAGGACTCCGATTTAAGAATTTGCAGTTGGAATGTAAGAACACTCTATCATCCAGCTGCATCTAACAAAATTGAAAATATTCTCTCGCAGTATAAATCAGACATTACTGCGATACAGGAAATCCGATGGAAAGGATCTGGCATGTTAAAAAAACGAACATGCGATATATATTACAGCTGCCACGAAAAACATCACATATTTGGATGCGGATTCGTAGTGGGAAAACGGCTTAGAGGAAACGTCATTGATTTTACACCGGTTAATGAACGTCTAGCCGTCATCCGTATCAAAGGCAAATTCTTCAACATCAGCTTAATATGTGTGCACGCACCAACCGACGAAGCGGAGGACTCAATGAAGGATGAATTCTACGACATCTTAGATAAAACATATGGGTCCTGTCCTGAGTACGATGCGAAAATCGTGCTTGGAGACTTCAATGCTAAAATCGGTAAGGAAGGAATTTTCGGCAAAACTGTTGGTAACCATAGTCTTCACCCCACCACCACAGATAATGGATACCGAACAATCGATTTTGCAGCAGCTCGTAATATGGTTATAAGTAGCACAATATTCCCCCATAAAAATATCCACAAAGCTACCTGGCTATCTCCGGATGGACGTACAGCGAATCAAATTGACCACATTATGATTGACGCCCGACATGCTACCAGTGTGTCGGATGTACGTACCTATCGAGGAGCTAACATCGACTCTGACCACTTCCTAGTTGTCGCCCAGTTCAGAGCACGAATTTCCAATGTTAAAAAAGGGCGCACCAGCCAAAATAGGAAGTTTAACATTGGAAGACTCCAAACACCTGAGATAGCCTTAACATACAAGGAGCGATTAAGTGATATACTCAATACCAAACCTCTACAACATAATCTCTCCGTCAACGGAAAATGGAAACAATGCACAAACATCACCACGATGGCTGCTACACATACCGTGGGTTTTGAAACACCTCGCGTGAGAAACCCATGGTACGACGATGAATGTTTAGCAAAGACGGTAGAGAAAAATGAGGCCTACAGGAAAGCGCTGCAACGTAAAACAAGAGCAGCTCAAGAAGAGTATAGAGCGAAAAGAAGAGACGAGAAGAAAATTTTAAGGCGCAAAAAACGTTTATTCGAAAAGTCTCAACTTTTGGATATAGAATCAAACCGAGACAGAGGCGAAGTACGGAGCTTTTATAAAAAAGCCAAGCAGCTTGCAGCTGGTTTCAAGCCCCGCACACATGCGCTGAGGGATGATTCGGGAAATTTGGTAACCGATACGCAAGGGATATTAGAGACATGGAAACAGCATTTTAAGAACCTGCTGAATGGCGCAAACATAGAAAACACAGATACGCCTCGCCCTAACCCAGTCAACTCCGAAGATACAGATAAACCCAGTCCTGCAGAAGTGGAAGCAGCCATCCGAAAATTAAAGAACAACAAAGCTGCTGGACAAGATAACCTGCCAGCTGAACTTTTTAAGGCAGGAGTGATGATTGAATTCATGCACCAAATCATCAAACAAATCTGGATCGAGGAGAGCATGCCTGATGACTGGAATTTAAGTTCAATATCTCCAATATTCAAAAAGGGCGATTCCATGTCCTGCGCCAACTATAGAGGAATGTCCCTATTAAACGTTGCATATAAGATCCTTTCCAATATTCTGTGCGAACGATTGAAGCCCCATTGTAACGCTGTGATAGGAAACTATCAGTGCGGCTTCCGTCCTGGTAAATCAACCACCGACCAGGTGTTCGCATTAAGGCAAATCCTGGAGAAGGCCCTCGAATTTCAAATCGATACGCACCATCTTTTTATCGATTTTAAATCTGCCTATGACAGCATAAATCGATCAGTGCTTTACGAATCAATGTCGGAATTTGGTTTCCCAGCCAAGCTTATCCGTTTGTCAAAAATGACCCTGTAAAACACCCGGTGTGCTGTGGTGATTGGGAGGCACATTTCTGATTCATTTCGAACGTGCTCCGGATTTCGACAAGGCGATGCGCTGTCATGTAATTTCTTTAATCTGGTGTTGGAGCATATAGTGCGACGTTCCGGTGTGAACACGCAGGGCACTATATTTTACAAATCGGTGCAGCTCCTGGGTTTCGCTGATGACGTCGATATTATCGGAACATCACGACGAGCAGTCATCGAAGCCTTTACACAGATTGAAGAAGAAGCAGGTAAAGCGGGTCTTCTCATAAATGAGAACAAAACAAAATATATGCTGTCGACAAATAAAATGTCCTCACAACATCATATAGGACACAACATCACTGTCGGCTCATATAATTTTGAGGTAGTTTAGGAGTTTATCTACCTTGGAACCAACATCAACTCCATCAATAACATCGATGTTGAAGTAAGGCGAAGAATTACCCTTGCAAACCGTTGCTACTTCGGTTTGTCGAAACAACTGGGTTCAAAGCTCCTATCCCAAAATACCAAGGCACAATTATACAAAACGCTCATCCTTCCGGTGCTGCTATATGGTTCTGAATCGTGGACATTACCAAAAGCAAGCGAGCATGCACTTGGTATCTTTGAGAGAAAAATTCTTCGTCGAATTTATGGTCCTGTGTCTGACGAAGGGGTTTGGAGAAGAAGATACAATGCCGAACTATACCAGCTGTACAACGACATGGACCTAGCAGTCGTAAAAAAGTCAGAATAAGACGGCTTCATTGGCTAGGCCATGTAGAGCGTATGGATGAAAATGCTCCGGCTAGGAAACTCTTCGAATCCAAACCCCAGGGAACGCGTCGTCGAGGGAGGCCACACCTTCGTTGGAGAGATGAAGTATCGGCAGATATGAAAAAACTACAAATCACCAACTGGAGAGATTCCGCTCGTGACCGAAATCAGTGGAGGACAATTTTGCGCCAGGCCCAGGACCTTCAAGGTCTATTTATACAAATATTTTATTTCCTTTGTACCTCGTACAGTATCGTACAATAATGTTGAACATTTCAAAAGATGAAAATTTATAAAATATTTAACTTTGTTTTGTTGTTTTTTCTTTTGTTCATCAAAATAAAAAATAACACTAATGGAAGCGTCTAAACTGTTTTTATAATTTCTAATTTTTTGATTTTGTTCTTGGATTGAATTGGAGTTTTATTTCAATTTCAAATAAAATGTAAAATTCTATTTAAATTACTTTTTTATGCGTTGAAAAATAACATTTCATAGGCACCACTTAGATAGGTTGAGAAAACAAAAATGTACCTGTTTTAGAATTTGTGTCTCTAAAATTAAAATTCTTTAAATAAAATTTTACAAATGTACAAATAATATGTACCTACCTATGTTGTAAAATATATTTTAAACAAAGAGAAAAGGCAGAATTGAAGTGTAATAAAATAATAAACACTTTGAATGTAATAAAAATAAATAACTTGAATATAAAAATGAAAATGAAAAATTAAATAAACAAAAATAATTTCTTAAATTTATTATAATATTACTAGTATTAACAATATTATAATATTAGAAAAAATAAATAATTTATTAATTTATGTTTTCAATTACTTCAATGTGCTTATCTTTTTTGTGCCACACTGCAGTAAGTAAGGAATTTTGCACACTATCTTAATTCATATATATGCATGTATTCCTTGATTTCTTAGTGTATAATGCATAGTAGAGGTAGAGTGTAGGTTATTAAGATTAACTTATCATAATATATTAACAATGAACGTGAACATTATTTTTGAATATTCTATTTCTATATTAAAATTTTTTAATTCGCCTTTCTTTATAAATTTCCAATTTAAAGTAAGTTGTTTGTGTTTGCATTAAAAATGTAACATTTTGGTTCCATGACAAAATTGCATGTGGACAAAATTTCATATTTAAAACAATTAAATGTTTAAATTTTTATTAATCATTATAAAATGTGGAAGAAATTGTCAAAATCTGTAGTTGATTAATAATTCCTTTCAAAATATGATTTTGTTTTATATTTTTATAAGAATTGTTTTATATAAGAATTAGGTGGTTATGCTGAAGTCCGTCGAAATTACAAATTAAAAAAGCGCTTCAAACGAATAATATCTTTTATCATTTTCAACAAAATGTAATGTGTAACAAAAAATTAGTATTAAATTTTAATTTGTATATACCTACATATGTAATTAAAAATGTATAAGTTTTACTTTTAATTTATGTACATATTACGTTATGTAATTATTAAAAAATTTATAACTTTTTACAAAATAAATAAAAAAAAACTTAAACTGTCAACGCCTTTTTTATTTGAAATAAAAAAAAATCTTCCAAAACATTTAATATTGATTTCTGCACAGACTTTGGAGTCGAATTTCAGAATACTGATATTTTTCGTGTTCCGGTCGGAAATTTTTTTCGGGGATATTCCGCTTCGGACTTCAGCATAACCACTTAGTATTCTTACTTTTTTTTAAGAAAAAAAAGTACCTTCATTACAAAACAAAATAATTTCAATTTTTTTATAAAAACTTAAATTGGGATTTAATTTTTTTAAATATGTAATTGTGTCTTTGAAATTTTGTCCCGACACCATGCATTTCATATTATTGGTATATTCTACATCTACCCAACAAGTGTGTATTTGATACGACATACACAACCTTACCTCATTGCTGCTACTACACTATATGTATGTTATATAAAAGCAAAAACAAAAAAAAAAACAAGAATTAAAATCATTTTAAGATTCTCTCTCTCAAAGCTAGAATCTATACAGTTGAACCTGCATAAAAGAAAAAATTTTAGTTCAATATTTTGTATGAGTTTCTGTTAACGAAGACATTAAAATGAGTTATTCCAAATTTTTAAAGTGAGTTTATCTAGGTCCTACTGTGTATGGGGTATTTTCAAAAATTTTTTAAGCAAAAAAACATCGTCACAAAATTTGTTCCGCATAGTTTCTCTATATTATACTTCCTTTATGGTTTTGATCAATAAAATGTTTGTATCTCTGCCAGAGCACTGTACTTAGATTTTAATTCACTATGAATTTAGAATAGTTAAAATTAAAATTAATGACCAAAGATGTCCAATTACACTAACAATTTTCTTTATGTTTAGATGTTTGTACGAGTACTGTACTTAAGTTTTTATTTCACTATGAATTTAGAAAAGTTAAAATTAAAGACCAAAAATGTCCAATTACAATTACACACATTCGACAATTTTGAGCAAGATTTTACAAAAACAAAACAATAATTATATTCCAAAAAATATCCGGATTCGAAGGACCATAATGTTCGCTATGGAAGTAGCTGGTTGACAAATTCTTAAAATAATCAAATGCGTGTTATTAGTTCAAGTGTTTATTAACTACTACTCAAATAATATATTATACAGTATCAATTGTATTATAAGTTAAAATAAAAACATGTGATAAATTCAATATTTTAGTTTCCGATCAATAATCCCTAACATCTATAATTATGAGTTTAATTGATATTGTAATCTCTAACTTTATTTTTTAATACAATTTTATAAGTTTCTTTTTTCTTCTGTTCTTATAATTATATTAAAATAATTACTTGCTTAAATTTGTTAATTTTTTTAATATATAAAATATGTTTATTTTTTATTTTTTTTTATTTATTCTCTTAAATTTTTTTAAATATCACTTTAATTATTTTATGTATATTTTTTTTTTATATATATTAAAAATCGCTTGTCTATAGAACTTTATTATATATTAATTAAACAATGAAATAAGGATAACAAATAAAATAAAAAAAAAAAAAATTTCAAAATGAATTTTCATTGACAAAGCAACACATTTTAAAATTTATTTTAAATATCAATATTTAAAATTAAACATACCTATTAATTATAAAAATATCTTAAAAATATAAATAAATAGCGGATATTTGATTTGATGATCATATGTATATACATACTAGAAAACCTTCTGGTAAATTTCTTTCCGTGCAAGAAAAAAGAATTTTTTTGTGAAACGGCACAATAAAATGTTTTTTTTAATAAATTGGAACATTTGATATGTTGTAATGAATATATGAATATAACTGTATAGCTATATAAATCTATAATAAAAAACTCTATATTCATTCATAACTTTAAAGCTCAATATATGAGAATTAGAACATATGTTAAATATTATTTTCATTTGTAAAATTATGCTGACTAGCAAAAGTATTATGGAATTTACTATATTATTATTCTGAGTTCAAATGCACTAAAAAAATTGTTATTCAAATTAAATAAATCATGTAAGGCAATGAACTTTGTTTCTTTTATTTAGGATTGGTTTAAATTGAAAGATCTTTTCATGAAGTCATACGCTTTTAAAGATCTTTTCAATACAAGTGTACAATCTTTATAGAGTCATACGCTCAATAATTATATGCAGTACAGAAACCTAAGAATTGTTTAAAAAACCATACGCTTTAAACTTTATAGGTAAAATACAGCTTTACCCAAGCAATTCGCTTGAAAACTATATTGGCATAACAAAATAAAGTAGTAGAGTTATGCCGATTCTGGACCAAAGTAAACAAAAATGTGTAATTTTAAATTTTTGTTTGGTTTGTAAAATCATTGATTAAATAATAAAATTGGTTGTACGTCTACATATTGCTACTTCGGTTCAGCAGAAATTTTTATTTGTTTAGTTAACTGTAGTTAAAGAAAAAAAGAAAAGAAAAAAAACGTAGGACATTTTTCATGAGTGATCTGGGACACTTTTTCTTTTTCTTTGAAGAAAAAACAACAAAACTAAAAAAAAACATAATGTTTAATAGTTTGATTACTATGTGCCTACTTTGGTTCAGCATAATTTTTTGTTTTTTTTTTGTTTATATCAAAAATAAGAAGAATGATTATTTGTTGCAAAAACAGAAAAGAACAATAATAATTTTAGAATAATTGGATTTCGCTTTTAACTTTAAATAACTTAATTTTATTTATTTTATTTTTTCAATACCAATCCGTGTGAGACTATTTGGGCTAAATAAAGTAGATATTGATATAGGATAACATGGATTCATGAGATCTTGATTAAAATGATTAAAGATTTTGCATAAATGTCGAATGATAATTTAATGCAAAGTGCCGGTGTAGGATACAACCCAAGTACTTTGGTTCATAAAAAAAAAATGTATTCTACAGCAAGGGGAAGATTACTCTACGCTAAGCAATATACATGCAGGAGTACCACAAAGGAGCATTCTGGATCCCATCCTATATTTATTATACACCAGTGATATTCTAGAACTAAAAAATGCAATCATGGCCACTTTTGCAGATGATACTGCAGTATTAGCGATTGGTAATAACATAAACGAAGCAACAAATAAATTGCAACAACATTCCTAGTCCACCTGTTATAAAGAGTAGACGTAGTATTAAAAACTCCTGAGTGAAAAAAAAAAAAAATAATTTTAAAGTACCGTTAGGGTAACAATAAAATCTAACAACAACAACATCATACAGTAAAAGACATTAAAACATTAAGTGCATAAAATTTCGATTAACTCAGTACAGTGAAAGACAAAAAAGAAAAAAAGTGAACTATAATAAAAAAATAAATTAATACACAAGTGCAGTTGAAAAAGACAGCCCATTCACTGGGAAAATATTAAAAAAATGGGTCCACCCGACCCAAACAACCAATTTGACATTTTAACCTACGTCAATGATGATAACCTCATTATTGACGCACCAACCAAGAAAAGAAAAGAAAAAACCAAAAATATAAATGCTAAACTTAATTATAGCCCCAGGAACTTTCCAGCATTAGATTTCACCACCAAACAATCAGGTAATAATGACACTAAATATTTAAATATAAGAGCCACAGACGAATCCAAACCACTGAGATCGTACAACATATTTGTTGTGTCGAAATTATTCAACGTATACACTCCAAATGCAAGCCCACCTTCAACAAAGATGGCAATATTTCCCTTGAAGTACCGAATCGACTAATAGGTGATAAATTCACCCAATTAAAAAAACTCGGTAATATCCCCATCACAGCAGAATACAACCAACACCTTAACCAGAGCAGTAGCACCATATTCTCCAGAGATCTGATCAATCTTACCGACGAAGAAATTTTAAAAGGCCTCAAAGAGGATAACGACTCAGTAATAAGCATCTGGAGGTACAAAAAAAACCAAATTCTGATGGACCTACCACACAATCAACCTACTCCGGTGTAATTCAAATAACATTTGACACACTAGAACCTCCTCAAGAGGTTTCAATTGGTTTTCTAATAACATCAGTCCGAAAGTTCTACCCTAACCCCATGAGATGTAACAAATGCCAACTACTTAACCATAGAGCAAAGTATTGCCGTTCAACAATCACAAAATGTCCAAACTGTGCGAAAATTATAAACGAAAGCCCAGAAGAACACATGAAACTATGCTATCCAGCCAAATGCGTTAATTGCGAAGTAGCCAAGCTAACAGATAACCACCCATCCAATGACAGGGATTGCGCATCATTTGTTAAGGAAAGGGAAATCCTTAAAATAAGAACCGACAGAAGAGTTCCAAGACGGGAAGCTATCAAACTATATTTAGAAAATCAAAGAAACAATAGTACAACACCCATTCCCACTCCACAAACCACAAGTTACGCAAATATGGTGGAATCCATAAATATATCAACCACCTCTCACAATCAAGCAACTTAACTTAAAGAACTATCAAACATCCAACCAGAAACAACCATTCAAAACACATCATCAAATAAACTACAAAATAAAAAAACCCAATCAATAACAGACAGCACAAAAAATAACCCAACAAATATAACAAGCATATCTACACCAAACAAAACTTCCTCACCTCAATCCACAACTGCACATACCACATTAGAACTAACAAACACACAGAAAACTAAAAATTATCCACAACTCCAACAAGCAGTTACAGATAATGAAAATTCAAAAACAAAACAACTAAAGCAAAATACATTAGATCAACATTTAAATGAAAAACTCGACAATAACAACATCAACAACATCAGCAATAAATCAAACAAAACATCAATTAATAACTTCAATAACGAAAATTCTTCAAGTAATCTAACGGTAACTAACACTGAACCACATAATGATAATTCTTTAAATAATATTTTATAATTTAATTTTAATTTTAATATATAGTACAGACAGGGTCATTTGATTTCCAACACACTCATTACTATTCTTTGGAATAATAATTGTAGTGTGAACAATAAAATCAAAAATTATGATACTTAATATTCTTCAGTGGAATATTCAAGGTTATCACAATAACTACTTAGAACTCGAAACCTTAACCAAAAATTTAAACCCTAGTATTTTTTGCCTACAAGAAACCCATATAAAAAGCGACGTTAATCCATACACACCAAAGCAATATATAGGACATTTTCACAATTTCACATACAACACAACTTCCAAACAAGGCTCCGGTATATTAATTCATAAAAGTATTCCTCACAAATTAATCCACATTCAATCTAACCTATCAATAGTTGCAGTAGAAATCAATTTAAAATACAAAATCACAGTACTCTCCGTATACATTCCGCCCAAACAAATATTTTCAATAAAAGAAAACTTAAAACTTAAAAGAAACCTTCAAAACTTAATAATAGGTATCAACTCACCTATTATAATAACGGGTGACTTCAACAGTTGGAGCCCACTCTGGGGATCCCCCAATTCCAACCATCGAGGAAAAATAATCGAGGATTTTATTCTAAGTTCCAACCTAAGTATATTAAACAACGGCTCACCAGCACACTTTTCTACACATTGCACCTTTACACACATTGATCTTACCCTTTGCTCTCCTCAGCTTCTTCCACTCTCCTCTTGGTCAGCTCTAGATGACCTTCACAACAGCAGTCACTTCCCTATAAAAACGCTAATAAAGTTTCCCAATCACACCCCTAATTACATATCTAGACCAACTAGATTCAATTGCAATAGAGAAAACTGGATAAAATTCGAAAAAGAAATACTTTCCCTAAACGAACGAATCAATATCTCATTAAACATAAACAAAGAAACAGCTTCCATTCAAAAAATCATTCGATCTGCAGCTAACTCATCCATTCCACAATCATACAAAAAATCATCCCGAAACGTACCCTGGTGGACAAACGAACTCAAACAATTAAGAGATAGAAAACAATTAGCCTGGAAAAACTACAAAAACCTTAAAACCCCACAGAATCTTATAACTTACCGTAAAAACAATGCAATTTTTAACAGAGAAAAGTTAAACAAATTGGAGGAGTTTACGAAAATGTTAAACCCTAACACCCCTACGACCAAAATCTGGCAAAACATCAAATTGTTGACTGGTTCATACTCCCCTTTTCAAATAAAATCTATCAAAACAGAGAACAAAGTTATCGAAGACCATTCGATTATTTCCTCAAAATTCGCCCAATTTTTCTCAGATAATTCAAAATCATCAAATTTTCCAGTACTCTTTAAAGATCACCGACAATCAGCCCTATCAATTACCTCCGGTTTCCTAAAAAAAACAAGCCAAATTCCTTGAAAATGACTTCAACCTCAACGAACTGGAGACCACTCTAAAAAGTGTTAAAGGTAAAACCCCAGGAATAGACAAACTTAACTATGAAATGCTCCAACACTGTCCGATAAAATTCAAGGAAAGAATACTTTCGTTATACAACGCAACTTTCAAAACCGGCATTATTCCACAATCTCACATAAAGGCAATAATAGTTCCCATCCGAAAGCCGAATAAAAGTATTGATGAAATCACCAGTTATAGACCAATCTCCCTGCTCCCCTGTATGAGCAAGATACTCGAGAAAATGATTTCAAAAAGGCTAATGTGGTACCTTACATCCGAAAATCTTCTCTCCCTAAATCAAGTGGGATTCAAAAACGGTTCAAGCACCATAGACGCTCTTTTATACATTGAGCACTTAATCTGCAAAAACTTTTCATCCAAAAACCACACATCAATATTATCAATCGACTTTGAAAAAGCTTTTGATAAGATCGGAATTCATGTTGTTCTAGAAAAACTGATAAAATGGAAAATAGGCCCAAAAATGTTCACTTACATCAAATCTTTTTTAAGTAATAGAAAAATATTCTGCAGAACTAACAACATACTCTCACCTACTTACTCGCTTTTCAACGGCATTCCTCAAGGTTCTCCTTTATCAGTTACACTATTCTTAATCGCCTTCGAAGACTTAAGTAAACTAATAGCCAATCAATATAACATTAAACACTGCTTATTCGCTGACGATCTCTACATCTTAGCGAACTATAAAGATACCAACGCAATATCAAATAGCTTCACTGACACTCTTAATTCAATTGACAATTGGGCTGAATACTCAGGCGCCAAAATCTCACTCAATAAATGCAAACACCTTCACGTATGTCGGAGACTTAACTGCAACCCAATTTCGATTAATTACGGGAATCATAACATTAGCAACGTTAGCAATTTGAAAATTTTGGGTTTAATATTTGACACAAAAAATAGTGTTAATTGCCACTGCATTAACTTAAGGAAAAATCTATTTAATAAACTGAACGTCATTAAATATCTATCAGCAAACAAAAGCCACGTACATACTAACACTCTTACCACTATTACAAAACTTACCATTCTTTCTAAAATAGCCTACGGTATACAAATTTATAGCAAATGTGCGAAATCAACTTTACAGAAAATTAAAGCCCCCTACCATGCAGCGATAAGAAATAGCCTGAGGGCATTCAGAACAACTCCCATCCAGAATATTCTAACAGAAGCAGGTTTCCTTACAATAGAAAAAAGAGCCCAGTTACTAAAATGCCGTCTTCTTCCAAAGTTGTGCTCTACCCCATCTGAGATTCTCCACAAAGAAGTTCAACTTCTAAAAACAAAGAAAAAACCTTTCTCTACAAAATCCGGTTTGTGGGAAATTTACAATCTACAAAAAGAACTTAATTTAGAACGCCCTCCAACTAAAAACTCGAAACATAATGCTCCACCATGGTTAATATCAAATAATTCATTCATCAACAAACTATCCACCTTTCGTAAAGACAATACCCCTGCTTCAATATACAAACAAATGTTCTCCGAATCCATCAACCCGTTAAAAGATAATAACTGGCAGATAATTTTCACTGACGGCTCAAAAACTGACAATGGAGTGTCATTTGCTGTAGTCAATGAACACGGAAAGATGCTATCCCACGGCATACTCCCAAACGATTCCAGCATCTTCGATGCTGAAGTTCAAGGAGTATTATCTTGTTTGGAGATAACCAAAACTACCAAAGGAAAATTTGAAATTTGCACAGATAGCCTTAGTCTTTTCAAAGCAGCCAAAAATCCCCTAACCAATTGGGAAGCAATTAAAATTATACAACAAAAACTCATCCATATGCCCCAAAAAGTAAAGCTCATGTGGACACCTGGGCACACCGACATCATAGGAAATGAATTGGCTGACACAGCAGCCGAGTTCGCCTTAAATTCTCCGTTACATACCTTTATCCCCCCGAACAAAAAAAGAATCTCGAAAGTCGCCTCAAAAGTAATCATACAAACATTCCGAAATGATTGGATAGATTACAACCATCACTATAAAGCTGTCAACCCAACCGGTTTCCCAATAAAATTCCCAACCTCAACTACTACTTTAATGAATAAATGCTTCACCAGACTCCGACTAGGTCATTCAAATCTCACGCACATACACCTACTAAAAAACAACCCCGCACCTATATGTCAATTTTGCAATTCGGTAACACTAACACTAAATCACCTATTATCTGAATGTCAACATCTAAATCATAATCGCTTTCTCACATTCCAAAAGCTAAATCCCCTTCAACTTCTCTCAACACCCACAGAATCAAACATAAATATGATTTACGATTATCTAACTAAACTTAAAATTTCAAACCTAATATAAAACTTATTTTCATAATCTCTCAATAGCAAATAAAATGATCAAATAATTTGCAATAGTCTGTAAATTACAAAAAAAAAATTTTTTTGGTTAAATAGCGAACACCTGCTAAAGTGTTCTGTTAATAATAATAAAACAAAAAAAAATCAATTTCTATATCATCTTTATTCAACAAAAATGTATATATATGTATGTAAATAATGTAAATATTTTATTTATTTAATCTAAAGTAAAAATTGTTATAAAACTGAATAATTTATATAATAACTCTAAAATAACATTATAAATCAAAAATAGCAGAATAAGTAAGAAATAATAATTTAATACTGTACTACTAATTTTAAGTTCTCATGTAAAAAAAAAAAATATGTACCTACTACAAATAAAATAATTAAAATTTATGTAACACAAAGCCGAAAGCCTCTGCAGCTAGCGCTTACAAAATTGGCCATAATTTAAATTATGGTCAATTCAATAATAATAATAATAAATTGCAACAAGCAAACAACCAAATCTCCTCATGGTGCAAAAGATGGAGAATTAAATTGAACGAATCAAAATCCACACATGTTAGTTTTACAAACAAAATAATAGAGTTGCCCATAGTGGTCACAATAAACAATGTAGTCATACCATATCAAAATTCAGCAAAATATCTTGGTATGACACTTGAATCAAAGCTCAGATGGAAAGAACATGTTAAGAAAACAAAAACAATAGTTAGAACTGAAATACAACCAGCTGTATTGGCTAATTGGGCGGACATCTTCGCTTTCCACATATAACAAAGTTTTGATTTACAATCAAATATTAAAGCCAGTCTGGTCCGTATGCCCAGGCCGTATTCAAATATGGGGTTGTGCTAAACGACTTCATATTCAAACTATCCAAACGTTCCAAAACAAAGTGTTGCGAAACATTGTCAATGCTCCCTGGTATGTTCGCAATGCTGACATTCATAGTGATCTTAAGACCCTATCCTAACAGACGAAATCAAAAAACTGGCAATACGCCACAAAATTTGTCTTTCTCAACATATTAATACTGAAGTTTAGCGCTTAGCTGACAGTCAAAACTTTGTTAGACGTCTTAAGCGGACGAAACCGTTCGAACTGTGTTAGGAAAAAATCTTTTATCTCTCAATAATTCCTAATGGGATTTTGATTGATCAAAGATATCTGAAGAAATAGAGCCAAAACTGTATTAATGGTTAGTCTAAAAGACTAGTTTTAATTTAAACAAAAGGATAGTAGTTTTTAGTGCGTTAAAGTCGATACAGTCCTTCACTTTTAATTTTTTAATGAGGCTATTTTTTATTTTTTGCATTTATTTTTATTTTACTGAAATTTATTAATATTATATAATAAATTTTTATTGTTTTTTAGCACAACATCCAATATGATTGAATAAACACCGTTTAGAAGATTTAAAAATTTGCAAACTCCTGGAATTATAACCATTTAAGTCTATAATAGTGTTTTGTTGTTTTAAGATATTTTCAAGCCATTTTTTTTTTTCGTTTCCATACAACAACACCGCTTTATTATTGTTGAATGAAAATAAAAAGTACCTATACCTACCAAACCAATGATTAAAAATTTTGTATAAAATTGTAAAGAAACATTTTTACGTATTTATGATGTATTAGGATTTGTAAATTCAATTTTAAAGCAAAATCGAAAATTATGGTGGTTATGCTGAAGTCCGAAGCGGAATTTCTCCGAAAAAAAATTCCGATCCGAATACGAAAAAATCGGTATGATTAAGTCCATTCGACTGCAAAGTCTGTGCAGAAATCAAAATCATATGTTTCGGAAGATTTTTTGTTTGTTTTCATATTCATTTCAAACATTTTTATTTTCAATTTTTTTTTATTTATTTCGTAAAAATTTTTTAATAGATAATGTATATATACAATATGCATACATAAATTAAAAGTAAAAGTTACAACTTTCTTAATTACATTTGTAGTATGTATATAGTAATAACACCTTTATTTATGCGTTGTTCTTTATTCGTTATTCGAGGAAAAAAAGAGGAAGTTTGGCTTGTGGAGCGTCCTTTTATAGGCTTTTGCCTGTCGACATTGTCTTTTTGATATTTTGGCTTTCACCAGACAACATTATTTTGGGACGATAGTGGGTTCTTTGAATTCTAAAAATAATTTAAATTCTTCACATTCTTGTGTGAAATCCACTATCATTCCATAGGTGGCGGTAGTGGTCTTTTTGTATGCAGTATTAATAATACGTTGCAATCATTAATACTGCATACTTTTACGCGTGACGTATATCGTAAGCCATTACTCCTCCCTCCTTAAGATTTTCCTCCGGAGAATCTAACTTAAACAAAATTTACATAATTTTTATTGTACATTTTATCTTAAGCCTAAATTTTGTAATTATTTTATTATTGTTTTTACATTATTATTTCTTATTCTATTTTTATAAATAATTTTATTATTCTTACATTTAAATTTAAGATGAATGCAAGTTTCATTACATTATTTTGTATTTATTTATGTGTACGGTTGTCGTTAAAAAAAGGTTGCATATCGCTGTAATATTTATTATATTTAACGTAAACTTATTTAAATGAAATCAAATAATTTTTTTTTTTTTTTTTTTTTTTTCATAATGAATAATGATACCATAAAGTACATCAGCTGTCAATTCTTATTGTTTCTTTTAATGAAATTTGGTTTATATTATATGTACTACCGTTATTGACCTTTTATTTATTTATTGCAAATATTAAAATTAGATTTAGATTAACTTTTAATTTAGGTCAGCTGTTTTAGTGACCAAATTATTTAGAGTAAGTAATAAAAACTTTTTTTTTTTTTTTATTTATGTATAGCTGTTCAAATTCAAAATTAAATTTAGTTTAATATTACATTTATTCAAAATCGTGTCGAGAAAAATTTAATTCCGTGTTTAAATATTTAAAAAGTTTCATCTTCAACAATAATATTGGAAATATTAAAGGAAGTGTGTACTTTTTATTTGGCTTTATTTTTTGTATTATAATTTAATTTTTTTTTTATTAAAAAACAAATATAATTTTTTTGAACTAATAAAATATTAAAATTTGTGTTATCTCAAACCTGTAAAGTTTAATAATATCAAATAATTTTTTTTTTTAATGTAACTAAAGTAGATAAAATAGGATTTAAAAAGTTTTAATTTAAAAAGTTACAAAAAATGTCTCTTAAAGGATATAATTTCATATATTTTATGTAATCTAATTTTGGTGAAAGAAAAAAAATTTATTTAATATAATATAAGTTATCTATTTAGTTTTTTAATTTCATTTATCTATTTAATTAATTTGATGCAATATGAGGTGAGTTTTTTCTTTATTTTATTTTTGTGTATATGTACCATTATGTACGTACTTAAAATAAGGTTGTTTCGTTTTTTGATGTTGGTGTTTCTGTAGTGCGGTATGGTAATTTAATAGGTTTTCTCTCGTATTTTGCTGTTAGGATAATATACATGAGCTTTTAATTCCAAATACACTTCGTTAATACCCTTGTGATTATTTTTGGTGTGCTCTTGTAATATTGTTTCCTTCAATTCGGACCTATTAACCATATCTTTTAGAACGTAATTCACTTTATTAATTACGATCGGTATTTCTGGAGTTTTCCATTCTTATCTATATAATAATGTCTAAATGTGAAGTTTGATGCATCCGTTGTCAATGTAAATATTTTTTTTTTTTTTTTTTTTTTTTTTTTTACTAAAATCTTGAAATTTATGTAATGGTTCCGAAGAAAGTTTTCAAATTTTCAAAACTTTCAATATAATTCGGATCATTAATATTTATTTTATTTTTTTATATACATAGTAGTTAGCCTGACTATTTTTGTTCTTGCGTCTTTTTGATGTCATCTTCTATTTCTACCTGTTGGAATCCTTTTGTGGATTCCAGAGTGGTAATCTTCTATTTCTACCTGGTGGAACGCTTTTGCGGATTCCAGAGTGGTAATCTTCAATTTCTACCTGGTGGAATCCTTTTGCGGATTCCAGAGTGGTAATCTTCAATTTCTACCTGGTGGAATCCTTTTGCGGATTCCAGAGTGGTAATCTTCAATTTCTACCTGGTGGAATCCTTTTGCGGATTCCAGAGTGGTAATCTTCAATTTCTACCTGGTGGAATCCTTTTGCGGACTCCAGAGTGGTGATCTTCTATTTCTACCTGGTGGAACGCTTTTGCGGATTCCAGAGTGGTAATCTTCAATTTCTACCTGGTGGAATCCTTTTGCGAATTCCAGAGTGGTAATATATTGTCACCTACCTAATTTAATTTTCAAATTGGTGATGAATAGGGTGATTTACTTACGCGTATTATTCCCTGTTTGTTCCAACATTTAGTGTTTTTTTTAAAATATTATTATTTTGTTATTATTACTTCTACGTTACTTATTAAACAAAAAATATTAGCAATAAAATTTTTCGTAAATGAATAAATTGGTCTATGAATCAAAATTTGGATTGAATTTCATATTATCAGTAACATTATGTTGTGAATTTATTTGATTTTTTTTTTTTTATTGTTCATGTTGTTGTTTTAATTTCATAAATTGTCTTTGTTGAGTGTTACACTAAATATTAAAAAGAAAATTATGATAAATAATTTGTTAATTATTAATAATAGAACTTTTATTAATTTTGGAAACAGCTTCGTTGTTTTTGTAATATTTGACCACTAATATTTTTGTTCATTTTGTTGTTACAAATTCTGAGATTTATTTCTCATATTACGTCCATCCATATTAGAAATTTTTTTTTCGTCGCACGCTATTGCTACAATTTGCTGATTGTATATTATTATTATTATGTTGTGCTAATGATTTTGTTCTTGATCGAACATTATTATGATTATTATCATCATTATTATATTATTGTTATTATTAGTATTACAATTATTGTTTTCACCATTTTTATTATTATTATTATTGTTACTGTTATTACCATTTTTGTTGATATTTTGCGAATTTTTTTTTTTTGTTTTTATTCCATTTATATACTATTGTTTTTATAATTATTTCTTAAAATCTTATTGTTATTAGTACTTACATTAGTAATTCCATAAATTCTAATACTAGGAAACAATTGCCTCTTAGAGTCAACGTGTTGAGCTGGAGAATAGTTGAAGTATCTTCGAAAAAACATTTATTTTCATCTTTATCTTTATTATTGCAGTTATTTTTTTTTTATTTTTTTTTTTTTTTTTTTTGTAAGTATGATTATGGAGCTTATTATTATTTGATTTTGTCCCAAAGTAAAGTATGTAATATTAGATTTTTTTTTTTTTTTTTTTTTTTTTTTTTATTTAATTTGTTTCGTAACCAAAAGCTTTATTTTTTATTAGAATTGTTTTATTAGATTTTTCTTGTGGCTCACTTTTTCTTATTTTATATTATATTTTATTATTATCATATTACTTTATGGTAATTTATTAAAAAATTTTAAATAGTAGCACTATTAAAACATATTAGTTTTTTATTTTTTTATTTTTTTTTTATTTTTGAGGTTCTTTGAGTTTAATAATTAAAATTAACCACGAGGAAAAACTTTTTCCGCGTGTACTCAATCATCCTACCGACTGCGCCAGTAATAACACCTTTATTTATGCGTTGTTCTTTATTCGTTATTCGAGGAAAAAAAGAGGAAGTTTGGCTTGTGGAGCGTCCTTTTATAGGCTTTTGCCTGTCGACATTGTCTTTTTGACATTTTGGCTTTCACCAGACAACATTATTTTGGGACGATAGTGGGTTCTTTGAATTCTAAAAATAATTTAAATTCTTCACATTCTTGTGTGAAATCCACTATCATTCCATAGGTGGCGGTAGTGGTCTTTTTGTATGCAGTATTAATAATACGTTGCAATCATTAATACTGCATACTTTTAGGCGTGACGTATATCGTAAGCCATTACTATATATATATACAAATTAAAATAATAGTAATTTTTTGTTACATAAGAGAAAATTTAAAATTCTCTAAAGAATGTAAAATATATATGTATCGTTTTTAATACATATACATATTATGTTATAATATTAAAAACAATAAAATATATTATTCTTTTGAAGCGTTTTTTTTTATTCCTAAATAAAACAAAATATTTTTCATAAATGAAAAAAAAATTGAAAAAAAAACTATTATTACATTTTCTACTTCTCCTAATATTCTAAATACAAAAATTGTATGCTTTATAATTCATTTCCGAACCATTCTAATACTTCCGAATGAGAAATTCCGGCGTACAATTTTAAAATTATTTTCCGTTCCGACGAACTTCAGCATACATAAATTTTCATTCCGACGAACTTCAGCATAACCACCTATATATATGTGTATAATATGTATTTACTGTTATATTATTTTATTTTATATTCTAACTAAAAGAAACCCCGGGTACATACACGGCCGAGCAAAAGAAAGTATTTTTTTTGTGAAACGGCACAATAGAATAATTTTTAATACAATTATACATTATTGACACTTTGAAAGTATCTGATAACAATATATGGAATAGTAATATTATTAGTAAACCACTAATCATACCTATGGGTTAGTACCGTTTCCTAATTATTATGAGTGAGTTTTAAAATTCATCATATAGGAAATAATTGGATTAAATGAAGTATTCTAGACCTGGTATGCAACATTGTCAGTTACAGTGTCATTGTCAGTAGAACTCTAATTAATTAAATAAAATATATTAAGTAAATAATTAATTAACGGAAGAATTTTAGTTTTTAGAGCAGTGGATTGTGTAGAGCTGACCATGGGGGAAGGTAGGTTGAGGGAGAAAAATTCCTACTCTTTGAAATGTTTGCCCTTGTGATTTATTGATTGATATTGCATATGCAAGACTTACTGGAAATTGATGTCCAATAAATTCTTATAAAATAATTTTCATTCTATATCTGATATTTTTTTTTATTTTATAAATAAAAGAGTTAATTTTATAAAGATTAACTTAAAACTTTGAGCAATTTTTATTTTTTTGTGGTTTGCTATTAATATTATTATTTGAATTAGTTTTACTTAGAAAACAACTGTATACGTAAATAATAATTTATTTAAAAAAAAATTTTTTTGTAGGTATGTTAAAATGTCTTACTGAGTGAAATTTTAAATTAAAATTTCTAATTAAAAATTAAAAAAATAAAAAAATATATAGAATATTGCTTAGTCTCCTTTTAAATATCTATCATTTTAAAAAATAATAATGAACATCGGTTGTAAGATGGTTCAGATTTGAACCGTACTTTTTCAATCTATAAATTAAACATACTTAAATTATGTATTTTCAAATGACTACGATCAATGACATTAAAGAAATTATCAAACGTATGACTGTTCATATTCATATAGAACTATCTCGAACAGGTTGCTGAATAAACCTAATATTTTACTATTTTTTTTGTACTTTAAATTTTAGTTTGATTATTGGCCGTCAGATGGTTTTTTATGTAGATTTTAATAAATATATAATTTTGCTCCTAGTTTTTTTTTTTAAATAAATTAACAGTTTTATCATAAAGTTATAATAATATACCTATACAATGTATGTATGTAAGATATTTTAATAACTTTTTCAAAACTTTTTACATTTAAAAAATAAATTTAATATAAATATAATTAAATATAATTTAAACGAAATGAAAACTTTATTTATTGTTTATTTAAATAAAAAAAAGTACCACTTTAAAAATTTTTTTTTTTATTATTTACTTTTTAGTCATAAATTAAGATATATTTCTCTTTTATTAAAATGAAATATTATAAAATCTGCAAAATAAGCTTGAACAATAAAATTTTAACATAGGTTCGATATACATAACATTTCACCAATATACTAATAATACTTCCTAACCAAAATACAGTACAAATTATATTATATTTATTATATTTACTTACATTTTAGCTGTTTGAGTATACATATATATTAAATAGGTAGGGTAAATGCTAATTGGTATAATATATTATATTATATGCAAATATCTACATGATACATCATAGTGTCAAAACTGTCAACTATGAATACGTTCCATGTATGGATAAGTAATAAGTATACATAATTTGTATGCTTAGATTTATTTAAAACTAAAAAGTTTCGTATTTTGGTGAAATAATAATTAAAAATTACTTTTTTTTAATTAAAAAAATCTTGTTTTTTGTTATTAATTATATATTATAAATTATATATTATATAATTATATATTATAAAAATTAGTGCAAAAAACTAAATGCGATAAATAAAAAAAAAATAAAAAGAATTTGACTCAAAAGAGGACCGACAAAAAACATTGATTGAATGAAAAAAAAACGAAGCACACGAAAAGTTTGCCTTCAAAATCTTGCTCTTGTGTATTATAATATAGATTATTCTGCATTTATCTGGATGTTTGTATGTTCGACGGAATACTCCAACACCTATACAAATTGCAATATGTATACAAATTACTTTGGTACTCTTTTTTAACCCCTGTCTACCGTGCTGAATCTTTGCAGGAAAAACTACCATTGCATGAAATATATTTTTTTAATCTAATGTTAGTCTACTTCGCAAATAATAAGGAAAAATAAAAAATAATAATACTAATATAAATAAAACAAATAATTTTTTTGATTTATAATAATAAGGACTAATAGAAATTTTATCAATAGTTTAATATGGTATAAAAACCAAAAGGCAAACCGCATTTAACACAAAAAAAAACATAATGCACTTAAAGGTTATTCTTATTACTTAAAATTATACACAATATGCATATGTGTATACATATTGTTTTTTTTTTTAATATATATATATATATTATATATATATTATATCTATATGGTATATAAATTTATGATCGTATATAATATTTAGTATATATTATGGGGTTAGATTTAGATAATAAATATTTGTTTTCTTCGAGTGTGTAGAAATGTATGTTGTAAGGACTTAGAGAGTGATGATTTTTTTAATATAGTAAGTAGGTATATAATATATAGGCATCGGTTAAACCATATTGATTGTTCTTCTTCTTTGTAATGTATGTTATAAATAATAATTTTAACATGAACAGTTCCATAATGAATTTTTTGAAATGAAATGAAATTTTAAAAAACCGATCAATGGTTCACAAGCTATGAACAGTTTTGTAAATACCTATTTATTTGCAGCAAATTTTTTTATTTTAATTTTTTCTCCAACACGAGTTTTTATTTTATTCATCAAAATAAATATTATGTGTACCTACAATATTATTGTTTTTTTATATTTACAATTTTATTTATTTTTGTTTTTAAAATTGTTATTTTATTTATAACCCTTTTTTTTGTATCAATATTTCGTAAATCGTTTTTTTTTTTAAATGTCAAATGTTAAATGTTTTATAAGAATAAAAATTAGCAAATATTTACGTTTTAAAGTTTTTATTATTATTATTATTATTAAATTAAATTAAAGCCAGTAAAGTTTTTATTTTTTAGTTAATAAGATCACAACTATTTTATAAATTTATTTTGAATTTTTTCATTTAGTTTTTAATGTGGATCTTTATTAAGTTAATTACAAAATTTTTTCAAAATAATTTTTCTTTTTTTTATATGTATAATGCACAATTTATTTTTGTTGATTTCTATGAATATCACTTTAATTCATTTTATTTTATTGCTTTTTATTATTTGATTTTTTCCCAAAGTAAAGTATGTTATATTAGATTATTTAATTTGTTTTTTGTGTAATTTTAAATTTTTATTTAATATCTATATTTAAAAAAAAAAATTTTTGTTTTTAATTTTGTTTTTTTCAAAAATAAATGATTTTTCTTTCAAATTCATTTCTTCATTACTTTTTTTTATTTTTTTTAGATTCATGAGTTAAATAATGAAAATTAACCACGTTTTTGAAAATTTTCCTCACGTTTACTCATAATCCTACCCGACTGCGCCAGTAAAGTTTTATTTTTATTAATTTATTTAATATTTATTTTAACTTAGTTAAATAAAAACTTATTATTAATATTACACTTTTTAATATATTTTCTTATTTAATGAACTTACAATAACTATGCCTGTATGACTATATCAGTAATACGTCCCGAAAAAGAAGGAGGGAAGTTTTTCTTTGGATATCTCTTTTATAGCTTTTGGTTTTCCATCCCAACGCTATTCCGGATATCACTAAAAATTGGGCTTTTACGTTTATCAACCAACAGGCACGATAGTGGATTCTTTGCATATTATAATATTTTAATTTATTATATTGCTTCCCCTATCGTCCGATATGTGGCGATAATGTCTGTTTTTTTTTTTTTTTAAATGTTTTATTTATTGTCAATTAATATTTTAGATAATTCTTAAATAAAACTAAATAGAATATTATATTACTAGTGGCCCCTGTTGAGTAATTATATTTCAAGTTGAAGTCAAATTTAAAGTTTTTAAAAAAACAATAATTTACGTACTGACATAGACTTCGCACGATATAGCAGAAACCACTCGTGTTTAATAAAAAGTTTTGTGGTTAGTAAGTTTTATTTAGGACACATAAATACACGTCCCTCATATACTGCTTCGTTTCCGATATATTCCCTATAGTAAGTGGCATTTAGTGGATAAAATTACTAAAAATAAAAAATTTTGTCATTAAAGATGAAAAGGTGTCTACTGCGCAGGACCTTAAATGCTTGTCAATTATAATTATAGATAGCTACTTTGACTCTATTATGCAAAGATGAAATTGCCCGTCATATGATTCTTTTTTGTTTTTGTATTTTTTTTGTTTTTGTTTTTTTTTATATTTTTGTTTGTTTTTGTTTTTATTTTAATAAGAACTCACGAATAATGTATTTGGTGAATAATAAAACCATATGATTAAAAAATTTTCAACTGTGTGAGCATTATTGTTTTATATACAACTATTATATTAGAAGTTCAATAAGGATAATTATATATACTCCAACTCTACTATATAAAAATAAATTTGCTCGTCATATGAACAATTCAACTGATTTTTTTTGTTTTTGCTTTTTTATATTTTTTATTTGAGATGAATTTGTTTTTTTGTTTTTTTTTGGCATATGTACATAAATTCATTTGCAAGTACATAATATAAAATATAATAACTGATTTGTTTAGTTTTGTTTATTATTTTCATAATATCTCACTTATGCATAATGTATTTGCTGAATAATAAAATCGTATGTGTACAAAATGTTCAACTGTGTGTGCATTTTTGTTTTATATACAATCTTATATATTATATATATTAGAAGTTCATTAAGGAGTAGGAGAATCGAAATAAAATAAAAAGGTGTCTACTGCGCAAGACCTTAAATGCTTGTCAATTATAATTATAGATTGTCTTATCAATATATGACTGAAGTTTCAGCTCTCGTATTAATTTTTTGTTTGTATTGTACTTGCTATTTCTTAACAATTTATTTATTATATCATCAAATGCTTACTCTAAAATGTGGTTTAATAATTATTATACTAGCAAAAAGGCCCGTCATATGACGGTGGTAAATAAAAAAAAATGTTTTAAGACACTGCAAATAAAAATTGGCATTAATAAACGTACTCAAATATTATACAAGTGTTTTTGTGTTGTGCAAAAGTTTACAACAAATTAAAAAAAAAACAATACATTTCCCATAAACCGCGTACTGAAAATTGTAACAAAAATTTGATTTTTGATTATTTATCGTGTAAATTTTATAAGTCAAGATAAATATTTTATATTTAGAGTGCGTAACTTAATTCCAAAAAGAAAAATATTTGCATTAGTTCAATTTAATTCCATATAGATTAGTAATTGGATATTACCATTTCTTTATATCCAATGATTCTAAATCTTATCCTTATAAATTTGGTTGGTATACACGTATTTTTTCAACACAGTCAACAAATTTATTTGATTAAAAAACAGTTGTTTTCTTTCTCAACTCCTACTTTTTCCAATGTCTAACCTTGTGTCCTATTTATGATAATAAAAAAGGCTAATTTAACCACTCTATATTGAGAATAGTCAAAGTCTGAGAATAAATGACAATTCTGTGGTAGTTGGAGATAAATATATGCTGGGAATAAATTGTTTCCCTTATAGCTGTACCGATTAGAACTTCTGCGATTATTAAGTTTGATTTTAAATTTTTGACTGCTAACCGGCTTCCATTGCAGAGACCACGTTTGGTATTTAGGTTACTAAGTAATATTATTATAACTTCAACTTTCAAATTAAGTTTATGTGGTAGCACTCCACTTGGACAGCAGCCATTTAAAAATTTCACGGGTTAATTGTTGAATCTTATTATAGCTTTTCTAAAATGTTTAATACTTGTTCATTAATTGTATTCGATATCAGAATTTTTAATGCAAGGTATCTACTTTTTTGAACAGGCAGCAAAACTATCTACATTCAAACTATTTACAAAAATTTCTGGTATAATTACGCTCGTGTTTTTCTTTTTTTCTTTTCTACATATTATCATCATATACACATATCCATGAATTGAATAATGAATACCTATTTCTTAAATCAAACAGAACAAAAAAAATTTGACTCAAAACAATATTTTTTTGTTATTTCCTTTCGACCTTATTCGACGTTCTCTTGAAAACAATTTTAAAATAAAAAAAAAAGCAAAAACAAAAAAAAAAATGAAATTTCAAAAGAGAGAGATTAATTTTATGTAAACCCGTTACTAATCTGCAAATATGCAAATATCTACCCAACTGAGGGACTGCCAATATCTACTCAAGCTCCAAATATAGAAGGGATCAAAGCTACAATCAATATCCTGAAGCACAACAAAGCAACAGGTGAAGATAGAATTCCAGCAGAAATAGCCAAACTGGACCCTGACTTATTCGCAAAAACAATTGAACCCCACATCAGGAAAGCATGGATAGAGGAGAATATATCACCATCATGGAAGAAAGGAATGATTGTCAAGATACCTAAAAAAGGAGACTTGGCAAATTGCAGCAACTGGAGAGGAATCACGGTTCTAAATACTATTCATAAGATAATAGCAATTATTATAAAGAAAAGATTAGAAGAAGTACTAGAACCAATACTACGGAAAGGGCAGGTTTCAGACCAAACCGAAGCTGTATTGACCAGGCAAATACTTTACGGGTCATAGTTGAACAATCAGTAGAATGGAATGCCCCACTATATGTACTATTCATAGATTTTAAGAAAGCATTCGACACAGTCAAGAGATGTGCAATGTGGAGAACACTTACAAAGAAGAGAGTTCCTGAAAAAATCATCAACATCATCAAAGCGATGTATAAAGATGCAGAGACAACAGTTCAACACAGAGGTAAGATCAGTGATCCATTCTACACCAATATAGGAGTTAGACAAGGATGTCCACTATCTCCACTTCTCTTCAACACAATACTAGACGACATTCTAAGAGAAGTTTGCACAGGAATAAACGGAATAGAATGGGATCTCTTCGGAAACTTAGAAGACTTAGATTACGCAGATGATGTATGCCTCATATCAAGAAATCAAAGGGACCTACAGAACAAAGTCAACAGATTACAGGAAGAAGCAAAGAAATCGGGACTGGAATTAAATATCGAGAAAACCAAGGCAATGAGGACAAACAACAGTTATAGTGAGCCAATAACAGTGAGTGGACAACAGATAGAATACGTAGAAGAATTCAACTACCTGGGGAGCATTATAACATCAAGAGGAGGTGCATCAGAAGATGTCAACAGCCGTATAAATAAGGCAAGAAGAACATTTGGGAGCCTAATGAAGATATGGCGGAGCAACCAAATATCGAGAACAACAAAGCTAACAATATTCAGACCATGTGTTAAGTCAACATTAATATATGGCAGTGAAACATGGCTCACTTCGGTCAGAATCAAACAGAAGCTACAAGTATTCATCAACAAGTGCTTGAGAATTATATGCAGAATATTCTGGCCGGCAAGAATTAGCAACGAGGATTTATGAATGATAACTGGAGAAGAACCTATCAACAGACAGATAAATAGGAAAAAATGGAAATGGATAGGTCATACACTAAGGAAATCAGAAAGTGATATAGCAAGAAGAGCTCTAGAGTGGAATCCACAAGGACAAAGGAGACCCGGCAGAACATACAACACATGGAGACGCACAATCGATCAAGAATTAACAGTCAACAATTATACCTGGGACGATATTAAGGAAGTAGTACTCAACAGAGAGGAATGGAGGTTCACTATCGAAGCCCTATGCTACCACGAGGAGTAATAGGAGCAAAAAAAAAAAAAAACAATACCCGTTACTACGTAACTTTTTTCTACCGTTATATGTAGGGAAAAATCAAAATTAGAGAATTCTAGGTTGTACTGCATTATAAATTATCAAAATCAAAAATTCCCCTATCGACAATATTTTAGTAATATTTAATACTTTAGTTAAATTAGTAGATTAGCAGACGGACTATATAATTGGATTGATACAGATTGAAATATTTAATCAACTAATATTTCATTAAAAACTATATTTCTAACTGTTCTATTCTCTTCGGTGACAATTTTCAAATGATTTATATTCCCAGTAGTGCGCGAAATCCCAACATATAGTTGTCGATGTGAAAAACCTGGTGCATCACGTAAAATACCAACCTTATTGAGAGTTTGACCTTGCGCTTTGTTGATGGTCATTGCAAAGGCAGCTCGGACGGAAAACTTGCGTCTTATTGTTTATTTTTTTTTATAAATTAGGAAAACCAAAAAATTAAAAACTACTGTTTTTTTTATTTTAAAATACAAAAGACTACAATATCAAATATCAATAAATAGATATAGGATATATTCATATATTACATAGGTAGGTACCTACACTTATTATTTATCTATACTGTTTATTTTTTTTTTTTAAATAAAAAACAATAAAATATTAGAAATAAAGTAAACTCAATATGCCTAGCTATTGTGTTTTATTTACAAATAAAAAACCGCTAAAATTAGGTACTAACGATTAGGTAACGTTTAGACATCAAGATTTAGTTTGTACTATTGAAAGTTTGACTGTTCTGTAAACGTTGTTCCACAAATTTTGACATCCGACTTTATTTAATGAAAAAAATCCTATTATCATCAAACATTTTTGAAACAAAAAATGCTGGAAACTAATTTTTTCCTTTAAATCGAAATCGACTCCTGTCATTTGTTAAACTTTTTGTTTAATGTTTGTTGTGTTTGATTATTTTTGTTGTTATATTGATTGTTATAAATAATAGTAATGATAATAACAATTAGTAGATACTAAAGTACCTACATTTATGAGATTTTTTCAATTTTTTCTTAATTGTATTTTTTATTTATTTAAAAATTTAATAGGTAAATTTTTTTTTCATTTTGTTGTATTTTTTATTTTTTATTTTATTTGTTTATAATTTTTAATTTCTATATATTTAAAATCATTGTTTTTTATTTGAGCTAAACAAACCTTAAATAAATAAGTAACTTTAATCAAATAAAAACTTTTGTGTAAACGTTGCTCTAAATGCTAACACTTATGCCAACACTTATGTAGTTGATTATATAAATTGATTAAAGTTTTTTTGATTATTTTTCATAAAAAAATACGTAATAACTTACGCTAATCAATGTATTCTAAAAATGATTTTAAAATATATTTCTCAAGTATATAAGAATGTATTCAATAGCTTTGAAATTATTATTCTAAATATTTTTAATCCTATTTGTTTTAGAAGGGGAGGAAACAGAAAGAATTACGTGCTCAATCGACATTTATTTGTTTTTTTTGTTGTTATCTTTTCTTTTCTCTTTCGTTTGGGTTAAAGAAATGTATCCATAAAACAAAAACAATTCTCAGTAGATTGAAATAAAAAGGGGAAAGGTTATGTACATAAATTATTATATAATATAAAGCCGCACACGCATCTACTATCAAAGGATAGTAGGTAAAGGATCCATTAATAAGAAAATGCACTGGAATAAAATTTTATAATTTGTTAATGATTGGTTACCATTTTTCTAGTCGATTTCCAAAATTGTAAGAAATAGAAAGTAATAAGATTTTAATTTGTGAGAGAGAGATAAAAATTCAAAACACAAAGTAGGAAAAAAATTATCGAACAAATATCGAGATGTGTTACATTTAAAAATGCATAGTAATAAGAAACATTATTTATTCACATTATTAATATTCAAATTTCCTTCATATTTATAAATTCTAATAAATAAATAAATTAATAAATTATCATTGATTATTAAATGTCAAAATTTAATTTTGAAGGAAATAAAAATGCATTGAGTCATTCATAAAAAAAAATTATTGGTTCTTGGTATTAACTACCTGGCTCAATACCTGTAAAAATTTATATATTGAAAATACATCAATTATAATCTTTTTGAAATAAAAAAAAATGTTAGTTCCCTTATAAGACAATAAAAGAAAATAACATTATGTTTAAGAAATAACATGTTTTTGGAACCAATATTATGTTATATAGGTACCTGTAAAAAATCAATCATTCAAAATTTCTTTACTCTCATACCCTAATAAATTTAATACGTTGATTTCAGACGACCATGTACATTAGAAATCTCTTCTTCCGTGGCCCGTGGGCTATTTAAAATTAAATTTCAAAAATTAAATGGTTTTGTAAATCATTTATATCGCACTCTTTCTTTCTCATAACTTATTACATAAGAAAAACAATAGTTTTTTGCTTCTTTAACTAATGGAGTTTTTTTGTAAATGGAATCTTGACTTCCCCAGTGCATATCTTCTTATTAAAGAATATTATTTTCTACTATGATGTATTAAGAAGAAAAACAACAAAAGAAAATAACAAAAAATGTGTATAGTATATTCCGTTTCATTTAAATCAATTTGAGTAAAGTTTGATTTTTTTCTCCTATATTAAAGGCATTCTTGATGAGGTGTAAGAAAGAAAGAAAAAAATTTCTTCCAATTTGTTTGCAAATTCTCTTCTTCATTTATGTTAAAAACAAATTGTATGCATGAAACAGAAACAATATTTCTCTTTCAAACAAAAAATTATAACGGTACATGCTGACACCGGCGAAGAATTATATATAGATACTAATAAAATGGCACGCTAACGCAGCCCCAGCAGGACATTGCATTTTATTATATAAGATGTTTTGGTAAAAAAAGTTTTGAAAAAAAAACCCATTATTTATTGTTTGTTTTAAATATAGAACTAAACCTACTTAAAACCTAACCTAAAACTAACTAACCTATAGACTTAGATTACATTTTTCCAAAAATAAGGAATTTTATATTTCAATTTATTTTTGTTAAAAATATATTTATTAAACTGATAAATTTTATTATTATTGCATTCATATGAATTTAAGTTTACTATAATTTTTTTGTCCGAAGCATTTCTTTTGTAGTGATATATTTTTGGTATAAAGTTATTGTCTTCCACGTATTCGTTTTTATGAAGAAATATGAATCCCTCAGGAGGAATAAAACCTGATATTAAGGTATTTTTTAAATATTCTTCGTTTTCATACCATGGGTGATTGATTAGAGAATTACTTATACTTACATTTGCGCTTCTTTGAATATGGTTGCGAATTAGGCGAATTATAAAATTATCTTTTCGAATTATCCCTGCAGTATCGTAAAGCTTTTTGTTTGAATAAAATTTAACATAGTTTGATTCTGATGTTCTTTTTAAATTTGTACAATGTCTTAGATATTTTCGTTCGACCAATCTAAGTTTTTCCATAACCAATGCACTAACATTAAACCAAATTGGGCACCCATAAATTAATATTGGACGTATAAAACTTTTATAGCACAACAATTTTACTTTTGCACTTAGATATTTAGAATAAAAGAGTTTTTGTAAAGCCATGAAGGTTAATTATTTTTATTTGTTTGTCTATGTGATCTTTGAATTTAAATAAATAATTAAATTGAACTGCAAGGTACCTCACATTGTTTACGTTACTAATTTTTTTCCCATCTGGATCTTTTAAACAAAACTGTTTCCATTTTTTTCTTACATTGTGTGGTACTTTATCAGTTGTATTCCTGAACAGAATAATTTCGCATTTATCGTAATTAATTTTCAATCTCCACCGATCGCAATATTTTGAAACTTCATTTAAAAATTTTTGCAAATCCTGTTTTTTTTTTTTATCTTCTTGACAGTAACTTAGGTAGATCACCTTTTCGTGCTTAATTAAGTACGGTACTGCAAGTTTACACTACAATATCTACAAATATTTCGAGTATTTATTTAACAAATTACTGGCTCATCAACTCATTAAATGTGGAAAACTACTACTATTGTCAGGAACTAAGCCTTCTTAAATAGAATAGTTTCGTTTTATTTAATTTGTTACCAGATTATACTCTCCATTATCTTTTTGTCATTTATTTTATCCCAATGACAAAGGGTACTGGACCAGGTCGAAAACCCCATAATGCATTTTTTTTTTTTTTACTTCATCGGGAATCGAACCTGGGACCTTTCGGTTGAAAGGCAAGCGCTCTACCTACTGCGCCACCCAGCGTGTAAATTCCGCTTTGTTTAAATTTTTGCTGGCGGTATATATTGTTATGTCGTTCGCAAAAGCGATACTATGATTTAACCCTAAGCTTCTGTTTAGAGAATCCAGTAAATCGCTTATAAATATATTAAATAGAATTGGTGAATTGACGTTACCTTGTTGAAGTCCGTTTTCAAAGGAAAATTCTTTAGAGCATTTCTGATTGAAAGAAGTAACCTTAAAATTTTTGCCATGAATCATATTATTAATTAAATAAATGAGGTGTATTGGAAACTTATAGTTCAATAACTTATATATAATTCCATCTAACCAAACAGTGTCAAATGCCTTTTCGAGATCAATAAAACATGTCACAATGCAATTTTCACCATTTATATATCTACAAATATCTGATGATAGCTTTGTCATTGCGTGATTTGTGCAATATTGGTGTTGGAAACCAAACTGATTTAGTGGCATTATATTTCTTTTTTTAGATTCTTGTACTAAATACTTATTAACTATTATTTCAAAAACTTTGCTAAATATTAGGTCACTTGTATTTTTATTTGGTTTTTTAATAGTCACAACTTTAGCGATTTTTCAATTTTTAGGAAAGTAACTTAAATTTAAACAGTTATTGAATATTGCGCAATATTTTTCTATTAACCTATCAGGGAAATGTTTTAAAATAATATTGGGGATGTTGTCTATACCCGATGACGTTTCGCTTTTTAATTTTGAAAAGATTTCTTTTAAGTCTGTTAAAGTTGTGAAGTAAGAGTTTTTTGTTTGGCTTTCATTAAGGTTATTTGAAAGTAAGGTATTTCGAAATTGCATTAATGTTTTATTATTTGAAACATGATTTTGTGCTGAGGTATTAAAATTACTTAAAGTTTGTTCTATTGTATTTGTATAAAGCGATGCTCTTTGTGATGTTTGTTTGTGTACTTGGAAGAGATGTGATCCTAGAACGTTGTTGATTTCTTCAATGTTATCTATTATAAATTTATTATCGACTAATTTTAAGTTACTGAGATTAATAGTAGCGTTCTCTAAAAGATTTATATTTGTATGTGGTATTTTGAGATTTTTAATTGATTCCCTCTTTTGGTTTCTGAATATTTTTGTTATCTCAGAAAACATATTGTGTGTTTTTGAGATTTTAATATTTTTTATTCTATTTTCCCAATATTTACTAATAGATTATCTAAGATTGTTTTTGATTAGAATATAAATATTTTTGAATAGTGAATTTATTCTTATTAAGGTTGGGTTTGAATCTTCCGTTCCCAGGTTAATTAAATTAAATTTTGCTGTTAAGAGCTGACTTTTATGTTTACGCAGTTTGATTATTATATTATTATTATATTGTTCTATACTATTTATACTTTGATGCTGCGGAATTGAAATATTTATGGCACTTTCAACGATTTTATTTAATTTGATTAGATATTCATCAATTTCATCTATTATGAGGTTTCTATTGTATGGGATTTGGCAATAATTTAATTGTTCTATAATTACTTTCTTGAATTTTTTCCAGTTTGCTTTGTGGAAATTTAGATTTTTTTGATTTTCTGGGTTTTCAAAGAGAAAATCTTCGTTGTTACCGTATGATATGCTAGTACTAATGGCTAAATGATCGCTATCATATATTAATATGTTTTGTTTGCCTTCACTTCCAGAGGTCAATGTTAGTCCAGAATCAGCGAATATTAAGTCTAAAAAGGATTTACTTCTTGGGAAAGATGGAAAATCAGATGAGTAAAGATGAATTTTGTATAGAATTAAACGATCTTATAAAGTTTCCCCTACTATTACTATTTTTATTACCCCATGTTTGATGTTTGGCGCTTATGTCGCCGCATAGGACATAGAGATTGATAAAATTTTCTAAGTTTAATATTTTAAATACACTGCTAAATTCACTTTGGAAAAATTGTTTATTTTTTTCCGATGAATATAAAGAAACAACTATTAAAAATTTATTGTATGCCAGTGGAATTTTAATGGCGCATACTTCTAAGCATTTAAATGATCTGAATAATTCATTATTAATTATAAAAAATTTAAAGTGCTTTTTCACTAAAATAGCTGTTCCCCCACCGATAGATGTTAGTGACCTATCCTGCCTTATAATTGTATAATTTTTTAAGGTTACTCTTTGGCTTTCCCTTAGTTAAGTTTCGCACAATGTAACAATGTCTGACGTGTGCTTATTCAGAAATTCTGACAGGGATAATTCTTTTGCTATTGATCTACACGAGTTAACATTTATGGAGATCAAATTGAATTGTTTTTGTTGCAACAATCGTTCAACCATTAAGATTATCAAATAAGAAATCTATTCTTTTAAATTGATTTGGCATTTCTTTTTGTAAATTTTTAAAATTATCACATAATGTATTGAGACTATTATTGAGATTTAATAAAATTTGCATGATACCTTGGTTATTTATCGTTTCTGAAGAGTTCATATTGTTATTATTATTAATATTGTTATTTACAGAATTGACGCTGTTATTATTATTATTATTACCTGCCAAAGCACTAGCAAAAGAAATACTTGGGTTCACATAATTATTTACTATGTTTATTTTTCTTACCATA
Organism: Argyra leucocephala; assembly: GCA_963942445.1. Taxonomy (NCBI): domain Eukaryota; kingdom Metazoa; phylum Arthropoda; class Insecta; order Diptera; family Dolichopodidae; genus Argyra; species Argyra leucocephala. Next base: position 27,584,740 of record OZ012682.1, read on the forward strand.
TATTTGTTTTGTTCTGCTTATTTTCTTGTAATATTTCAAGTTAGTTTGGGCATTGTTCATAAGATGCAGGGTTACCATTTGTTTTACAAAGTATGCAAAATAGCTTTGCTGCTGCACTCCTTTTTGCTATATTACAATCATTAGCTTCATGATTTAGTCCACATTTTACACATCTTAGTATCATGTTACAATGGAATGCAGAATGGTTAAAACGTTGGCAACGGGTGCATTGGATAATAGATGGTTTCTTTAATTTTTCCCAGTAGATAATTTAATTATCCATATATCTTATGTTCATTATATTATTTATATTACTTTGTGGTCCCGCTTGAACTATGTAGAATGGTAATTTTTTATCTTCTGCAATTTTCTTGTTGACATTCTTATTTTTTTGACGAAAGTGACATTTTCAACATCAGTTATATTTAGCAAATTTAATATTTCATCTGGTTCGTAGTCATGATGAAGGCCTTTTAACACTAAATTAATAGGTTTTTCAGTTTTAATGGTGTATGAAAAACATTCTACTTGTGCTTTTTTAAGTGAATCAAATATTGTTTTAAAATCGATTTAATTACAAGTATAAATTTTAATGTCTAGTACAACTATTTGATTTTATGAAAAAATTATTGATTTTTAGCTGTTTTGCCGAAACATATTAGGGCGGAATGTGAATATGTATTTATTGATAAGTTAAATACTAATTATTTACAACAAGTCTCTGAAATTTGTAACTTTCAGCATAATTAGCTTGATTTAGTGTTTACCTCGGAATGGAACAATTTGATTTTTTGTGATAATACCTTTCCTATTGTGGGTATTGATCAATTCCATCCTCCCTTAAGTTTTACGTTTTGTATAAATTCGCCAATCGAATCGGATGTTACTAAGTCTTATTGTTTTAAGTTTAATAAAACAAATTTTGATGCTTTAAACGAATTCATTATTTCCTATGACTTTTCTTCCATATTTAATTATATGGATACTAACCAAATGACGAATAGGTTTTATGAAATTATGTTTGATGGTTTTAGGTAATTTGTTCCAATATCTAAAGACCGGAACCCTTTTTCGAGTCCACCATGGTTCACTTCGGATTTGAGGAAACTTAGAAATAAAAAAAATAAAGCCTGGCGTTGTTATGTTCAATCAAAGAATCCTTACGATTATAATATATTTAAAAGCATTTTTGATGAATTCAAAGCAATTTCGGAATTACTTTATAACGATTTTGTTCGTGGAATGTCTTCTAAATTAATATCAATAATAAATCCAAAACATTTCCGGAGATTCGTCAATTCCAAACGGAAATGTGATGAGTTTCCTACTCATATGAAATACAATAGAATTTCTAGTAATGATTCAGAAATACTATCTAATTTCTTTCGCGAATATTTTCAGTTCAGCGTACACTAACTCAATTTTCGCACCAAATAATGATGGTTTTTCTCATTTAAATGATTTTTCTAAAACTACTTGGTCTAATATTGATATTAATGAAGCTTTAATAAAAAAATATTTGGACAATCTTGAGACTAATAACTTTCCTGGACCAAATGGTATTCCCGAAGTTATACTTAATAAATGCTCAAGTGCCTTAGCAATTCCGTTGTCATTCATCTTCGATTCTTCTTTAAAATCAGGAGTTTTTCCCTCTATTTGGAAGCATTCATTTATTAGACCAGTTCATAAGAAGAACGCCAAAAATGAAATCACTAATTATAGACCAATCGCGAAACTTTCCTCCATTCCTAAACTTTTTGAGTTAATATTGTATGATTCCATTTATTGTCACTGTAAATCTTTTTTAGTTCACAACCAACATGGATTTTACTAATCTTGTTGAGTCAGTTTCAACGTTTACGACGTTTAAGAAATATGGAAGCAGGTTTTCAAACGGATGTTATCTATACCGATTATAATAAAGCCTTTGATGTTTTACTACATGCAATAATACTTCTAAAATTAAGGATACTTGGTTTCCCAGAACTCTTTCTGAAATGGGTTAAATCATATCTAACCGATAGATCTTATAGTATTTTATTTAGAGAAAATACTTCTAAGTCTTTTTATGCTAATTCAGGAGTCCCACAAGGCAGTCGTTTAGGACCGCTTTTTTTTATAATCTCGGTTAATGATGTCTGTTCAGTAGTTCTTAATAGTGAACTGAAAATTTACGCGGATGACATGAAAATTTTAAAAAAAATTACTTCTTTAGAAGACGCTTTACTCCTACAAGGCGATTTAGATAACTTCTTTAAATGGTGTACAGCTAATAATCTTCTTTTAAATGTGAATAAATGTGCACTTATACACACGTCGACGTAATCCGGTTTGTTTTAATTATTCGTTAAATGGTATTAGCCTTTCCAAAACGAGCTCAATTAAAGACTTAGGGGTTTACTTTGACGACAAGCTTAACTTTAAATCACATTTTTGTAATATTATCAATAAAGCTAATTCTATGCTAGGTTTTGTTAAACGTTGGTCAAAGGAATTTAACGATCCCTATGTTCTCAAATCTTTGTATTCCAGTCTCGTTAGACGAAATTTGGAGTATGCTAGTCAAGTTTGGTCACCTTTCTATGATGTTCATATTAACAGGATTGAAGCAGTGCACACAATTTTTTTGAGATTTGCTTTGCGTAATTTCCAATGGTCAAATCCATTAATTTTACCGCTATATGAGCATAGATTGAACTTAATTCATTTGAAAACTTTGAAATTAAGACGAGAAGTGGCGGATGTTATTTTTCTTACTGAAATTATTAAATGAAACATTGCTTCTCCTCAGATTTTGAATAACATCAACATTAATTCAAATAATCGCCTACGAAATACAAACTTCTTTACATTAAGTCTTCATAGGACCAATTATGGCAATTATGAGCCAATTCATAGATTGTTACGAATTGGTAATAAACACATAAACTATATTGATTTCACACTTTCGAAACAGACTCAAAAACTTAAATTATATAAGTAATTTGTAGTAATTAAAATATGTGTGCAATTTATTTCAATGTATTTTCACTAGTTCTAAGTTAGATATAATTTTAATTTGTAAATTGAATGTGCTATGTTGTATTGTAAAAACAAAATTTTCCTTTTAATATTATTTTTTAAATACTTAAACGCGGGAAAAATTTTATTCATTATTTATATAAATAAATATTTATTTATTTATTTATTTGTTTAAATCAAACAAATTACAATAATTAATTCAGATTACAATGATATTTATTATTATAAAAATAAAAAAGTAAAAGAATAAAACAAAAAAAAAAACAACAAGAAAAATAACAAATAGTAAAAATAATAATAAATTTAACAATAATGAAGAAACAAAAAGAATGTAATAAAATCAAAACAGGTTTTAAAAAATCGTTTGAAAGTTAAGTGAAACAATATGTAAAACTTAATCCACATTAAATTATTAATTAAGCCAAAAGCAGGGCTCGGCAACAGTTGGTATGTATGTTAGATAAGTCAGCACATCTATTTTGTTAATAAATCTTAATGAATCTTAAATTTAAGAATAAATTGTTACTACATAATATTGTAATATCAGTAACTAGAGAAAAATTAGTAACTACAAGATGAATTAAAATTAGAGGGATGGATCAGATTAAGCAGATAATTCGGAATAAAGGCGCTTCTTTAAGGTATCTTTAGAGAGGGAAAAATCTATAAAATGTTGGTATTTATTACCCATGGTCATCATTCTATGGATTGGTTCATTCATTCCATAGTTGGTTCGATAAAATGTAAGGGTAAAGAGGGTAGAAGAGCGAAAGCGCCTGATGGTATTTATTTGGAATAAGTTGGAAATTTAAGGAGAACTAATATTTCCTTTGACCACTTCAGTGACAAAAATAACATCCGCAGCTTCCCATCTTTTTTTCAACGTAGCAAGATGAATTAAATTCAATCTGTGCTCATATGGTGGCAAAATTAAGGGGTCAGACCAGGGAAGATGGCGTAACGCGAATCTTAGGAAATTTTTTTGAATTGCCTCAATTCCTAGTGTATGAATTTCATAACAGTTTTATAAAACCTAACATTGAATTAGTCTTATTTATAATAGTGCTATAATCCAATTTAAATGAAAGTTTGTCATCAAAAAAGACACCTAAATCTTTGATGGACTTAACTTTTTCTAATACTTGTCCGTTAAGGAAATAGTTATTTGGAAGGTATGTAGTACGTCTATTGTAGCACATTGCAGCACATTTATTGATATTTAAAAGAAGGTTGTTAGACTTACACCACATGAAGAAGTTATCAAGGTCAATGTGGAGTAGTAGTGAATCATTTGGTGATGTTATTTTTTTGAAAATTTTCATATCATCAACGTAAATTTGGACTTGGCTATCTGTTATTACTGATGTAACGTCATTAATGGATATTATAAATAAAAGCGGTCCTAAATGGCTTCCTTGAGGAACACCAGAGTTAGCTTCAAAGGATGGTGACATAGCTGACCTAAATTGAACACTGTATTTTCTGTTAATCCACCTAGTTGACAAAGGACTTCGGGAATCCTAGTTTTGTTAATTTACATAAAATTACACTATGCGATAAGAGATCAAAGGCCTTACTGAAATCTGTATAGATGACGTCGGTTTGAAAGCCTTTCTCCATGTTGTTAATAAATGTAGACGTAGATTCAACTAAATTAGTTACTGTTGACTTATGTTTTACGAATCCGTGCTGGTTTGGTATAAGAAAACCGGTGCAATGGTGATACATTTGATCAAAGACATGCAGATATATAGATGATGTTGTTGCTGCACATGTAAAATTAATTCTGTTCCGATTTGAGCTTGATATGTGATAGATGTTATTTTTGGTATTTACATATAAATTTAAAAATTTCAGTTCTAAATATTTTTAAATATTTTTATAAGCGGTCGTGATTTTTAACAGGTAAGTTCATACATATATTTTTAAAAAAAACTATTTGATAAGCTCTGCATAAAAAGAATTTCTATTGGTAAAACCCGTCTATCCATATTTAGGTATATTATAAGAATTATTAATATGTTAAAACCTAATCGGGTCAAAAATGTGCTGTTTGTGATAATAACAGGAGAACCTATTAAGGTCAGTTTTTTAAATTTCCGCGTGAAAATCTTAATTTAAGATGTGGATTCACAAATGCAAAATTTCAAATCTTGGAACGATAAAAAATGTTTTGCGAAAAAAAAAACTTAAAAGAAATTCTATGCCAACTTTGTTTTGTATTTCTTTATTCTTGACACAGTCAATCAACAACTGAAAACTATATACATGTATAAAATACAATATTCTAAAATATTATTAACTATCTGTATTATAATGTAGTAAAAATGCCAGTTTGTAATCCTTGTCCTTATTACTATAAGATCACCACAGTTCTCCCACGCATATAAGATATTCTTCAAATTGTCTTCTCGTCTTAGTAGGTTAAACGATCAGGTATTTTACGCTTTCGTTTTGACCGTCTTAGGTTGTAAGCTGATGGCGATAACAATTTTTCCTCTAGAATAACTTGGGTTAAATTATTTTCCGCATTAGTACTTGATTAAGGAGTTGGTGACTTACTGGGTTCTTTGTTTTCTTCAACACTTATCGTTTCGGATGAATTCTCAGCGCTTTTCCCAACAGTAGAAAATTTTTCTACTAGGCCTAATTCTTTCTCTGCAAATAGTTCATTCGTTTTTTTTTCTAACTTCTCACCAGCTCGACGTATTTGTTCTTGATGTCTTCTCCAAATTCTCCCGTCATCTAATTCGATTTTATAATGTAGTGTACCACATATTTCAATAATTTTACCAAATTGCCATTTTCATTTGATAGGTAATCTCGTACCTCAAATCTATCATTCATAGTAAATTTCGTTTGCAAAATTTTATATTCATTTGCTAACTTTTGCTTGTGTTCTGGTATCATAATATCAAATCTTTATTTTATTTGCCTACCAAACATCATCATTGCTGGTGAACGTCCTGTTACTGAATGTATACTACTTCTGTAGGCTAATAAAATACTGGCTAATTCTTTATTTAAATCATTTTGGTTGCATTTTAAAATTTTTAACTTTTCTTTAATTGTACGCACATATCTCTCAGCTTGACCATTTGTTGCTGGGTGGTATGGCGCTCCTTTTTTGTGTGTGGTACCATTTTCTTGTAAAAACTTTTGAAATTCTCGAGACATAAATTGTGTACCCCTGTACCCCAGTCACTCACAAAAACTGATGGTATACCAAAAGTAGAAAAAATATCACGACATTTCTGTATAGTAGTTTCGGCTGTGATATTTGGTATTAAGTGAACTTCAGGCCACTTTGTATACGCATCCACCAAAATAAAAAGATATTGGCCTAATATTGGCCCCGCAAAATCTGCATGTACTCGATCGAAGGGTTTGACTGGCAGTTCCCATTTATCTGAAGGTTTAATTTTCTTAGATTCAGCACGATACAATTGGCAACCCGCACAATTCATAATCATATTTTCTATTTCACGGTTTATGGTATTCCACCAGCAATAAGTACGAGCTAAAGATTTAATTTTGGTGATTCCAAAATGACCCATGTGTAATTCCTCCAAAAATTTGACGCAGTTCAGATTGTATGTATACTCTAATTCCTCTTAGCAAACACTCACTTTGTAATGTGAATTCTTCTTGTGGTATTCTAAATCGATTTTTTGGATCACAATTACGTCCATATTTTAATGCTTGAATTAAAGTTTTAACCTCTGGTTCTTTACTTGTTGCTATAGCCAGTTTATTTATTGTAACTGGTAATGTTTCAATTGAATTAATTTCGATAATATCACTTACCTCTATAAAATTTTCTTTGAATGGTTGTGGTAGTCTGGACATAGCATCCGCATTAGCATTGTATTCTGATCGTTTGTGTTGAATGTCGTAATTAAATGAACTCAGAAAAATTGTATAGTGTTGCATACGTGTTAATGAAAAAGTAGGTAAACCAACTTTTGGTAAAAAAATTTGAGATATGGCCTTGTTATTAAGACGAACTTTCTTCCATAGAGATATTGAATAAATTTTTTACTCCAAAGATAATGGCATAGGCTTCTTTGTCGACTTGTCAATAACGCTGTTGTACTTCATTCAATGTTTGAGATGCATATTGTATCGAACGATCTGAACCATTTGGAAATTTATGACTCAAAACTGCTCCTACACCATATGGACTTGCATCCATCGCCAACAACAGAGGTAATTTTGGATCATAATGTGATAAAACAGTATTTGATTGCCTTGTCTTTTACTTTCAAAAATTAATTTTCGCATTCTCTACTACATATAAATTTTTCATTCTGCCTTAATAATTTTTGTATCGGGTATAATAAGGTACTTGAATTGGGAATAAATCTCCCATAATAATTAATTAATCCTATCATTGCACGTACTTCGTCTTTAGTAGTTGGCCTTTTCATTTTTTGTATAGCTTCAATTTTAGCTGGCATTTTACGTATTCCATGTTTATCGATAATATATCCGCAATATTGTATTTCGTCCGTCATAAATTCGCATTTATTTAAGTTGACTCGCATTTTGTATTTATATAACCGACGAAACACTTCTTCCAAGCATTCTAAATGTGTAGTATGATCTTTCTCTGTTATTTTAATATCATCCAGAAAAACTGTAACACCTGGAATATCCTGAAGTAATTGTTCCATATATCGTTGCCATTTTGCTGGTGCACTGGCTACACCAAACATTAGTCGCTTAGGCTGGTACAAACCTTTATGAGTATTTAGTGTAAGTAAATGACGATCTTCCTCATTAATTTCTAATTGTAAATATGCCTTGGAAAGATCTAATTTTGAAAATTTATTACCATCTGCCATTGACGCAAATAATTCATCTACTGAAGGCAATGGATATTCATCCACTAGTAAACATGGATTTAACGTAATTTGGTAATCCCCGCAAATTCTAATCTGATTATTACTTTTCCTTACTACCACAACTGGAGTAGCCCATTCGCTTATTTCCACTTTTTCTAGAATGTCATCTTCCACTAATTTATTTAACTCTTGCTCAACAGCTTCCATTAATGATAAAGTAGCACGTCTTGGCTTATAAAATACTGGTTTAGAATTTTCTTTAATGTGTAATCTAGCTTGTAACCCCGTGATTTTACCTATTGTTTTTGAAAAAATTGTGTTGTATTAACTTACTAATTGTTGAATATCTTGATTAATTTTTTCAAATTTCTCCACTGTACTATTATTTTTACTTTGCAACTGTAACACAGATTCGCCAACTTTACTTAAAACCTTGGACCAATCTAACTGCAATACATTTAACCATTCACGACCTAGTAATGGATTTTTTGATGAACGTACTATATACATTTTAAAATTCTCATAAACTTGCTGATTAAATTGAACTATTACTAAAAGAAATCCTAGACAATCCAATTTTCTCTCACAGTAACTATGTAGATGCAAATCTGTTTCATGCACATATAATTTTCCAAAATATTTTTTACCGTCTGACAAATTAATCATTGTAACAGGCGCCCCAGTATCTATTTCAAATATAATTGGTACTGCATTAACATCAATCTCACAGGTATATTTAGCACGATCCGTTTTAATATTAATATCCCGTATATGAAATAGTTTCTTCTACTGTTGTACTGCCTATTTCTATTTGATTTGTTTCACCTTTACCTTGTCTGTTTGATAAACAAACTTTAGCCAGATGACCAGTTTTCTGACAGGCATTGCAAATTGAGTTGATATGTTACATTTGTTTGCCAGATGGTTAGGATGACCGCAACGATAGAACGATGTATTTTTTTTTTCCATAACTTTGTATATTTTTATTTTGACTCCCATTACTAATTATTTGGGTACTTTTATTTCTGGATTTTTCTTTAAGTACATGTATTAATTAAATGAATTTTCAAGCCTTTCAATCCATCTGCTCCATTTAGTAGATTTACCATTAAAAGGCTCAATGGTAATTGACGGATTCAAGTTTCTGCCACGTGGCATTGAATCAGTCATTCCTTCTTGTGTTGTTGGCATTGAGGTAAATTCGTTTAAAAAACTTTTATTTAATAGATTTTTTTTTTTTTTTAAATGACTGTACCGATTTGTTCTTTTATGCTCGTCGCCAAATTGTTGTATTTCTTTATTCTTGACACAGTCAATCAACAACTGAAAACTATATACATGTATAAAATACAATATTCTAAAATATTATTAACTAACTGTATTATAATGTAGTAAAAATGCCAGTTTGTAATATTCGTTGTCCTTATTACTATAAGATCACCACACTTTGTTTTTAGATAATAATAAAACTACGCAACTAACAAAAGACTCCAATATTTTCACTTTTTCAGACGAATCAGAACCTATTGAACGTTTCAAAATTAAGCCTCAGCGTATTAAAAAAAACGTATTAGCGTTTGAAGAGTATAGCGAGCTTGAAAGTCCACCTTTTTCAGATCTAATTCTTGAACTTTTCGTTAAAACTTATCCCATTGATATAGCTCGCACAGTATCTCCAAATATTTTACCGGAAACCAGTTTTTGCAACAATTGCCTAAAATTTCAAAAAAGTACAAATTTAGAACAGTTAAATAAAATTCAAATTAATAATAGATACTTAAAATCGGCTTCATTCATTTCAAAAATTAATGTAGATACGAAAATAAAAAATTGAGGGAAAAATTAAAACTTATATCTGTTACTAACTTATTTGATCAATCTAAATTAGAAATTAATTCAAAAACTTTGCTTAAATTGAATTTCAAAGAAAAAAAAAATTGGTCGAATGAAGAAAAAGAACTTGCCTTGAACATTCATTTCAATTCTCCTAAAGGATACAATTTTTTGCGTAATGCAATAAAACTTAATTTGCCTCATTATTCTTCTCTAAATCAATGGTTTCCTATAAAATATTTAGATGTAGGTTTTCACGAAAAAAATAAAAAACAAAAAATAGCCAAAGAAGCTGTTCTGATATTTGATGAAATTGCTACTCGAAAAGACTTAAATTATAACAGCGTACTAGATGAGACTACAGGTTTCTTAGATTATGGTTTCAAAAGAACTGGAGCCAATGCTAAATATGTATGTGAGTTTTTACTAAGAGGAATAGTATCAAATTGGAAATTCGTATTTAGTTATTATAAAAAATATATTGCATCAGTGGAATGGTGCAAAGTTTAAATGCAATAATTCAACTAAGCAAAGATATTTTTGCTAATTATAGTAATTCTGATTGTTTTTACTTATTATTATCTAGACTTAATCAAGATGTAATAGAAAATTTATTTGATTCAGTTCGTTACAGAAATGGTTGTAACATCAATCCATCAGTGATGGAATTAAATAAAGTTTTAGCCAAAATAATTTCAGTTAAACTCATTAATAGTGAGTTTTCAAACTCTAATTGTGAAGCAGATGACTCTGACTTCTTATGTAAAAATTTTCAAAATATTGTTTCTGAGCAAGACGATTTAAATTGGAATTCAAGTCATCGTTTTTATGAAATTGAGGAAAGAGTAACTGCTATAATAATAAATGAAGAAAATGGAAATAACAGTAATGATAAATCCTCAAATAACAATAATATTTTATGTAATTCTGAGAGATACATTTGTGGCTACATTATTTTTAAGTTGGTAAAAAAATATTCTTGTAAAACCTGCGAAAATTTCTTTTTAAAAAATCTAATGAAATCTTAGCTCTTGTATCTGAACAATTTATTTTTCAAAAAAACTACAACACAGATTCAGATATTTTTCATTTAAAAGCTCCTACAGACCAAATTTTTGATGTAGCAAAATTTCATATGAGAATGTTTGACGACTATTTCTCAGAAAATTATAATAAAAAAAATCTTTTTAAAAATATTATTTTTATTTGTTTAGAGCTACAAAAAAGTCAACCAAATATTTTCAATGGTTTTCCAAAAGTGAAGAATGCTATGACCATAAAATAAAATTTTTGGAGTTAATTATTTTTCTCTTATTAAAAAAAAATTCGAAGTGGCTGAAAGACAAACTACTGAATGAAGAAAGCCAAAACCGCCAAAATAAAAAAGTAAAAATTTTTAATCTAAAAAAAGCACACCCTCTCTTTGAAATATTTTGATAGTAAAATTTTCAATATTTTATGAAAAATTTAACATATTTTTTGGCGGATTCTATTAAATTACCGTTTGGGATTTCCATCTTATTTTTTGGTAGAAACATTTCAAATGTTCTACGTGATTTATCTGTATATTATTAATTTTTGCTTACATATTATAAGTTGAAATTCTCTTCATAGTTCTTGTGCGACAAATATAAAAACAGCCAATTATTCCCATTCCAATTCCCATAAAATCACACCGCTATATTCTGAAATCTCAATTAATATCAATCAACAAATACAATAAAAGGATTATTTTTTATTTTAAAAGAACGAAAATTCTTTTGTATTTGGTTCTTTTTTCAACTTCAGCATAATGAAATTATGATCTGTAAAAGATAATCATACGTCGATTCGACGTATTATATTCAATTTAAATACAAGAGTAAAAAAAATTTAATGCAAGAGACTTCAAATTTATGTTCGCCGCACATTGCTTTTGCTCATTTATCACATTTTGATTTTATAATTTTTCGTATTTTTGAAGGACAATAGTAATACTAGCCACGTTTTTTCTTTTGTGGTTCATGCATGGATGACAAATCAACATCTGATGTTAAGCCAGATGATATTTCAGTAGGCAAAACTTCAGTGAAGGGCATTGTAGTAGATGGTTTTGAAGCAAATTACCAATTTGAACAACAGTTTTGATATTTTCACGAAGTGAATCTCTTAATGTAACTGCTAACCTTTTTTCAATCCATATTGAGGGGAAATCAATATTTAATATTTCAATAAAGTCCCTTCTTTTGTATTTTTTGGGCAGCACATTGTGGCCGTAGATTATATAAAAATTTACAAATGCCACATTGAGTATGCTTTAAATAACTGTCATATGCCATCTATTGATTTTTCCACTGCACGACAATCCTTCTCTCATTGGGAATGCTTCGATTGGAACGCGGTTCCACAATCGGGATGTTCTTACTATAAAAGAATTTCCATAACCGGACTTAAACCATCTCGGAATTTCCACTGTGAAAGGGTGGGCACTTGACGCCTCTAGTGTTGTGCGATGGAATTGCTTAAGAGAAGGATAAAGTGATTTTAATTCCTCGGATTTTGAATTGTTAAACTCGACTCTGTTAGGTTTACCCCAGTCGACAAGTTTGGCAAGGTCGTGACTGAGCGCGCCGGCCATCATTGTTCTTTTGGAGGTGACTGCGGAAGCTGTAGCATTAGTTTGTTTTAGAAAATCATATGATGCTACTATAGTGCTGTCATCAGCAAAACTATGGATTGGATTGAAAGTTATTTGGGTTCAAAGTTAATAAATTTCCTATAGCGTTGCATTTAGCTATAAAAGCAGAATGCTAAACTCGATCAAAAGCCTTAGATATATCCAGAGCTACAAGAGCTTCACCAGATTGATGCAGACTGGTGTTGAGCTTCTGTCATGAGATCACCGGTGGAACGTTGGGCTCGAAAGCCGTATTGGCTATCATGAATTATACCTCTACTGTCAAGATATTTCTTCAGCTTATGATTGATTAAGATTTCCATCGTTTTTGAAATAATGGAAGTAACAGCTATGGCCTATAGTTTGAAGGATTGCTTTTGTCACCTTTTTTGTCCTGAAGAAAAGGACAAATGGAATAAGTGCGAGGCTTAGAAATAGCGAAGGCAATGTGTCGCAACACAATTGCAGGTATACCATCAGGACCAGTAGATTTTTTTATATCGAGATTCTTCAAGACTTTTACTACATCTCTTGTTCTAAAGTAGATCCTTCCGAAGGAATAATTTAGAACAGGGATTGATGAAGGATTTTGGGCTGTAGGAGACAGTGCGGAATTAGCTGCAAATAATTTTTCAAAAAGATTAGCTTTTCCAACAGAATCTGATATAATAGTGCTATTATTATCAATCATAGGTGGAAACGAAGATTTGCAAAAATTTTGCCCAACATTTTTAGCAAATGTCTAGAAAGACCTGCTGTTGTTGGGGAGATCAAAGATTTCTCGTCTCAATCTTTGGTTATGCAGGAATTTTTGCTGATTGATAAGTTTTTTACATTTATTCGTAACCACTTTATAACTCTTACGTATTGACTGTTTTATTGTTCTTCTATTTATTGTAAGCTTCTTCTTTGGATTTCAGAGCTTTGCTGCAGAGGTCGTTGAACCAACCTGAGGGATTTCGTTTTATACTTCTAAGGCTATTTGGAATGAAAGTTTTCATTCCTAATAGAATCCTCTTGGTAATCACCTCTGGAGCAAAGTCGACATTTTTATATTGGAAACGCAACGACCAGTTCGATGCATTTAAAAAGTTGTTGAAGCCTTCCCAGTCAGCTTGGTGAAAATGCCAAACTAGTCTTTTGGGAGAATTAGAAGAACTGGTTGTTGTGCCTACTTCGATGCTTGTGCTTACAAGACAGTGGTCGGAACCACCTAGCGGAGAGTTACAGAGATTGAATATTTCTCTGGATGGGTAGTTAGCAATAAATCCAGGAGGTGTCCGTTCTGGTCGCGTCGGTCTGGTATCCTCGTAGGGTTCTTGACAAGTTGAGAAAGGTTGAAATAATTGGAAAAAAGTTCAACTTGTTTGCCTTCGGGACTGTTGTAACTAGAAAAATTAAGCCAGCCTCTGTTATGAATATTGAAGTGTCCCACCAGAATAATCTCAGACTTGGGATTGGTTTCCAAAATTGAGTTTATCTGGTTGGATAGTCTTTCTATAAGCATATCAGTTTCTAGCTGATTCGCCTGAGGCGATCTGTAAATAAAACAGAAGTGAATGATGTGCTTATCGACGTGTGTTTTCATCCAATTATATTGATAAATTGGATTGGAGCACTCAAGATTTTGAAGGGTCTTATAAGCTACATCATTTCGTATATACCAAGCAATCCCTCTATGGGGTATAAAAAGTGGCACAAGCGAATAATTATTGATATTAAAGTTAATATCATTATTCACAACTTGTGTTTCACTTAGTGCTAAAATTGCTGGATGTTGGAGCCGTAGATGGCTTTCGACGGAATGTAAATTTGTTGATAGACCGCGAATTTTACAAAAATCTATCTTAAACATAATAACGAACAATTTACAAAGAGAAAAGGAAAATAAATTAAACTTAACAAAAAGTATCGAAAAAAAAAATATATAAATTAAATTTTTTGCCCCACGTACCACTTACTTATACCACCCCTGCAATGAATGCAGCTGAAACCAATATCTACACACAACAGTTTTTAATACCTTATTGGGTGTAGAAATACTCTCAGAAACATCTCTCGAATCAACTTATCAACTTAAAGTAAACCCTATATTAGAAAAATGTCTTTATTTGCAAACACCTTGCACTATTGAATCAGCTTTAAGTAAACCTGCTAATAAAAACCTATATAAAATTAGATTAGGTACAAAAACAAAAATTTAGCCTTTGAATTTACATGGTGAAAAGTTCACTTCTGAAAATTGTGTACCTGCTCTTTCATGTAGTAATTCCCGTAAAAATTTTTTTGTATATGTTTATCTCTTTTAACCAAAGCATTCTTTTTATTTAAGTAGTGGTAAAAAATTACACAAACACTAAGTTAATATTGGAAAATTGAAATTTTTGGAAGAGTGCCACTTCTTATTGTAATAGATATTCATTGATTGCGACGTAGATTATTCTTAGGGTTAAACCAAAGAATATCCATTAAGAAGGTTCACTGGAAGTCAAGATATTTTTACTACCCAATTTACAAAAAAAAACCCCCATTAGTTAAAGAAGCAAAGAACTATTGTAAATATTTTCTTATTTAAGAAGTTGTAAGAAAGAAAAAGTGCGATATAAACCATTTAAAAAACAACTTAATTTTTGCATTGTAATTTTAAATAGCACACGGGAGGTTTTTGTTTATTTATTTAGCCCACTAGAGATTTTTCATGTGTACAGTCGGCTGAAATTTTGTGTATGAATTTTTTTAAAAATAAACGTATTAAATTTATTAGGGTATGAGAATAAATAAATTTTGAATGATTGATTTTTTACAGATCCCTATATAAAATAATATTCGTTTCAAAAACATATGTTATTTCTTACATATCATATTATTTTATTTTATTGGCTTATAAGGGAAATATATTTTTTATCATTCATGTATTTTCAATATACATAGTTTTTCAGGTATTGAAATAGGTAATTAAAAAGAATATCAAGCGGTTTGTTTTTTTATGAATAATCCGATGCCTTTTTAGTTTCTGAAAAATTAAATTGTGCATTTTAATCATCAATGAACTAATAACACATATTATATTATAAGTAATATAATGCATTTAGGTACCTACCTATTAATTTTATAAATATGTAACAAATTTGAATATTAATAATATGAACATTTCAAATTTGAATAAATAATATTTTTTATTGCTATGCATTTTTAACTGTAGCGCATCTGTAAATTTTGATAACTGAGAATAAACACAACAATATTTCTTTCATACAAAAAAATCTTTCGTTCATTTTTTTTCACTTTGTATTTTGAATTTTCCTCTCTCTCTCACAAATTGAATTCTTTTTTATTTATTTACTAGCAAAGTTACCCGACGTTGTCCGGGTCGACCACAAAATGTATCGAATATTGTTATTTCAATGAAGTTTGATTTATGAATCGAATTAAAAAAAATTGGTTTATCAAAAATATTCTAATATTTTTTTTCACTACGATAACAAAATATCAACAATACTACAACTTAAACTATACTTATATTAAAATTATTTCTTTGTAAACAATATTTCGGTGGTCTTTTCTGATGAAGTATAAACAAATACATTCCTTGCTGTTGAGGTATTCTTGAAATAAAGATATGTTCTCCTTTTCCACAATCAATTGGAATTTGTATTTAAATAAAAAGAGGATGCCAATTTCTTATTCTTAATCTAGTACCGTAGTTTTGACTTCTTCAAGTTTCGTAGAAGCAATATTGAAGCTACTACTTTTAATTCCAATTTATGAGGAACAACAACTTCATTTTCATCGATAACTGTATCTATCGATTTGTACACATGGACCCCCTGGAACACTCTGCAGTATTTTTTGATTAATAAAACGAATGGTCACATTTTTGTGGTTAATTTACATAGACACTTCACATAGTCATGTACAAATTTTATACTGATTCCTAAATTCGAAAATACTTTTTCCATATATTGTCCATATTTGTTTATTTTTCATAGAGTACCTATGAATACATTTTCAAGTCTGTAACACAATCTTTTTTTGAAACATTCCTGATAGAGTATGTAAGTGTAAATTTTCATGCCTGTAACACAATTGGTTTTAAAATACTCCTAAGACGTGCTAGGAGTTGTACGGCAGCAACCTGAACCAGTCCAAATTTTTTAAATCGGTAACAGTCGTATTTCTTTATTTGTGAAATAATATCTAAGTGTAAATTTTCATGCCTGTAACACTATTTGTTTTTGAAATATTCCTGAGACGTACGTGCTAGGAGTTATACTGCAGCAACCCGAACCAGTCCAAATTTTCGAAATCAGTGGCAGTCGTAATTCTTTATTTGTGAAAGAGTGAAAAAAAACAAAATGAAATAAAATAAATTCAATAAATTCAATAAGAAAAAAAGAGAAAAGATGAAAAGTTATTAAAACTAGTTAAATACCCGTTACTACGTAACTTTTTGCTACCGTTATATATAGTGAAAAATCAAAATTAGAGCATTCTAGGTTGTACTGCATTATAAATTATCAAAATCAAAAATTCCCCTATCGACAATATTTTAGTAATATTTAATACTTTAGTTAAATTAGTAGATTAGCAGACGGACTATATAATTGGATTGATACAGATTGAAATATTTAATCAACTAATATTTCATTAAAAACTATATTTCTAACGGTTCTATTCTCTTCGGTTACAATTTTCAAATGATTTATATTCCCAGTAGTGCGCGAAATCCCATAGTTGTCCATGTGAAAAACCTGGTGCATCAAGTAAAATACCAACCTTATTGAGAGTTTGACCTTGCGCTTTGTTGACGGTCATTGCAAAGGCAGCTTGGACGGTAAACTGGCGTCTTACTGTTTATTTTTGTTTAGAAATTAGGAAAATCAAAAAAATAAAAACTACTTTTTTTAATTGTTTTTTTAATTGTAAAATACAAAAGACTACAATATCAAATATCAATAGATAGATCCTATATTCATATCCTATGTAATATAGGTACATTTATTATTTATCTATACTACTGTTTATTTTTTTTTTAAAATAACAAACACTAAAATATTAAAAATAAAGTAATATATCTATTGTTTTTTATTTACAAATAAAAAACCGCTAAAATTAGGTACTCACGATTAGATACCGTTTGGACATCAAGATCTAGTTTGTACTATTGAAAGTTTGACTGTCCTGTAAACGTTGTTCCGCAGATTTTGACATCCGACTTTGTTTAATGAAAAAAAATGAATATTATCCTATTATAATCAAACATTTTTGAAGCAAATTAGTTTCCAGCAACTAATTTTTTCCTTTAAATCGCAGTCGACTCTTGTCATTTGTTGAAATTTTTGTTTAATGTTTGTTGTGTTTGATTATTTTTGTTGTTATATTGATTGTTATAAATAATAGTATTGATAACAACAATTAGTAGATACTAACTACCTACATTTATATAAGATTTTTTCAACTAAAATTTTATTTGTTTATAATTTTAAATTTCTATATTTAAAATCATTGCTTTTGTTTGAGCTAAATAAATCTTAAATAAATAAATAAATAAGTAAGTTTTATCATTGATTAAGAATAATATATAGATGATTTATTTAGAGTAACGTGAAAAATTTAGATGAACTGAATTTTAGTCTTTAACAAATGATCAATGTAGTAGTGAGTCTCTCAATAGTCAATTTATACCAATTGCATTTGCAATCATTTCTTTTCTCATTTATACCTTTTCTATAATAAAGAATTAAACTGAACTGTAGTTGAATGTTTCTCATAATTACTACATCTCCTCCACCTCCTATATTTATATAACCATTCCATAATTCTTGAATTTAAAATTTGTATACAAATTACAAAAACAACAACTTTTTAATATGAAAGCATCAGAAAATTCGTGCACTGTAGGTACAATATTATTAATTACGAAAGGAATAATATAAAATTTGTTTCTTTCTTTTTTCAGTTTTGTTTTTGTTTTATTGAATTTGATTTTGTTTTATTGTTTTTGTTTGTTTTGTTTTATGAATTATGATAAGATGAGCATGAGAATGATATTAATAATTTAACCATTTGAACATTATTTTATAGAAATAAAAATAAAAGTACCTTTCATGGTTTTTACCGTTATTAATAATAGAAACGTGTAAAGTAAAAATAGTTATTATTTTATAGTGTGATTTCTCTGAGTTTAGGTTTTTGTGGTTTGATATCAATTTTAATTTTATTCTATTACGTTTATATATATACATTATTACATTCCTACATATTTGTAAAAATTATGGCATTGGTAAATAAAAATGACCGAAGTTGTATGGTGACAAATTGTGTTTCAAATTCAAATAATAACATAGACAGAAGTTTTTATTCTTTGCCATCTAATGAGGAAAGAAGAAGTGCATGGTTTAGAGCATTAAATCTAACATCCACATCTTTATCTAAAAAAAGGTACTATACTAATTTGAGATGACAAACAAATTTATTTGAGGTCTTCTGTTTTTTTGTTTTTCTTTTGCTAAGGTATTATGTTTGTGATCTTCATTTTCTTTCGGAAGATCATGCCACTGTGACAATAAAGAAAACTGCGATTCCTTCTTTGTTTTTAAATATAAATGAAATAGAAGCTAATGTTGAAATTTATGGTGTGAATATTGGTGGTCACGAAGTAAGTTCCCAAAACTCTGCAATTACGTTAATAAATTATCAAACTGAAATAGAAAATGAACTTATTTTAATTGATAAATCTTGTAATTGCATGAATTTTATCTTGTAATTGTATAAATTTATCAGAAATACTTTAAAAATCATTTTACCAAGTAAATCGTCCATAAAATCATGGACTAAATTAAAATTTATTGAAGCTGGATTAAATAGTGAGATTATTCATAATTTGAACATTAAATTACGTGATATGAGTGAAAAGTCAAAAGTTGCTATTCTGTTATTCGACGAAATGTCTATCAGAAAAGACACAAGTTACAATATAAGAAGAGACTGCATAGATGGAGTGGAAGACTTAGATGGGGATAGGAACCAAAAATTTGCATCTGAAGCACACTTCTTCATGATCCGAGGTTTGTATGAAAATTATAAGTACGCATTTGGCTACAATTTATCTAAAAATAATTTAAAAGGAGAAACTTTGAAACCGTTATTAATGAAATATATTACAGAATTAACGCAAATTGGTTTCAAAATTCTTGCAACTGTTTGTGACCAATGCAGTACAAATAGAAATACTTACGAGCTACTTGGTGTAAGTAAGGAAGAGCCTTTTTTCTACGATTTAAATGGAAATAAAATTTATGCTATGTTTGATATGCCTCATCTTATAAAATCTATAAGAAATTCTTTCATAAAAACTGATTTTGAGAACTGTAATAAAGAAATTATTAGCTGTTATTATATATTATTAAAAAAATTGTTGACCAAGATGAAAAATGTTCATCAAAAATTTTACCAAAAACTGGACGTACTCATGTTAACCCCAACACATTTCAAAAAATGTCAGTCAAATTGGCTTTCCAATTATTTAGCCATAATACATATGCAGCTATAATAGCAACAAATAGCACTGATCCTAATTTTTATAATTTAATGACTGATAAAGTAAGTCCAACTGCTGACTTTGTTTTAAGACTTAGTTATTTAATTGATTCACTAAATTCTTCAAACTTCAATACCAAAAATACATACAAACAACCATTAAAAGTTAAAAATACCCCGTTTTTGTTCTTAGAGGAAATGACAGTTTATCTTAAAAAATTAAAAACTAAAAGTTCTAAAAAAATTTATTGTATTGATGGATTGATTCAAACGATAACAGCCGTATTATCGTTAGCTAAAAATGAAATAGATAATGAAATTGCCCTAAAATTTTGTTTTATATTTACTGTATAATATTGTTGTAAGTACCTTCTTATTTTTCTATATTCTGCTCTAAAATTTGACTTTAAATTGAATTAGTATTAACCAACAGGGACCCCTAGTTATATATTATTTCATGTCTTGAATTATCTAGTTTGTTGTAATATTTTGTGAAAAAAAGTAGTGAAAAAAAGCAATAAATAAGAACAAAAAACATCTAAATAAAAATTATCAGTATATATGCTGTCTGAATTCTGAATGCTTGTTGTGTTTTCATTTATTAAAAAATAAATACATATACATATATCCAACGCAATGCATACACATTTGGTATGGTATCTGAATCTGGTACGTGGTATTGGTATCAATCAACAAACAATAATAAATACATGAAAAACTCCCTACCGCTTCCTCATTTATTATTTTTTTTATTATAAAATAAAAAAAAAAATTGCGACGCATTCAGACAACACAACCTTCTTAGTAGGCCATCGTAGAAATAAACAATTAAACAACAATATCATTCTCATGCTCATCTTATCATAATTTTATATATAAAGAAAGATGTTTGTATGTATGTATGTATGTATGTATGTATGTTTGTGTCAGAACTCCTCCGAGACGCATGGACCAATTTCAACAAAATTTTACAGGATGGTTTTTTACTACTTGGAATCGAACCCGTGATATGTTGTTTTCCAAAATTCTGACGGGTTCGGGTACCTGTCATACAACTCCGAGCACCTGTCAAAAATATTTCAAAAACCAAAGGTGCTAGAGACCTGAAAATTCGCACACAGGTACTCTTCCAAAAATAGACAAATACGACTTTCACATTTTTTCGAAATTTTGACTGGTTCGGGTAGCTGTCATACAACTCCCACAACTCCCAGCACCCGACAAAAAGATTTCAAAAACCAAAGGTGCTAGAGACCTGAAAATTCGCACACAGGTACTCTTCCAAAAATAAACAAATATGACTTTCACATTTTTTCGAAATTTTGACTGGTTCGGGTAGCTGTCATACAACTCCCAGCACCCGACAAAAAGATTTCAAAAACCAAAGGTGCTACAGGGTTGAAAATTTGCACACAGTTACTCCTCCAAATATAGACAAATACGACTTTCACATTTTTTCGAAATTTTGACTGGTTCGGGTAGCTGTCATACAACTCCCAGCACCCGACAAAAAGATTTCAAAAACCAAAGGTGCTAGAGACCTGAAAATTCGCACACAGGTACTCTTCCAAAAATAAACAAATATGACTTTCACATTTTTTCGAAATTTTGACTGGTTCGGGTAGCTGTCATAGAACTCCCAGCACCCGACAAAAAGATTTCAAAAACCAAAGGTGCTAGAGAGCTGAAAATTTGCACACGGGTACTCTTCCAAAAATAGACAAATATGACTTTCCCATTTTTTCGAAATTTTGACTGGTTCGGGTAGCTACCATACAACTCCCAGTACCCTACAAAAATATTTAAAAAACCAAAGGTCCTAGAGAGCTGAAAATTCGCACACAGGTACTCTTCCAAAAATAAACAAATATGACTTTCACATTTTTTCAAAATTTTGACTGATTCGGGTAGCTGTCATATAACTCCGAGCTCCGCAGGTCCTTCAAATTTTCTAATAAGAAAAATAGTTTTCATTGGAACCAAATCGGTCCAGTTTCTGAGATATGAATTTTCGTTCAAAAGAGCTCTGGCGGAAAGCAGGTCCCACAAATTTGGCAGAAACTGCCGTAATCGGGATCCAAGGTAAAATGTCAAGTCCCTAACTTAACAGGAAGTGGGTCTAAAATGCTTGAATTTCATATGGTATGCAGACCATATATAATTTTCTAATGGAGCTTGAATTTAGCTTATTTATTTGACCCTTTTTAGTGCAGTTAATATTGGTACGAAATATTGGTGATAGTCATTCAAAAAGCAAGTTTTTAATTTTTTTTTTATTTTATTATTTTTAGAGAGGAAGAAAAAAAAGAGTGAAGAAATCAGCAAAACAAAATTCTCATTTTTATTTATTTCTATCTTTCAATTAAATAAAATAAAGAAAAAAATTTTTTTTTAGAAATCCCCGGATATGATGTGGTCAAGAGTGACACCTTGAGTCGAGTATATACTGTTCTGCCAAAGTCCGGCGCGAAAATCCGATGTTAGCAATCACGTTTGGTCCGGACATATTCAAAAACGGATTAATTATTCTTGAAGATAAATGTGTGGCTATGATCGGTAAAACATTACTGCAACTTGGCCTATCTTCATCAGTATGAAACCAACAAAATGAACTTTATACAGATTACATACGAGAATAGAACTACAACGTCGAAGAGCTGAAAGCGTAATATCGCGGAAAAAACACCACTTCTTCAAATCAAGATCAGAAAAAATCATACAAAATTATCATGGATCAGGTAGAGAACCAACAAGGTTGTACCGTTTTTCTTGATGCTGGCACAGGGAAAACATTTTTAACCAACCTAATTCTACCCGAAATCAGAACTCGAGGAGAAGTTGCTCTTGCCATTGCATCTTCAGGAATCCCGGCAACATTAATGAAAGAAGGAAGAACAGCCCATTCTGCACTTAAGTTGCCACTAGATATCTCCAGACAGGAAAATCCTACCTGCAACATTAGTAAAACAAGTGGTCGGGCGCAAATGCTCAAGACATGCAAAATTATCGTATGGGATGAATGTACAGTGGCTCACAAGAAAGCTCTTGAAGCCCTTGACGTGACTGTGAGAAATCTGAGAGGAAATAACAACCTTATGGGAGGAGTTCTGGTACTTCTATGTGGAGACTTCCGTCAAAGTTTGCCCGTCATCCCAAAGTCAACACCAGCCGATGAAATTTACCCATGTTTTAAACATTCATCTTTGTGGAGACATATAACAAAGATAAGTTTGAAGCAAAACATGAGAGTACTTCTGGGGGATGACAGTGCTTACATTTTCGCCAACAAGGTACTTGAGATCGGAGAAGGTAGATTTGCAGTTGAGCCATCTGAAAAAATAACATTGCCATCCGATTTTTGTAATTTGGTGTCGTCTGTAGCAGAACTAATAGATGCAGTCTATCCGGATATTTAGCAAAACTATCATAATTTGAACTGGTTTCGAGAGAGGGCAATTCTTGCTGCTAAAAATGCTGATATCAGCGAAATGAATAATCAAATACTTTTCATATTACCGGGCGTAGTAAATGCTGATGAGGTAGTCAATTTTCCAACAGAGTTCCTAAATTCTCTTGATCCGGCTAGATTACCGCAACGCGGAACCTCGGAACACGGAACACGGAACCTCGACCAACCAAAACTTTGCAGCGGTACAAGACTTTGTGTTAAAAAATTGCTGGCAAATGTAATTGAAGCAACTATTTTAAAAGGGAAGGGACAGGGTGAAGTCGTTTTCATCCCAAGGATACCACTTATTCCAAATGATCTCCCTTTTAACTTTAAGAGGTTGCAATTTCTAGTTAGACTTGCGTTCTCGATTACGATAAACAAGGCACAGGGATAGTCTATTAAGTACTGCGGTGTGGATTTAAGTGTGAAGGCGAAACTAAAAACGTTGTTTATAATCAAGTTTTATCTTAAGAAAATTATTTAACCACCCGTCAATTTAATTAGTTTATTATTTTGTATTTTTTCGTCTGTCCTTTTTTCTGTTCTTTTGGTTTTTCCTATATGTCTTTATTTTTTTGGATTTCTATCTTTTTTTCTAAATTTGGTATTGTTTTCTTTATAACATTTTGTACTTTTCTTTTTTGAACAATGAAAAAAACTGCTATATGGATAAGAATTGATTAATTAAATTAAGAGTAACAAAATTTAAAATGTGAACTACTAACATCTAGCATAAGTTTATGTAGCATTAGTTTTATACTAACATATAGAAATAAGTACTTAATGTTTGAATATTATAAAAATGAAAATGTTTATTATTAATACATAAAAAAAGATTTATGCTAACATAAAAAACGGACCATAATTTAGTTTTAAAAAAATACTTCTAATTAAAATCCCAAATTTCTAATTGAAATTTATAAACAACGCCTAAGACTTATGTTTGCATTTTGTTTTAAGTTGTAAGTACTATTTTTGTACAAAACGGAGACTCATTTTAATTTTCGTTCACTTTTGATTTCTTTTTGTATTGCATTTAAGTAGATACCTATTATAATTTTTAAAATTTTCATGAATTAGCTTTTTATTAAATTTTTAAAAACTTGCATTGGTTTTAGTGGGGGTGGATCCCACACTATTAAAAAGCACGGGCGTGTATTCTTTGTATTGGTTTTCAAGCTTTCCACAAAAAAAAACAATTACATATAAAAACATTTAACAGTTAGCTTACTAGCAGAAAAACATCACATAATAATTCTCTTTCCAAACTAAAAATGAAGAAAATATTCTAGGAACTTTAAATTTTCTCGGGCAACGCCGGGTAACTCCGCTAGTTCATAATAAAATAAAAATAAACAAAAACAAAACTGGAAAAAGAAAGAAACAAATTTTATATTATTCCTTTCGTAATTCCATTCAAATATAGTTCAGTTTAATTCTTTATTATAGAAAAGGTATAAATGAGAAAAGAATTGATTGCAAATGCAATTGGTATAAATAGACTATTGAAGACTCACTACTACATTGATCATTTGTTAAAGGTTTGAATTCAGTTTCATACTTCATATAAAATCTGTCACTCTAAATAAATCATCTATATATTATTCTTAATCAATGGTTTTATCAAATAAAATCTGATATGTAAACGCTGCCCTAAATGCTATTGCGTCAACATTTATGTAGTTGATTATATAAATTGATGTAAGTTTTTTTGATTATTTTATAAAAAAATACATAATAACTTACGCTAATCAATGTATTCTAAAAATGATTTTAAAATATATTTCTCAAGTATATAAGAATGTATTCAATAGCTTTGAAATTATTATTCTAAATATTTTTAATCCATTTTGTTTTAGAAACAGAAATAATTAAGTGCTCATTCGACATTTATTTGTTTTTTTTGTTGTTATTTTTTCTTTTCTCTTTCGTTTGTGTTAAAGAAATGTATGAATGGATCCATAAAACAAAAACAATTTCTCTTTAAGAAAAACAATTCTCAGTCGATTGAGGGGAAAGATTATGTACATAAATTATTACATAATGTATAGCCGCACACGCATCTACTATCAAAGGATATCCATTAATAAGAAAATGCACTGGAATAAAATTTTATAATTTGTCAATTTTTGGTTACCATTCTAGTCGATTTCCAAAATTGTAAGAAATAGATTTTAATTTGTGAGAGAGAGATAAAAATTCAAAACACAAAGTGGGAAAAAATTATCGAACGACTTTTTTTGTCTCAAAGAAATATTGTTGCGTTTATTCTTAGTTATCAAAATTTAGGGATGTGTTACACTTATTAATAATTAATAAATTATCTTTGATTATTAAATGGAAAAATTTAATTTTGAAGGAAATTAAAATGCATCGAGTCATTCATAAAAAAAAATTATTGGTTCTTGGTATTCTTTTTAACTTCCTGGCTCAATACCTGAAAAAATTTATATATTGAAAATACATCAATTATAATCTTTTTGAAATAAAAAAAAATGTTAGTTCCCTTATAAGACAATAAAAGAAAATGACATTATGTTTAAGAAATAACATGTTTTTGGAACCAATATTATGTTATGTAGGTACCTGTAAAAAATCAATCATTCAAAATTTCTTTACTCTCATACCCTAATAAATTTAATACGTTGATTGAAATCTCTTCTTCCGTGGCCCGTGGGCTATTTAAAATTAAATTTCAAAAATTAAAAGGTTTTTTAAATCATTTATATCGCACTCTTTCTTTCTCACAACTTATTACATAAGAAAAACAATAGTTTTTTGCTTCTTTAACTAATGGAGTTTTTTTGTAAATGGAATCTTGACTTCCCCAGTGCATATCTTCTTATTAATGAGTATTCTTTCCTACTATGACGTATTAAGAAGAAAAACAACAAAAGAAAATAACAAAAAATGTGTACAGTATATTCCGTTTCATTTAAACCAATTTGAGTAAAGTTTGATTTTTTTTCTATATTAAAGGCATTCTTGATGAGGTGTAAGAAAGAAAGAAAAAAATTTCTTCCAATTTGATTGCAAATTCTCCTCTTCATTTATGTTAATGTGTACATGAAACAGAAACAATATTTCTCTTTCAAACAAAAAATTATAACGGTACTTGCTGACATCGGCGAAGAATTATATTAAGAAGATGATTAAAGGTTAATTATATCACTACAATTTTTTTAATATTAGTGACTACCAAAAAAAAACCAAAAACTAGATAATAGGAAGACTAAGGGAACAAGTGAAACAAGGTTTTCTTTAAACTGGTCTTGTTCAAAGAAAAGTCAGCACTGTTTTTGTACTGATTAACTACCATTACATGATCTATACGAAAACCCGTACTGGTGTTAATGTACGAGTTAATCTGATCTTTTATAATTTTGGAATCAATTTCACCATTGTATACTTGGGATATGAATAAGATATCTGCAACAGCCCTTCTTGATTGCAATGTATTCATCTGCAGAAGCTTAAGACGATTTATGTATTAAGATAGGATTATTGGGTTAGACCAGGGAAGATTACGTAGAGCATATCGCAAAACATTTTTTTGAATAGATTCCATTTTATTAATATGAGTGGAATCCTGAGGTGACCCAACAGGGCTTGCGTACTCAAGGGTGTGGACTAACAAGAGTAGTGAATAAAGATTTAGTAATGTATGGATCATCAAATTCCTTAGACCATCTTTTAATAAAACCTAACATAGAATTTGCTTTGTTAATTATGCTATTAAAGTGATGTTTAAATCTGAGCTTATCGTCAAAAAGTACACCAAGGTCTTTAAAATGAGAAACTTGGTTGATTAGTTTAGAATCAAAAGTATAGTCAGTTATTAATGGAATAAATACGAGTTAGAAAATAACAGCGCATTTATTAATATTAAGGAAAAGATTATTATAGCCGCACCACTTAAAAACGAATCAAGATCATTCTGTAGTACAGATAATTTAGATATTTTTAAAGATATTTTTTTATAAATTTTCATATCATCAGCATATATGATCACGTTACTATTGCTAATGAGATTGTTGACATCATTAATTGAGATAATGAATAGTAAGAGACCTAGATGGCTGCCTCGTGGTGCACCAGAGGTGGCAGAAAATGATTCAGAAAAAGCTGATCTAAACATTACACTATAAGATCTATTGGATAAAAATAATTTAATCCACATTATAAAGAATTCAGGAAATCCCAATTTTTTAAGTTTTAATAAAATAACACTATGAAGCAGTAAGTCGAATGTCTTACTTAAATCTGTATAAATGACATCAGTCTGAAAGCTCGCCTTCATAGTGCTCGCCTCCATAGTGTGAGCAAGATTCAACTAAGTTTGTAACAGTAGATTTTTCCTTTACAAAACCATGGTGATTAATTGATAAATGTTTAGAACAAATATCATAAATTGAATCAAAAACTATTAATTCGAAAAGTTTAGGAATGCATGAAAGTTTTGCTATTGGACGATAATTTGAGACCATATTTTAGCACCTTTGTTATAAACAGGGCAAATAAATGAATTTTTCCAATATTGTTAAAATATTCCAGAAGTAAACGATCTAAAAGGGATAATGGTAACGCAAAATATTCAGAACAGTTTTTTAAGATAAAAGATGGTACTTTGTCAGGTCCAGGAAATACATCACTGTTAAGATTATTCAAATAACTCTTTATTTTCTGAGTAGAGAAACCTATTGAGATAACTTGGTTTTCAGGTTGGTTTATCATGTGATTAATATTTTCATCAACTCTCACTTTTTTATAGATATCTCGTAGGCATCGGCACATGCTCAGTGGAAATTAAATCTATATTACCTCCACTTAAGCGTTTCCCTCGCGAAACACGAAGGGCAGCATGTGCTCATCCCTACACCATCGAAATCCCTAGATGGCAAAAGACAAGTTATGGAAATTCGTTTATAACTTCAACATCCCGAATGTGGAACCAAATTCCATCTCATGTGTTCCCAAAACATGACAAATTTTATATTTATGACCTAAACAAATTCAAGACGAACATTAACAGAAAGATAGCTTGAAGAGATGTGCAATAGATTTCGGAGAGTTAGCACTAACATCATTATAGGACATAGTGACGGGAAATTGATCAGATTTACGTTTGGAGTTAACAAATTTCCAAAAGGACTTAGGATTCGTCCTTCCCTGAGAGCTAACATTTATTAAATAGTTGTTATAACTGAAATCGAATGTCAGTTTGTAGGAGTTGAACAAAATTACAAACTCATGATAGTTGTTATTGGTTTTCTCTTTTAAGTACTTATTCCAAGCTTTATTCTTTCTATTTCTTAATTTTTTTACTTCATGATCAAACCAAGGAGGACTAGAACTAAGGCCTCTATTACGATCCAAGGGTACATACAATTCCAAACCTTGGGATAGAATTTCGTAGAAAATAGAGACCGCCTTATTGATGTCATCATCTTCAACTATAAAATCAAAGTCAATTGATAAAAGAAAATTATTTAGCGCTAAAAAATTAGCTTTGGAAAAATTATAGTTATAAGATAGATGATAAGCAGGGAAACTGGGTTATTATAACAATATGAAAGACGTATAGGAGAATGAAAATTATCAACGTTTACTAAAGGCATAATAGGATCATTAAAAGTATAATTAGCCCAATCTGTTACAAAAATAAGATCAAGTTGCCTAACCATACAATCAGTCACTGAAGAGATTTGTCATTTGAATTACATCCAGTAAAATATATTCACTGTCAGAATTAATCTGAAGTGGAATTAGATATGTGTCATTCTCGTGATATACCCAAGATACTTTCGGTAAACTAAAGTCACCGCGAACTAATAATTCATCAAAGTGATTCATTAAGGTTGAGATATGAACAGGAGAAAGCTTAAAGTAGAATATATGTCAACAACAGATTTTGGAGGTATATAATAACAAACAATATAAAGCGATTTATTCAGAAGTTCAACTTTTAAAGCAACTAATTCAAGTGAATCACAATGGGGAAGAAACAATCCAATAGCATCAAAGCTATTCTTAATTGCCACCAGAACGCCCTCTCCCTTAGCAACAAGACCTGCATTTGTGTGTAGTGATAGAAGTTTGTTGAAACCTATCCTTTCTAAAAACAGTGTAGGATTGGTTAAACAGGTCTAATGACTGAATTGAATTAGTCAACCAGGTTTCTGTTAAAGAGTAAACGTCAAAATTGACAGTAATGGAGTTGCGAAACACATACGAAGTTTTTGTACGTAGACCCCGAACATTTTGATAGAAAATAGATAAGGTATTAATAGAAGTGTTATTAGAAGTATAAACTGACGTTAGATCTTAGAGCTACGTTTAAATGGTTAGGGACGTTGAGGTTTCTGATGTTTGCCTTTAGGCCCTTGAAAATATTTTATCCTTTATGTTGAGACGTGCTTACGATAGTTAATTGGTAATATAGTTAGTTGGTAATCCTTCTTGTTGTTTTAAAATTTGAATGTTGATTTTGGTTTTCCCATCTAGGCATACAGTATCTGGATGGTAATGTAAATAAGCTAGGAACAGCCTCACATTGTCATAAATTCTATAGAAAAAATATATAGAAAAAATATACCTGTTCTCATCTTTTTGAATCTTATTTTGAGTGAATCGAACTTTTGGTGATGTTTTACACCCTCTGTAACAGGGGAGCTACGAACAGTTCCTCGTGCAAAAATTTCACATCGAATAAAGTTAGGGTACTTGCTATTTGATGGTGACTAAGGAGGAATAACGGTAGAGGGTGTGATAATCTTATTGTTAACATTGTTTGTGCTATTAGTTTTATTAATATTATTGTAATGTGAGTTATAATGTTTTTTATGAGCTACCAATATAGGGTTAGTGTTATTTATGTTTTTATTAGTATTATGATAATTTCTGTAAGATAAAGTAGAGTTAACGTTAGCTTTACTGCTAGAATAATTTCTAATTATAGGGTTAATATTAGGATATTAGACCAATAATTTTTATTAATGATTTTCTTAGATCTTAAGTTAACATGAGAGTTAATGTGAATAGCATTGTTAATGTTAGTATTGTCTGATATTTTATTTAACTTATTTACTTTAAGTGATTTGCTTATTTTGTTGGATTTTAGTTCTTTCACATGCCAGGGCACAACAGTAATTTGGAGTCCCTTTGTTTGATTAAAGTTAACTGAAACAAGCCAACTGTACTTCTTGGGAACTGAAAACTTAAAGCAGGAATACCAGCTGTTCATTTTCTTCAAAATTGGTGCTAAACGTTGACAATTCACAATAGGAATACAAAGTTTCCTTTAAAAAATTCTTCAAACCATTCTTTTCCAGCATAGGATGGAGCCCCTCTGATAAAGAAATCAATTGAATCATTAGACCTTTTAAATTCGTTAGTATTATTTGAGAGATTTTATTTTTCAATTCGCTTCTTTCAATTCGATGATGACCAAGTTGTACCAAATTTATTGGCAGTTGGCACTATGGTTTTTGTTACTACATCAGCATCCAAAGTATTTTCATTCAATATTGAGTCTTTCGGTTCATTAATAGCAGCGGCAATTTCATCTCGAATGTTATCTCCGATCTGTAAAATAACGTATTTTTATAGATCGGAGGATGTATATAATTCCAGATTTAGTGTCTGCTAAACTGCTATTTAATGCTTCATTAGTAATCATGCTCTGGTGGTTAGTAAACTCTGATATTTTATTAATAAGCGTATCAAAGCTACTTCCCATATGTTCAAAAGTTTTAGTGTAAGACTCAAAGTCTCTGACATTTCTATTTAACATATTAGCATTGTTATCATTTAATTCTCTAATCTAAGCTGCAAGACTCTCGTGCATATTAGAAGGAAGGATGTGATAATCTTGGCATTCTTTACATACGAAGTAGTTATTTATAAAACTTTTAACTGCTATCTCTCGGAGCATCAATGCATACCCCAGGAAATTTTCTTTTACAGAAACCGTTATATGTAATAAATTTCAAGGTTTTATCATAGACGATGCAACTGGCAATTTCATATTTAAGACTCATGATTTTGTAAATTATATATTATTTTTTTTTAAAAATTAATAGGTTGATTTTTGTTTAATTTCTATTTTAAAAAATTTTGACTTTCTATTTTTTAATCAATTACAATTAATTTCAAGAACAGAGCGATAGCACTAAATTTAGCTATTTGAAAGTTTGAGAAACTCTGTTTTAAGTTTTAATGTAAATATATTATTTAACAAAGCTTAGCCACAAAGGCTTAGTTTGTACAATAATATTTAAAATAAAACAAGTACTTATATGTTTTATGTTGTGGTAATTCTTCATGACCAGAATTAGCTATGTCTTTATTTAAATTTTCCATCTTATTTGTATTCAATTTTAAGCATTGATTCCTATGGACACCATTTAAATTCTATACAAAAAAAACATCCATATAATATTATTATCATTACCTCTTATTGAACTCTATATAAAAAAAAATTTAAAATCAAACCAAGTTTTATTTTGTTTAACAATTTAGGATTACTTCCTTTAAGACATATGTATTTCTTAAAGTCCTCAAAACATTCTATAAAAATTCTGGTTATACTGCAGCTAAGCTTTATGGAACTAACAATTTAAGAGTAAATCCCAGAAATCTTACATCTAATCCAACAATCAGTAAATCACACTTTTGTCATTTTTATAATGTTACTCTGCGCCTCGTCTATTCAACAAGTTGCAACGTTGCAAGAAAGTAATCGATGCGAAAGAGTTGAAGTCAGATTTCTTAAGAATATTAAATCATGGCTCTTCTCTTTTGATAATCACTCTACTGAAAATCTTTTTAACCCATTAGTCTAGCATTTTTTTTTTCTAACAGTTTTTTTTCTTTTTGTTTTTAATTTTTTTATTCTTTTAAATTTCTATCATTTAAATTTTTTATAGTTTTCTAAATATTTTGTTACTATTTTTTTAACTTTTTATTTTTCATAATGTTTGTATAATTTCTCTTAGAATTTTGTTCTAATTTTTAGTATTTACTAGCATAAGCATAATAATTATTTTATTACCTATATTAATATTTTATAAATCACAAAAACATGCAATGAATAAAACAAGTAGTTATACCCCAGGTGGTAAGTCAGTTAATCTGACAAATCCACCCTCTACGGAGGCAGGCTCTACGGATTCTGGGGAGAGCCAATTTTGCATACCTCTCCTGTGGCAACACAGGTCTTCGTAGCCTCGACCCCGGGGACAGTTGGTAAATCAGATGCCATGGCAAATGATTTACTAAGTGTCTCTATGGAAAACCTTCTTCTTGAGGACATCGGGCCAATGGCTGGCGTGTCTGTAGAATTACAGACTACTGGTTGTGGTTCGACCATTCAGGAAAGAGGTAAGAGGAAGAAAAAGAACATCTGCGGTTCTGAAAAGAAAAGGCGGAAAATGGCTAAGCGTAATGCGGCTATGAGTCCTCCCACGCAAAGCTCTCAAGAAGCTGGTCCCTCAAACGGGCTAACTTCGGAAGAGAAAGATGATGTAGAGAAGGCTGTCCTCAAAGACGGTCTTGGGAAAGCTAACCAAAAGGTTGGTCTCCATGCTGCGACATCATCAACTTCGAATCCTGGAGGTAGAAGGGTTTCAAAAACTGTTACCCAGAAACCGAAAGGCCAAAAAAAGTCGTCGAATCCTGGAGGTGGAAGCGTCCCGAAAAAGGGTGCTCAGAAGCTAAAGGAACCATCAAAGACTAGAGAGACGAAAACGTCCTCTCGACAGGCTATCAGCTACGCGCAGGCGGCTAGAAGAGAGTTCGATACAATCGTTCAGGTAGTCGATGGGAGCATTACTAACGAGCAAGGTGAATTGATTCAGCAAAAGTTGTTCCAACTCATGCTCACTCGTAATGAGATATCTCCCAGCTTTGCAGGGGTCTCGTTGAAGGCGGGAAAATTATATTTTTCCTGTCAGGATGAGGTTTCGTCAAACTAGTTGAAATCTGCGGCGTCTAACTGCAGTCCATGGGAGGGAGCAAGGCTCTCAGCAATGAGCGTCAGCGAACTTCCAAAGACGAAGTTAGTTAAAATCTGGATCCCAGGCCGTACCGAATCTGAGAAGGACGTCATGAAGGCGCTCAGTATTCAAAATGGTATGGATACTACGAAGTCGAAAATCCAGTCGTATAAAAGAGCAACTGAGGCTACTAATATTAGTGGCTCAGGCTCTCTTTTATACGTGTATATCGATCTCGATAGCGCTAAAGCTATAAAAGATCGAAACGCCAAACTAAGTTTCAAATTTGGACAGATAAACGTAAAGTTTATCAAGGCTAAAGGAGAAAACTAAACTAGCCAATAGATTCATATCCCGAGCTATAGCCAGTCTAGTAGTTAAGCAAATTAATTTGCAACATAGTATAAGCGGGTTATAAACTCTTATGGCCTCACTAACTAAAAATTTGCAAACAATAGTAGTACTTATTCAAGAACCGTCCATTATCAAGAAGAGAGTGGCCGGTCTTTCACTGAAAGGCTGGAACACTCTGTACAATGCGGGTCTTGGAAAAGTTCGAGCATGCATAGTCGCGCATTCAAGCGTTGACGCGCAGCTCCTAATACAACTGTCATCAGAAGATCTGACGGCGGTTGCAATAAAATTTATTATAGTTTCTTGCTACCTCCCTTATGACTCTACAGAACCCCCTCCAACAAATGAGCTCGCGGAAGTGGTCAACTATGCCAAAAACAACAATTTTGACATAGTAATTGGCTGCGATGCAAATGCTCATCATGAAAACTTGGGAAGTACCAATTCAAATATTAGAGGCGAAGCGCTCCTAAAGTACCTTGCTACTACTGACTTGGAAATCCTAAACACTGGAGGGATACATACATTTGTAAGCTACAGGCGACAAGAAACCATAGACATACCTTTATGCTCTAGATCTCTTCTTTCAGAGATCAAAGACTGGAAAGTGTCTATGGAACCCTCTATGAGCGATCATAGATACATTAATTTCTCCTTAAAGGCTGATCCTGGTAAGATCTTGGTCTTTAGAGATATTAAAAGAACCAACTGGCAAGAATTTCAAGATCTGGTGGCTACGGATCCGGATTCGATCAGGATCCCGAAGATCTCTGCAATAGACAAAAAAACTGACGAATCTGTTAACGGAGGCTTTCGAAGCATCTTGTCCGGTCACCAGAAAACCGAAAGACACAAAAACTGCTTGGTGGAACAAAGATCTGGAGCAGCTAAAAAGAAAGGCCAAAAAACTTCTGAATAGACCCTTAAAAACTTATGAAGAAGATGATTGGAAATCCTATAGTGAATCTAGAAGAGAATACAAAGGACTGATTCGGAAATCAAAGAAACAGTCCTTTCAAAAGTTCTGTGAAGGAATCGAAGATATTGCAGATGGAGCGGCTTTGCTTAAGGCCCTGAAAAGGGATCCAGTAGCAAAGTTACACAATCTGCAAACATCAGAAGGATCCTACACAGCATCGAAAGAAGAAACATATAGAGTCCTCTTCCGAACACACTTTCCGGGGAGTAGACTCGAAGATTCGCCTCTAGAAGATACTATCCAGGAAGTTACCATACCAAACCGTTCGGATTGGTCTATGGCAAGAAAGATAGTATGGCCTGAGGTCTTAGACTGGGCTATCAACTCTTTCGAACCATACAATGCTCCTGGGCCGGATGGAATTTGGCCTATTATGCTTCAAAAATGCAGGAACAGCATAAGCAAATGGCTCTCAAGAATCTTCACAGCTTGCATAGCCTTTGGATATATTCCAAAAGTATGGAGTGAGGGTCGCTTTCATCCCTAAAACAGGGAAAACAAACTATGCACTCCCTACTAGCTTCAGACCTATCAGTCTCTCTTCGTGTTTGTTAAAATGCCTAGAGAAACTGGTGGACAAGTATATTAGGGATGTATGTTTGATCAGGGTACCCCTGAACCGTAAGCAACATGCCTATCAGGCAGGTAAGTCTACTGACTCAGTTCTTCAAGAAGTGGTCTCCCATATAGAGGAGGCTATCGTGAAGACAGAGATAAGACTCGGTGCATTCTTGGACATTGAAGGGGCCTTTGACAAGGCAACTTTTAAGTCACTTCTAGACGGAGCAAGAAAACACGGAGTAAACAACACAATACTAAGATGGATAGAAAAGATGTTGGAACAACGTCATCTGTTCATTCAGGTAGATGAAACTACTAAAGTTCAGGTGAAGGCGGTTAGAGGATGCCCACAAGGAGGTGCTCTATCGCCTTTACTATGGAACATGTTGGTATACTGAACGAGGAAGGATTCAACACACACGGCTTTGCCGATGATGATAGTATTCTTCTAAGAGGAGGTTATATGAGGCGTCTATTCACACAAATGCAAAATGCCATTGACTTAACCACCGAATGGTGTCAGGCGAATGGATTAACCATAAGTCCTAGCAAGACACATTTAGTGGCCTTTACCAATAGAAGGCGACTGAATAACTATGTTCTTCCCTCCATTGGAGGAAATAACCCAGAACTTCGAGATGAAGTAAAATATCTAGGGATCATACTTGATAAGAAGCTCAATTGGGCAAAACATATCGAGATGAAATGTGCTAATGCCGTGAAAGTCCTATGGCAGTGCAGAAGGGCCTTTGGCAACAATTGGGGCCTAACACCGAAAATAGCCTTAAGACTATACAAAGTGTGTATCAGGCCCATTGTTAGCATGGGTTCCGAGAACATTCACAGCAAATGCCATAAGAAAACTTGAAGCAGTACACAGACTTGCGTGTCTCTGTGCAACAAGTGCTTTTAAAACCACACCTACAGCGGCTATGAAAATACTTCTTGGGCTTCCGCCCTTACATCTTTATGTAAGAATGGAGGCCCTCAAAGTTGCAAGAAGGTTGCAAACGCTAGGGAATACTAGAGGATGTAGGCACAAACATCAGAGGCTATGGAAGGACTTAGAAGAGGAGCAAAAAGAGTTCTTCATGCCAACAGATGACATCACTACATACGTATCTTTGAAGAAGAGATATGAAGTACAAATCCCGACAAGAGAGACCGCGTGGTTGCGTGGTTCAGAAGAGCAGGCTAAGTCATTAAATACCTCGGACATTTTCACTAACGGACCCCTTACGGCTCTAGGCGCGGGAGCTGGAGTGTTCTTTGAAAAAGAGTAACTTGAACTCCAGTTTCCTCTTGGCAAACACTGCACAGTCTTCCAGGCTGAAGTCTTTGCCATAAACGCAGCAGTGAATACAATAAAAGAGCAAAGATGGTCTAACAAAGTCATTAGAATCTTTAGTGACAGTCAGGCTGCCTTAAAAGCTCTTGAAAGTAACCTCATCAAATCTAGATTGGTGGGAGAATGTTCGGAAGCCCTAAACCTCATAGGGCTCTGAAACAAGTTGCAACTGATCTGG
The DNA here is from genome assembly GCA_963942445.1 of Argyra leucocephala. NCBI lineage: Eukaryota > Metazoa > Arthropoda > Insecta > Diptera > Dolichopodidae > Argyra > Argyra leucocephala. The sequence goes on from OZ012682.1 coordinate 27,621,505, forward strand.
ATACCGGGTCATAGTGGCTTGACTGGAAATGAGAAGGCTGACGAACTAGCCAGATCATCGGCGGGAAACATTTATGGCCCGGAACCAGTAGTTGGTATATCTATTGGTAATATTAAACTATCAATAGAAAACACCAAATGAAAAGGGAAGCAAATATTCTTTGGGAGCGTATGGAAGGCCACAGGGTCTCCAAAATATATGCACCAAGAGTAAACATCAAAATAACCAACTTCCTGCTAACTCTCAATAGAGGAGACTGTAGGAAGATGGTGGGCATACTTACTGGTCATAACCACATGAATAAACACATGTGTAGACTAGCACTAAGTGACGACCCAAGCTGTAAATACTGTCTGGAAGAGGAAGAAACTTCCACACACGTTGTAGGAGAGTGCTTAGCTCTTTCAAGGCTGAGACTCAGGCTGCTGGAAACGCACTACAAAACCTCAGAAAAGGATAAATCCCCCAAACCTATTGGCCTTTATCAAAAGGGTCGACTAAGTTGAGGGGTGGAGGACGGCATAAAGGGCTAAAAAGCCTACATGCCGGCTCTGACATATTAGGGCCACCTCCGTAGGGGAAAAAAAAATATATTTTTATTCTATTTTATACTCAATTTCTCCATTAATTGAATTGTTTTTTTATCTAAGGACTCAATCGCCACTTATCGTTTGATAACTTAGCTATTTCATTAAAATACTAGGTTAAGGAATTTGAATTAATTTGTTGTATAATTTTGTAAATTTAGCATGTAAGTTAGCTTAAGTTGTTAATGAAATAAAGAATTATTATATTATTATTATTATTATAGGTGCTTCCTATTAAGACCAATAAATGCAAAAACAAAATAACAAAAACAATATACTTTTTGTGCTGTTTTAAATAAAAAGCAATTCCTGAAAAAACAGAAGAAACTTACTATTATATGACACACACACAACAGCAAATATTTATACTATTTTTATTATTAACTTTACTAAATGATAGCAGTATTTTTTTCTGCCTTTCGAATTGGAATTCAGTAGACTTTGTACAAGTATAACAGTATTTTCAATTTTCATTGTACATGAATGCATAAAGGATGTTGAAATGATTATTTTCCATTGAAGTTTACATTTAATAAAAAATATGAGTTAAATTTTTGTAAGGGTACTTCATAAATCAATCAATAAACAATAATATTTACTCAACAGATACATTTGTTTATTTTTTGAATTTGTTATTAAAGGTAAAGAGACATATTAATATTATTCTAAACAACCATATTAGTTCAGAGAGATAATATCCAACAACTGAGGTAAGATTTTTAAAATCAAAGCTCGACCTTGTACTCTAGGTCCATATCACAAGACGAAGAATTAGAAATTTGTTTAAAACCGAAAATATTATCTTGGGAAATTTAACTTCAATTAGCATTCATCAAGGATATAGATCTACAATTCTAAAATAATACACAGGAAAGTACAACAGATTTCAGATTTCGTGATCAAAGGTCGCGTTTACAAAGACTGTCCCATCAACAAAAAAAAATTTTTAATTAAGTTTCATTGTTTGCTATAAACTCCCACAATTTTAAAGCTAGAGTTCTGAAACTGCATAGTTATTCATGTTCAAAAAAGGAACCGGACACGGTACTTTACAAAGCTTTCAAATGACAGGTTTGGGTAGCTGCCATATAAATCCTAACACCTATATTTCAAAAACCAATTGTGTGACAGATAAGAAAATTTACACTTAGATACACTTGCACAAATGAAGAAATACGACTGTTACCGATTTTGAAAATTTGTTCCGGTTTGGGTCGGTGCCTGTTGTACCGGAAAATGAAATATTTATTGTTTTTCTTCGGATAATGTTTTATTTAATATTATTATATACAATTACGGTTATTATAAACTGCAACCGCACAATTTTTTTTTATGTTATTTATCTATTTATTTTTTTATTTTTTTTTATTA